>JAYESA010000003.1:25331362-25931362 GCA_036927795.1 Iris macrosiphon
GGATCAGTTATTGGCGAACCATCGCATAAAGTTGGTCTTTACTACGAACAACGAGCATTATGTTATCCTTCCATGCTCCATCATAGGCAGCATGATCGGGGACAGAACCTGCACAAAGAGAACACACATCATCAGCAAACAAAAAGATAGCGCCTGGTCTAGATGACTTGTCATCCAAACGACAGAGATAATATTGACGCATGTTCTGGCAGATTCCCAGCTTATGCAATAGGGTGATGGTCGGCGCTTGTTCGTGACAAACCCTCATCTATGCGGCTCACTTACGTGAAAAGCCCAAGCATAATTCTCTCATCCATGCGACAGGGCCATGTGAAAAGTCTACGCATATTCAAGATGATTTTTTATCCACGCAACCAGACTGTGTACTTGTGTTTCTGTGTCCTTAGCATCATGATATAAGAACTATGGCACTCCCCTACCTCCAAGTAAAGTGCCAGCATCAAGAGACCAGGGATCAATTATGTCTCTAAAAAACTCCTCGACTAGAGGAATAGTAGCCTTCGGCATTTTCATTACAGAGGAGGAAGCCGAGAGACAAAGTTCTCTCTCCTCTATGAGTAGCCTATTTATAGGCTCTAAGAATACATGGGGGTCAAGGTGATGAACCAAGCAGTTATGAGGGTAAACTTGATGCCCCAATTTGCGTGATCCACTTTAATCTCCTTGGAAACTGATGCCCCAAAATCTGCATCAAAAGACGGCTCAGAATCCAAAGAGATTTGTTCAATAATCGAGCCAAATCTTGGCATTAATGCAGATTTGACAGCGTGGCAGAATCATCCATGTGTCATCAGAAGTATGCGTCAGCCATCCAGACAGCTAAAAAATCTTCAAGCGATAGATAGCCTATGTGTTATCTTCTCATACTTCTTATTCAAAGTATTATAAAACTCATTCGAGTTTGAAAACTTTGAAGGGGGTCTTATAGAAGCATTAAAAATATCTCAAAGCCCTCTCAAACCCACTATGCGCCTTGGTCTTCATGCGTAAAGGAAGTAAAATATAAATGTCAAGTGGCGCATAACATCGTTGACTCATTGTCACTTCAGTCAAGTCAGAGCATTTATGACTCAGACAATAATAATGCTCTGAAATGCCTTAATTCTGATGCTGACAGTTGGCGTCAGTGGCTACATCACCGCCATAAATACTTTTCTTACTATACAGCCGTACAGCGCCACGTGTATGTAAGACAAATCTTTCTATGCATCTTTGGTCCATGCGTCCCAGACACCATGCATTCAATATAGCAGTGTTCCTCAAGCCAAAATCTTTTTATTGCAACTGAAGAGATTCTCTACAGGCCAATTGTTAAGCTAACCAAGTCACGCACACCAACGATGAGAAACGATAAATTTTTTAGCAACAACTGATCCCAGCAAAGACTCCACGTGGCAACCGGCCATGATATTCATCCATGGTTGCAAAATTATCATGTTGAGGTTGGACACTTGTCAACTCCGGTATCTATGCACGTATAACACATGCGTGCATAAGCCCGTCAGCATGACGGCTATAAATAGTGGGATAGAATACCCACAAGACACACACAGACATACATGAGAGAAACTTTTAGAAGGTATTCTGATTCTCTCGTCGGACCGTCAACGGAGTAACGGAGTCGCTGCAGTGCTCGATCTCCATCGTCATACTTTCCAGAATCAAAAAATAATGTACTTAGATTTTCTGCTTAGGAATTCTTTGTACTCTTTTGTTTGTTAAACAACAAATCTTGTTCCAGCTTGAATCAATGACAAACAGTGATGTTTGTTATAGCCTTGCCCTTCCGCCTTCGCTTTGTGAGGTGCATAATGTATTTCATGTATCTCAGTTGCGCAGGTATGTCCCGTATCTTAGCCATGTCTTCGATCATTCTGAACTAGTCGTTGGTACCGACTTATCTTACAAGGAACAGCCCGTTTCCATTTTAGAATGGATAAAGAAGGTACTCAAGAACTGAACTATCTGTCTTGTCCTATAGCTTAGGGTTATCACCCTTTCGGGTAGTCAATGGAGGAGCGCGAGGACGATATTTGGAGGTACTCGCATATATTTGACTCTTGAGGTATTTTTTTATGTCTTTTTATCTATTGGATTCCGTGATTATTGAGCACCCATATAATATGATGTTGCTCTTCTTTATTTTGTTTTATGATTACTTACATGTGTAGATTGCATGTGGTTTGTGTAGTGCTCGTCCTGACATGTCTAGTTGCCTTGGGTTAAATTTCAAAGATAGAATTTTTCTATGGAGGGTAGAGATGTCACTTCACATACCCAACGCACTTTTGAGTATTTTGGTTTACCAGAGCGGTCTAGACCCGACCTATGTCTTGGCTTGGTTTAGGTTCATGGTTGGACGTGTGGCTTGGATTGACCTTGTGTGATCCAACGATTCATAATCATACCCTAAACCTATATATTCTTATTTTCCTTCTCTTTCTTCCCCTGTTCTCTTGTTTCTTCTTTCTTCACAAGTAAGTGCATATTGCTTGGCTGAAGAAACATGTGTCATACATATTTTCAATTTTTGTTCTCTTGTATATTGTTAGCTTAGATTGTTTGTACCTAGCTCCTTTGCATATTTAGTACTTATTATTTTTGGTTTTGATGGATGGAGTGGCATATCTGAGCTCTTGATCTACGGGTTTCAATTGGGTCTCTTGATATTTCATAGGGGTTTGACCTCCCAAAACTGAGTACTTGTGAAAACTATTTGGCTCATATTATATAGTGTTATATTCTACTGAACTTTTCTTTTGATTTTGTTGGATTTAGAGTTCAGCTAAGTCATTTGCTAAAAACTCTAAAGAGTACCAACTACGATTGTTGGCCGAGGAAGAAGAATAATGAATGCAAAAAATCTATATTTCCTTTGTTGGCGCAGAAATACGCCAAATTACCTTGGGCGCACTTTTTCTTGACCCACTCTCTCTGCGTACTGTGAGTACTACACCTTTTTCCTAGCAATTGTACGCTAGTGAGAACTATTCTTAGGCATACTTTTGAAAGAAAAAGCCCTTGGAGGACTTTTGGGTGCATACTCCTTTGGAGATTTCCTTCACCAAGGAAAGTGTGCCTACCTTCCATTATTGATCAACTCTATTGACTAGCATACTTTTCTTATTTGGCACATTTTGGCTCTCTAGAGCACTTTTCTTACTTCTTTTTCGTTTTTTGTTTTCTTATGAACAAAGCTTTGATTGGTTTCTCGATTTCTGTGTGCCTTTGATTGTGTGACCTCGACTGTCGTGTCATTCTTGGGATGAGTATTTTGTCATCTAGCCTAATATTTTGCGTACTTCTTTGAAAGTGTGCTACCCCTTATAGCTCGCTTACTTTCTCAAAGGTGCACCTAGTCCTTATGAGCGTGCTTTTGTACCAAAGTACGTCGAGCTTGCTTTAGTATGCTGGGACTCGTTTGGCTTTGAGCGCGCACTATGTGCAGAAGGAGTGGTCTCTTGTGCACTCTTTTACAAGAGGTCCTCTCCCTTATTCAGGAGAATGTCTTTTCCTTGTATAGTGCATCGAGACGTTCCCGGGCATACTTTGTATGTTGTGCGCCACTGCTTGGTTTTGACCGTTGGCGTGTGGTTTGTACGCGGTTTACTTGATTATTGTAATTGACTTGTTGCCTTAGGTGTATAATTGCTAGAGATATGGATTTCTCTTACTTGATTGACCATAATGAGTGGTACTGAGCATGAACTTGATGACTAGAACTTTCTGACCATGAACTCGACTAGAATGACATGACTATATGATTACAAGACTTGCCTGATCACAAGAGGACCTGATAGGACCTATAACGTGTACCTGATCTGATTACTAGTATTCATGCTGATACACTTGATTATGCACCAAGAGTGCCTACTTGATATACTTGTGAGCCGTCGTGCCACTTGATCATGCCACTTGTATGAATTTGGTAGTTGGCCAATGATCATGACCGTGGCTAGGTTAATAATATTGATAGTTGCATTACGCTTGGGTGAATCTAGATTAAACTCTCGAGTAACAATGTGGATTCATATCTAACGTGCATATACTTAAGTACGACATTTAAGAATGAATGTTCGTGTGACCATAGAACGAGATTCCATGTAACATAGGGTTAATTAGGAAACTAAACTTGGAGAGCATTGGAAGGGAACAAAATTTTGAGATCATGTCTGCCAGCCACACCTAGACATTAGTCATGGCATACCAAGGTTGGTCCCCACCAGATACTGTATATCATCTGCACTATCAGAATATAGTATTTGATTATATTATAGTACTATATGATATAATATATAAAGGCACGATAGCCCTAAGGGGGACTAGTGTATCACTACATGCTCGAATTGCTGGCTCGACTAGCCCTGCTTGGCAATGGCAAGATTTGAGAATACCTATGTTTAATGCATTATGGGATAACCCAGATACCACATATCAAGTCGTAGTATATACTTGGTTGATTCAATTAAATCAGTTGGTAGTTAAGGACGTGGGCTATTGTGGCATGATGGTTCAACCCTTGTCCTTGTTTGTTTGTAAGGTTGAGCTATTTTGTTGCAATAGACCATGGACCGAAGCTATACTATATTATATATATTATTTAGCTTACTCCTGCTTGTGTATTATGCCTTTTGTTAGTAGTCTAGGAAGATAGACTGTAGTGACATGGTGGTTCAACCCTTGTCCTTGTTTGGTTGTAGGATTGCGCTATTGTGTTACGATAGACTATGAACCGAATCTGCGACACAAAAACTTTAACTGAACCATAATCAATGGACGTATTCTATCTTGATGTATTATGGCACTTCTTATCCTTGTTTGGTATAGGATTGCTGTATCATGTCATGGATAGAGCACGTGACATTACTTTTTGGCTCATGCACTTACTTTATAAGATCTGGATTTTTGTTTCTTTATTTGTGCTTCCTTGTGGTACTTGTTATTTTTTGGTCTAACCCGCTGGTTTTGCATGGCCAATTTTGGAGCTAGAGCCCGAGGATATAGCTTATCTTCTTACTGATGGCACGCACCAGACGGATGGCCGCTGAGAGAACCGAGTGGATTTTCTTGATCCCTGCTCGTTATTGTATATTATATTCTTTTGGTCATTTAGCCACCGACACTTGTTTGCTGGCAAGTTTGGATACTAGTTCCCCACATGATTGTAATTATTCAGACTGTATCTGATATACTCTTGTGTAAAATTAATAATCTGCTAACCTAAAATTTTGTATCGTCTAGACTCCAGAACATCCTGATACAGTATTTGGGACACCTTAATGCTTTATCTTAAATGTTCTATGCTTACAGCTACTTGCTTGAATGTTTGAGACATAGATGTTCTAAGACCCTAGGAGACATGATTGTAGTATGCACCCATTGTCTTACTACAATCGTGATCGCCATACGACGTTCAATACCTTGAACGGGGTAGTTGACCATGTCCATCTCCATATTTCAGTACTGGGGTATGACAACGATACACAAAGTAGATGGAACATATCATGTTTGAGAAAGAGACACGTATGTAACACTCAAGTTTTTCATATAGATCTTTTGATTCATAATATATATATATATATATATATATATATATATATATATATATATGTGTGTGTGTGTGTGTGTGTGTGTGTGTGTGTGTCTGTGTGTGTTTGTGTGTGTGTGTTGGTTAACTTGGTTTATCTTAGGCAGGAAAAAATGAATGGTAAGTTGTTAAGTTATGCCACGTTTATCAATATTTGTGCGACACTTTATATCAGCAACACGAGTTAGACTTTACATCCCATGCCATGAAACTGATCCTAAGGCAAGACTAGTAAGACAACATAATAGTTGGTCCACATAACTGAATGAATGTGTTAGGTTTTGTTGGGTAGGCGAGAAGCCTCATCACCAGTGTATTCAATATAATGATAACCCACCAGATTGCTTACAAAGTGAGGGAGTACCTCGTTTGGTACGGAGTTTCTTTCTTGGGCGTTAAGGTATGGAGTTCGCTCTGAAGCCTTGGAGTGATGCAGTCGAAGCTGAAGCACCATATACATGACGTAATATATTGGAACATCACCTATTATATCATTTTCAAAGTTGTAAGTCTCTTAGCACGTTTCTTTGTTTTGAGAGAAGGAGGGCCTGAGCAATTATAATATTTGGCCTAGTGCCATTGTAACCTTTGTTCTCATGTAAAAAATAGCTTTGTTTTACTTTATACTTATGTTGATTCGATATTTTTGCTTAGGGAACTATTTGTGCGACTATGTAGCTTAGTATTTCTTTGGTCGTTTTGTTGCTTGCCTTGCTCCACTATAACTCAGACTCGCACGACATCATGTCCATGATGTTCGGCCCTGCGAGGCCGGGGCATGACATTAGTTGGGAACAACGAGTTGGATTATATGGTTTGACAGTGACTTGAATCAGCTGGGTAAAAATTTCAAATTTATCACCGACGAGTCGATGTTACTATTGATAAATAAGTTGGATCATATATCGAACGAGATTGGTTGGAATTGATTGGAAATCAAGGCGGGATATCATATTTGGTTGCATTTATTTGAAATCGAGTATGGGAAGAACTGTACCCTTCGACCTTAGGTCTGTAATATTGTAAGCCCCATGATTTTGAAGAATTTTAAATTTGGATTTTTCATAATTTTTCTGAAATTTTTAGGAATTTTTTGTAATTAAAACCTACACATTTGGTAATTAAATGATTTTTAATTGCTATTAATTAACATTAAAATATTATGGAAATAATATTTTATGGTGTAAAATATAAAACCAGACATAGGGTAATTTTCTGTGAATTTATTGGACTCCGAAATCAGTTTTAAAGCCCTAAAAACTATTGGATATTTAAACCGAACTAAACCTGACTGAACCGAACCAAAACGTTGACTGAACCGAACCAAACCGTTGACTGAACCGACTCAGACCAACCCAGCTTAACGGGTCGGGTCGGGTCGGATCCAAATCAAACCCGACCCGGACCCGAAACCCAAACCTAACCCTAATTCTCTACCGAAAACACTGTAGCAACCTATAAAGTCCCCCTCGACATCCGTGCCCGCCGCCATCGCACCCTCTCTCTCCATCTCCTTCGCCCGTCGTCTCCACCTGCTCCACCCTAACCGTCCGCCACCGACTTGGTCGTGTGCGGTCTTCACCAAAACGTGCGCGTCGTTGATACGGACGTGTGGGATTTCGCAGAAGTTGACTTGGATGTGCGTGCACACCGAAATCAATACGTATCCGCCGACAACGCCCCGTATCTGCCTGTTCTAGAATACGTCGTAACTTTGTGTACATACGTCGGATCGAGACAAAACTTGCGCCATAGGACTCGTAGTAATACGCTGGTCCTGTGACCCAAGTTTGGTTCGATTCTGAGAACGTTGACAAAATCGCGTATCGTGGGTCCCACAAGCTCCACTTGACGGACGATCTTGTGATCGGCTCATCAGAATCTAGTTTTGGAAGTTCCGATGGGTTCGTATCATCGTTCCTGACTTGTTGACACTAAGTTTGACGAATTTAGAGGACCTTTGACCCTGACACACTTTTTGGAGCAAAGTGGCACACAAGTGGCCCCTGCTTTGACTCGGAAATGTCGTTTTTGCCCCTGTGTCCAAATTGGACTCAAGGACGGGCGTTTCTAGCTATTTGATATTTTCTGAATCTAATGGTGATATTTATTTCATCAACCGGAGTAGTACCTGCAGATCACACTGAGACCAGAGCTACAGTTGGAGCCAGAACCCCAGGCAAGTGTACCTTGCCAAACTTTGCAGTCTTGTTACATATTTTCCTTGATTCTTTTATATTGTTGTGCATGCTTAACCTAGGACCGTGTGACTTACTTAGCGTCCGATTATAGTCGGGTGCCAACACCATATGCGGTGTTGTGTATTGTCATCTAGAGATGGACATTCGTGACCCTTTACATCCTCGTACTTGTCTTATCAAGTACATTATACCCAGGATACTTGATACTATTCATGAGACAGAATCTTCCTGAGATATTCATGGTGGTTCTGTATAGGATACAGTTTTATGACATACACAGTTTACATGCTTAGATTATATCCTGACTTGTTGCATTAGTTCTGATCCTGCATGTCATGGACATGAGACGTGAGATTTCATTGGGTGGGGAGAATATTACCATATCAAAGGCTGATTATATTATATATATTATCATCTGGATGTGTCTTAGTCTCTGATACAGAGCTTTGGCACCAGTTCTGGACCTTCGAGAAAATACTGCTATGGGTTTCTCCGACACTGATCCTGTAGTAGTCTCAGCCCGAGTATGACTAAAACTCTCAACTTGCATATCACTTAGCTGGTTATATATTTATCCTATTATTTATTTATTATTGTACTACATTTATTTTGGCTTGTATTATCTGTACCATGTTATGTCCCCTGAGGACCTTGATCCTGACTATGTCCCCAAGATTAGCTGACGAGATCTATCCCGAGGTATACGGGACCGGAGCATTAGCGTTAGCAGAAGCAGGTGCATACATTGGAGCAGAACCAGGATCTGAGGACGAGATCGTACCAGAGGACTTCTCATGAGTATTGGCTTGAGATACTCATTTATTTTTATTTATAGTTATTTTATTTCCAGTCTATTGCATTGATGTATCAGACCTGTTCTCGGATTATTCTCCGAGATACTTTTATTGAGACTTGTTAGTTTATATTTATTTGCATTTATTCTGGCATTTGATCTGTGTTTATCTGTTGTAGATGAGATTAGTATAGACTGTGACTTGTATTATTGGACATATTCATTATTACAGCTTAAGTATGCCCCGATGGATCCATTATATTGGGATTGTCCATCGGTGTGTGCTGCTGGCCATTGCCACGTGTCTAGTCCCTCGATATTTTGGGACTGGGGCGTGACAAATATTTACTACAAGCTTAACTTAAAAGGGTAACAACCGTGAAGTAAGAATACTTGAACTTAAAGTTGATGGATAATAATTAGTCAACATATGAACTCGACATATTGCAATGGATTAATTGATGACCCTTATCATGCGGTACTATAAGAAAATTCTTCATGAGACTTCGATGGATGGAATACAAATAAAGTCAAGATATAGCAAGTTTGGATAATAGTTGGTCGGCAAAAAACTTAGTCGCTTGGATGATAGTTGGTTGACAGATATAATTTATCAAATTATAACTTGTTTTTATGAATTAACCATTTTGACAAAGATGGAACAATTATGAATGTTGGAGGATCTCTAGATTGGGGGTATGACCAATATATCGAATACGTAAATAATCATTGAATAGGGTCTAGTGAGATAGAATTTTATTATACCTTGATAAGGTGATGTAATTAAGTGGTGGTGCAATTGAATCGATGGTTAATACGGATAAAATTTAGTCCTAATCGAAATAAACTTGGCAAAGTAAAATCGATGGAATGAATTGGAAGAAAGATATCTTTACTAGATGGATTGGTCATTTTGTCGGCTAAAAATTATATGGAAAACTACGTGCATGGATACAACTTATAAGTGGGAAAAGAATTGAGATCAAAGACCATAAGTAATATAATAGTCGGGGTGATCAATCAAAAATTTTGATTTTTGGAATAGTTATCCATGTTCATAGATAAATCGAATGCACGAAAACTCTTGAGTAGATATACTAGAGTATGATTATTACATCAGAAGTCGAAAACAACATAGGAGATCATTTCAAAATTTTGAATTATTGGAAATTTACTTAATGGGAATGAGATCTGAGCATATAGATCTAGATTGACCTTGTCAATTTTTGGTAGGTCTAGAATGAACCTTTGGTTGAGGTAGACCCTTAAGAATTGGTCGTGGATAGATAGACCTAACCCAGACTATTGGAGGTGTCACTACCCCATTTCCAGAGCCGGGTATTTTTTTTATTTTAATTTAGTTAATTGTGTATTATTTATAATTAATTATATTTATATTTAATTAGTGATTGTATTATTTTTAATTGATTATTTTAGGGTTTTGGCTAGTCTGGACCCATGTCAGACCCTAGTGGACCCATGTCCGACCCAACTCACACCCTTGTGAGACATATTTTTGGGTTTAGAATATTTATTATATTTCTAGTGGGTTGGTTGGAGAGATTGGGAGTTAGTTTGAGTGCTTTTGGAACCCGAAACCCAAACCCAAGTGAGAGGAGGGCATTTTGGTCTTTTGGAGACTTAGGAAACCCTTTTATTGTGTGTGGCCGGCCCTCCCCCATTTCATCACTCCTTCACTCTTCTTCTTCTTCTCCACTCTTTCCTTCTTCTTCCTTTCTTTTTCCCACTACCAAGTATGTCTTTTCTCCTCCTTCTTCTTCTATTCTCCATGAATGTTAACCCTAACCCTACACTTTTTTCTAACCTAGGTGGGTAGAGCTTAGATTTAGTGTTGGAGCTTGGATTGGAAGCTTGGAAGCTTGGTATGGTGGATTTGGAGCTTTTTGGAGACTTTGGCTTGGGATTCCAACTCCCAAGAGGTAAACCCTGATTTTTTCCCTTGTAATTACTCTTATATAGTGTAATTAATAGTTTAGAATCTTCCTAGACCTTAGGGCTACCCGTGGGAGGAAGTTGGAACTAGTTTGGTTGTGTTTGGAGACTTTAACACTAGGTTTTGTGTCAATTTTGGGTGGAATCCAAAATTGGCCCAATTTTGGGTAATGCCCTAGGTTAGACGGACCTAGGTAGACGTTGTCGGGTGTCTTGAGGGTTAGTGCATATCTCCGTTCGGACACGTGAAGTCGTGTCGCGGAGAAACGGGCGTTTCGGGCGTTTTCGGGGTTTTCGCCGTCGCCGGTTCTAAGTGAGTGTGCATTTTTGCCACATGCCTAGAATGGGCGAGTTAGCATTTTTTTTCTAGGATCTAGACATCGTTTAGAGCCCGTGGGTAAATTTTGGGCTGATTCCGAGTTGGTTTGGTGTATATTTCAGGAGGTTTTCCGAACCGCACACCACGTGTTCGTCGAAATGACCAAACGGCAATTTTGACTTGGTTTCCTAGTTTTGGCCTTGTGCGCACGTTGGGTTAGCTTCGGGAAGTGTGTGCTAGAATTCTCGGATTATATTTTATTTATATATAGGTGTTTGTGTGCGTAGGGGTCGTTGGGCGTGCGTTGGTGGGGCGTTGTGCGTTGTGTTGTGTGTTGTGTGTGTTATGTTTATAGGTATATATATGTGTATATATATAAATATGTATGTGTTTATATATATATATATATATATATATATATATATATATATATATATATATATATGTATGTGTGTATATATATATATATATATTTGTGTGTTTGGTTGTGTGTTTGTGAGCGTGTGTGAGAGTGTGTTTGTGAGCGTGTGCGAGAGTGTGTGTGTGAGGGTGTGCGAGAGTGTGTTTGTGAGCGTGTGTGAGAGCGTATGTGTGAGCGTGTGTGAGAGCGTATGTGTGAGCGTGTGTGAGAGCGTGTGTGTGAGCGTGTGTGAGAGTGAGTGTGTGTTTGTGAGTGTGTATATATATATATATATATATATATATATATATATATATATATATATTTGTGTGTGTGAGTGTGTGTGTATTTATATATATGTATATGTTTGTGAAGATATATGTGTGTGTGTGTGTATATATATATATGTGTTTGTATTTATATATATGTGTGTGGTCGTATGTGTGTGTGGTTGTGTGTGCGTGCTCGTGTGTGTGTGGTGTGCTATGCAGCGCAGCGAGGGACTGCACGCAGCGAGCAGCAATAGCCGCTGCAGGCGCCGCGGCAGCAGCTCGCTTGAGCGCAGCGATGCAGCAGCGAGCAGCATCAGTCGCTGCAGGCACCGCAGCGCCGCGGCAGTGCCGCGGCAGCAGCTCGCTTGAGCGCAGCGCAGCCGCTGCAGGCGCCATAGCACCACGGCAGCAGCTCGCTCGAGCGCAGCGCTGCAGCAGCAGCAGTTTAGCAGTGTGGCATTTGTAGCGTAGCAGGGTAGCAGCAAGAGAGAGAGAGATATGTGTATATATTTAGATAGATACATAAATAAATAGATAGATTGATAGATAAATAGATATCTAGATAGATAGAAACATAGATAGATAGATATCTAGATAGATTAATAGATAGATTGATACATAAGTAAATAGATAGATAGATAGGTATCTAGATTGATAGATAGATAGATAGATAGATATTAGATGGATAGGTAGATTGATAGATAGATGGATATTAGATACATAGATAGATTAATAGATAGATAGATTGTTAGATAGATAAATAGTTAGAAAGATAGTTAGATAGATAGATACTAGATAGTTAGATAGATAGATAGATAGATAGATAGATAGATAGATAGATAGATAGATAGATAGATAGATAGATAGATAGATATCTATATCTATATGTATAGATATATATACATATAGCTAGATAGATGCATATATAGCTATGTATATATATATATATGTGACTTTGGGTATATATATAGGTATATGTGTGTATGTGTGAATAGATATATATATATAGATACGTAGGTATGTATATATATATGTTAGGTATATATTTTCTAGCCTAGATTATTAACTAGGAGTATATCTATAAGCATAGTTAGTTAGTTAGAAGGGTAGTTAGTGAGGGTTTAGAGAGGTATCTCAATACCTTGAGATATCAAGGTATCTCAATACCTTGAGATATCCAAGGTATTGAGTTTCGAGTGGATATTTTGAGCAATTGCCTAGGTTTCAGTTTAGAGATAGGTTTTTATGTATATGTGTATATATTTACGTGTGCTAGTATAGGTTTTAGAGGGTATAGGCGGGGCGTATAGCGTAGGGTGAGGTATCGGATACCGAGGGTATCCCGGTATCTCAAGGAGGCGAGTTTGAGGGTTTATTAGCTTAATGACCTAGTTTTAACCTAGAATTTTAGGGGCACCCTAGTTTGACCTAGACTTGACCGTAGTTGACTCGGTTGACCGCCAAAGTCAACTTTTGACCTAGATTTGACCTTGGACCCAGAGTTGACTTTTTGACCCAGATTTCACCGGTTTGACCCGTTTGACCTAGAACGACCCTAGAAGCCTATTTTTAGTTATTTTATATCTGTTTAACTTATTAGAAACCTGTTTAACCTTACTTTTCGCAATAGGTCCTTGCGACACCAGTTCGGGTCGCCAGTTGCTCAAGACGTCAGGCGAGTATATTCTCTGATAGTTTTCATTATCTGATGATTATTATGATTCAGCTTCTAGTATAGTATCATCTGATTTTTCTGGCACAACACAGGACACGGATTGGTATTTCTGGATTCATTAACTTGCGACACGTATTTTTCATGTTTCTGGCCTCTATTCTGAAATTACCTACTGGCATCACCTACAGGCATCACTACAAGCATCACTCATGTTTCTGGCTGGACTCATACTTGATTTACGTGTCGAGTCTTGGATTCACTTATACTAGTCGGGACGGGAAAATACTCGAGTAGACATGTAAATATTTCCATCTGGAATTATCAGGAATCACCCTCTCTGGTCTAATCTGGAATGATAGCAGCCGCGCACCCAGTGCGCGGTGAGCCATACTTACCCCTAGCCGTTTACATGTCGAAACAAGTATTTCAAAGACACCGAGTTCATTCTTTATTGTCTGGACTAGCTTACATTTCTTGCTGGTCTCACTTATAGTTTTTGGACTTGACTCTTTACATGTATTTTATGCTGGACTCACTACACGTTCTTGTGCACAGACTTACTCTTAGTTTAGATTTTTTGTATCTTACAGTCATTACTATCTTGCTTCTGATATTCATGTATTTTTACCTTTATGCACTAGTGACATATATATATTTCTTGTTTATACTTTATTTCCTTCACATTGCTACTTGCTACAACTGTTTTATAGTTTTTATCATTTAACTGAAACTGTTGTTAGAGGTGTACTTGCTCCAATCCTGACTGGACATATTTTTTCGAGAGTATCCGGAGGATTGGTGTCCGACGTTTTATGGACCTGAGCCTGTTGATGGTGCAGATAGGGACCCTCTAGTTTAGGAGTGATTTTCGGGTTGGTAGCCGGGATCACTAGGACCTTGTTATTGTTTTTATTAGCTTTTAGCACCGGATTTGTCTCCGGTTTTGGATTGAGACCTTGTATTATATATAATTTTGGATATTGTTGTATTATTATTATTATTATTATTGTGGTTGTTTTAGTAGCAGTTGTTTAGACTTTCTAGTTGTTAGACTTCTGTGTATCTTATCGTGCTTAGATTCATGATTGAGTACATTGTGATTATCATTATGATATTGCTCCTCCGTTTGGAGTTGAGATCTTAACAGGTTTATATATTGGTTGCGTGAGATTATTATCTAGATAGTTGACCTAGACAGCATTCTACTGCCGATGCTGTGGCGTAGGCTGGACGTACCCATGACTCATGCCTGATTTTTCAGGTGCGGGTCATGACATGAGGCCTCCTTATAGTGGGTTGATCCATGGTAGTGCATTCTTGTTTTGAGTTGGTAATAAGATTGAGGTAGAAGTCCCTTAGATTGGTCGGATTACGGATGGACTTAAGAATAGAGAGTAATATGGTCCCTAGCAGCCGTCTAGCATAAGATGATTGCCTATGAACACTAAGTTTAGATGTCGGTATAACTAACTATAAAGTCTTGACCGAGAGTTAAGTTGACTATCGAAGTCCCATAGGATAACCCTATTGATATTGTATGAGTAATGTAATATCGTCTGAGACTCAAATAGTGTATATTGCGAGTCAGCCTGTATATAGCCTGAATTTGGATAATTGGTTTCGGTATTGGGTATGAGTGTTTCAGAATAACAGGTTATGTTAGAATTATTAAACTGATAGGTAAATAAATTCAAAAATTGATGGTTATTAGAGTTAGAATTAATTGCCTCGACTGGAATAGAATATCGATAAAGGACTCAGTTAGCTGGATTTTCTTGGAATAGTTTTTTTGGAATCAAGTTGGAATGAAAGAATCAATTGGGATAAAAGATGGAATCGTCGCTTGGGATTATTGATGAGAATTTTATACCTTCAGAAGAGAAACTTGATACACGTTGTGGCTAATAGAATTATTGTACTAGACGAATTATGATTATTAAAATATAATAAATTTTGTGTGATGGACCATAATATAATCAAAGGGAACTATGGATTCATTAGAATTTTGATGACACTAATGTTGAAAAAACTTGCTCGAAGTTTGAATGAAAGAAATTTGAAAATTGATGAATTGTCAAAACATTTTTTGGATATCTTGGATCTGAATAAGAGATGGTTAGTAGTATTCTCAATATATTTAATAAAAGTTTGATGGATCAAAATAATGTGGCGGCAGGTCAAACTATTCATAAGAGATGGAGATGACGAAATTAATATTGAAAGAATGAATATTGTAATTCAAATTTATGGGACTTTCGTTATGGTCAGATTTATTTAGAATGATTAAAGTATCATGCTTGGGTTAGTAGCCTAACCTGGACAGTCCCTGAGAATTTTGTCTTATTGATTGAGCAGATAGCGATTGTGGCAAATGGTTATCTGAAGGAACACTAAGAATAAGATAAAATATTTGCATATATGCTAAGACCAAAAGAATATTGGTAAATATTGAGAGTGCTCAGACAGAAACTGTAGTGCAGCATGTTGGAAAGATATTGACGGGATTGAACCAGAAGGCATCGTGAGAACTTAAAGAGTTATAAAAAATTGATGCTAAGGAACAATTTGGCTAAAAGTATTAAGTGACTAATATCTTTCAATGAAGTTGGATACGTAGCCGTTTGATTTTCTAACCATTGGTATTGGATGAGTGCAACTATATTTTAGTGGCGCGTAAAATATGTGTAAGATCCAGGCTAAGTGGTGAGCTAAATTCAAATGGAGGTGCAAGAGAATTTTGGTGAACTAAGGAAAATTAAAAAATCATTTGAGAAAAAAATTGATGGTGGATTGAACTTAACGATTTATAAGATTCGTGTTTGAGCGATATGTTAATCGAACAAAAAATTTGGAATGGGATATGGAATAGTAACTAAATGAGAAAATCTTTTGATTGCTTAAGTGAGATAACTATATTTGAAAAAATTTGTTTGGTGACTTAAGTGATACAGTGGATTGAGTTATTTCTTTAAGTTTCGAGGATAAATTTTTTTAGTGGTATATTATGTAATTCTCTACTTCGCGTAGAGGAATTATGCTATATTCTAGACGGAATAGACAGATGGGATATAAGTTAGGCTGGGAATCGATATGCTTGGTGTGATGATGCAGGTTTCCTTAACATAGCTAGATAGAATATTTTATAGCGCGGTTCGATTGTGTAGTTACGCGAAGTTAGAAGACTGTGCATCAAGTCAATTCATCTCTTGAGAAATCATAAGCATATATGGGATCGAGGTAGGCAGACTATATTTATACAAGTGAGTGGATCTGACCCTTCTTCTCTACTCCTTCATGCCTTAATAAAAAATAAATTCTAGTGTTATCATATTGTGTTGCCTTACTGAATGTTTCTCTAGTTAACATAAAGTTAATGAATTTCTATGTTCAATACCACTAAAATCAATAAAACACACGAAGGATAAACTGTTAGTACTATTGACATAAAGAATGCTCAAATGTAGATCTTATATGAGAATGAGCTAAACACCATGACAAGTTACCTTATATGCTTGTAACACTGAGAATAGAATAATGAATACCTGCACATCAGTGAAGTGCATCAGTGCACTGGAACTACGAAATATAAGAAAGCATGGACTAATAAGTCCCCAGTAAAGAAAGAGGAAAGTATGTTGGGACCTTCGGATCACTAACCCATATAAGAAATAAGAATATTAAATGCGCAAGAATGATCAAGAAGAATATCATTTAATTACATTTTCTGTATTAGGCATACATTACGGTTTAACTGTTCACGCATCTGCATGGTTATGGACAAGCATGTGCACAAGGCATATGGTTCCTCGAACGATATGCTAACTGGGGCACCGGGATCGTTCGTCCTAGGAGGAACAAAGGAAATCCACCGTATTTAAGAGAAGAACACGGAGTATAAACAGGACCTACAGTCGGGCTTGCTACTCGGTATGGAAGGGAGTATCGTGATACGGCTAAGATAGTGCCTTCGGTGGGGCTCGTAACCTGCACACAAAGTGTTCATAACTTACCAAGGATAGTCTGTAATGGTAGCATATGTGTCATCAGTGACATTCATATAGATAGACTGCATGCTGACAACTATCTTGTGCCAGAAACGTAAGTACGATATCTCGTACTGTATACAGGGATCAATATGTGGGTTGTTGCTAAGAATCGCTGATAAGTGAAATGTAATATCATTTACATATTTAATTTATACTGTTGAACAAGTAACATATTTTTATTATGCTGTTAAATATCTTGAATACTCAGAATGAACTTAGTCCCTAATAGCGAGATCACATACTTAACATGCATGCTCACAAGATTACTTAGTGTTGGTTTAGGCGAGTGGGGTAGTTCTGCTCACCAGTACACGGTATATACTTAATCACGTTTGTGGGCATCCCCAGGTACTCATCTTTAGGGAGTGGCTGAAACTGTCCTGAGGCATCGAAGATTTCTTGGGGCGTGCAGAAGCTCTTCTTCCAAAGGATGTTGTCTTCTGCTATAATGGGCATAATGTATGGAATATTGTAATTCTATTCTATTAGTGAGATTATAAGTCAAGTCGGCAAAGTCCAATATAAGCCAAGAATGGTCAAGTACTAATTGTATTTGAAGAGCCTTGTAATCTTTTGTAATCTTTGTACTTCAACATTATTATCAATAAAGAGATGATTTTCAATATATTCTACTGTGACTTCAATCATGAAGCTGGTTACAAAATAAAGAACTAGCAAGAGTACAATATTGCATGATCAGCTATAACTATAGTCTAGAATATGCTTTATATGTAGGCCCGCAAGCTAGAATGTCAAGGTCCAAAATATGAGCTAAACACATGATCGGTGGCTAAATGCCTCAAAAGTATAAGTACAAGATTAAGTGGGTGATGAAGAAGAAACCCACTTATGTCCTCGGATGCTCCTAGTGTTCACCATCTTGAGGCAGAAAATACGGGAGATTATGCGGTCCTGCTCCAAGATCTAACCATACAAAACTAATGGAGTCAGACCCTAAAAAAGAAAGTACCGTAAGGGAGTCAACTTAGGAACTAAAACCAGCATGCAAACAAATCAGTAAAAAATAGCACAAGGAATAGTTAAATAAGTGCATCAGGTAAAATAATAGTTAAACAATTCTTAAGCATTTAAACAAGGATATCTGGAATCAGTACTTAGGATATAGTCTCAGGATCAGTTATTAAATAAATCAGGACAGAACTAGACTAAATTGGAAATCAAGCAATCACGGGCAATCATTCCCTATGGCTTGCTATCATTAGCTAATTAGGGTTATCACAGTCCTACTTACTAACAAATGCAGTTTTAAGAATCCATACAGCCACATATCCTGCAGACTATCCAGGTTATCCAGGCGTAAGGATACATAGAATAGATTATATCAGGTATAGTAATTTATAGGAATATGCAACACTCGATGGAGTATTGAAAGTGTGCCCCTCACGACAGAGAGCTCCAAATCTATCAGGTGTCTCTAGGATACCAAGATTGCATATAACCAGGGAATCTCTCTAGATGCTTCTAATATATTATTTTAGTTGTTATCTTGGGCAAGTTATTAAGAATTCCTGACCATGGTGCTCAGAAATTTTCCATAGAAATGATGCAGGACAGTACATAAGCTTGACAAGTACATTCAAGACAGGAACAAGCAAATCAACAATAAAATTTTATCTTATCAGTTCAAGCATTACAGTTCAGGAAATTTCTAGCATTTTTGGAGTGTGCTTCGTCGAGCCACTATCAAAAGTATCGATACATGTTAGGTTAACTCGAAACGATAAGCTATTATCAAGAATATCATGGAAAGTCTGGTATCGGGAGTTCAAGATTAACAGTGTCAATACATTCGATGTTCAATTCTAGCATGTAAGGAATATGCTTCGTCAAGCCACTATCAGGAATATCAGTACAGGTATGGTGTCGGAAGTTCAGATTAAAAGTGTGTCACCCTCACTTTTTCAAATAGGGATAACTTAGTAATTTAGCATAGTTATTTTATTTTTAGGACTTAAATATTACTTAGTGTGCTATATATTTATTTGGTGCTTTATATTATTTATTTATAGTAGTGGACTAGCCTATTAAATAGATTTGACACTAGTTGACCCAATTAGACTAGTCATAACACAATGAACCCAACATTTGGGTTAGGTCGATTAGACTCATTCATTTTTATTAATTAGGAGACTGGAATTAGTCCTCATTAGAAATTAGAAAATTTCTAATATAGCCCTCCCTAATTAAATACCTTCATGACAATTAGTGGGGGCATAATAGACATTGTGTGTTGCTTGGAGAAGGGGAAGGGGGTGGCCGACCCTAAAAGGAGGTACTCATTCTCTCTCCTTCTTTCATTCACTTTCATTCTCTCCAAATTTAGTTCTTCCCCAAATAGTTCATTCTGCCACCAAATTCTTTCCAAATCCCACTCAAATTCACTTATCCTCACCACCTAAGGAGACTAGGAGCTTGAGGTTGGCTAGAGCACTTGGAGAGGGGGCTTTGGAGTGGGGAGCTTTTGTAGATATTGAATTGTATAGGTAGGTCTGATATCAAATTAGGGGTACCTGGATTATGCAACAGTAGTAGCAACATGAGTTGCCTAATGTATCAGTTGTTAAGGAGGTGGTAGACTAGATAGGAACAGCAGCATTAACAGCAGTAACATGTTATGGTGTGGACAATGAGTTATATTAGTAGTAGCAAAATAGAGGGGCTCAGGTATAAACTGAAACCTGGGTATCCGTGTGTGGAGGGGGGGACTTGATGCCATGCAGCATCAGTATGCAACTGTGATGAGACATTGTAAAACACTTTCAGGGTTGAGCTACATTTTAGAGGGTTAATTCTCCCAACTATGGCCTGCAGGTAAGTGCAATAACTGTGCAATGATGCACACTTGTGCACGACATACACAGACTTGGATCAAGGAATGCACAGATGGTGATTAACTGAAGTGTTAAGGTATCAATAGGATGTAAGGGAGGAAACAGGTAAAGACTGATACAGACCTAATGAGAAGTTTATTATGTTTTAGAAAATTATAGTGAGATAAGGAGTGAGGTATTCAGACAGTGAGTAGAAGAGTAGGTTCATTATTGGATTGTGTATTTGAATGTAGACTATATCTTAAACTCAGGTACTGAGCAAGATTTGCATTTACAGGCAAATGAATAAGCTCATGAGTATGTGTGAAGACTGTTTATATGTTGTTGTTTGAATGTATATGAGTACCAGGAAGGTATTGGGTGATATCTTATACTATGGTATTAGTTATAGTATGGGTAATTAGTCTAAATATTAGTATACTAACTAGTAAGTATAACTGCTATATTATATTATCTAGTATATATGTAGATACTTAGTATAATAGTTAGTATAACTAGTATTGTCTAGTATTAGCTAGATATTAGTCGTCATGGGCTAATTACCTTGTAATTGATCTAGAAACTTAGGTATGACCTAGTATAGCTTAGATTTGAACCAAGAAACCTAGTTTGACCTTAAAAGTCGACCCTTGACCTAGTTTGGCTAGTGTGACCTAGAAATAGCCTAGAACATCATATTTAGTACATTTATAGCTCATTTATCATTTTGTACACATATTTACTTGATATTCCCATATAGGTGTGTGTGACGCCATCTCAGATACCAAGTTACATCTTTTGCTTTGGACCAGAGGCGAGTACATCTTTCTGTCAGTTTTCAGTTATAATAGTATATATATCACATGTTCTAGAATTATTTACTTGATTCTGACATAGTGGTTATATAAACTTGTACTAAATAGATCCTGTCATGGGATGTTATCCCTTATCGTGTTCAGCGGGTACTCCTTCACATGTATTTTATCGTGTGTATCGGGTATTGATTATCATGTACTTCGTATTTATACACTGCTCATGTTCAGTGTGCTTATATTCGTGTTCGTAACGTGTCGTGATCGAATCCATGAGTATTGGTTGGTGACGGTAGAGTAGGAGTTGGTTATGTGATCAAGTCCAAGTTTATTCGTGTACATGTCGATTATATATCACACATGTAATCGAGTTACCATATTATATTCGTATTCAACCTAACCCGATCCCATAATGAACTTGTACTCTAAATCATATTAGCTAGTTTATATATTTCCTTTACCTGTAATTATTCCATATTGTCTGTTCTTCTTTTCCAGTATATTACATGTTTACTTTAGTTCATTTATATTCTTATTGCTAGTTCATCTTGTATTATTTTCTATTACTTGTCATATATGCTTTACCATGTATTTGGAACTGCTTTCAAGGTTTTGTACTTTGTTCCAATCCTGATTGGATATATTTTTTAGATGATTCGCTTGAGGAGAAGTGTCCCACTTACTATGGGCCGTAGGACGGCGATCCATTAGAGGATACTCCCCTAGAGCAGGAGAACTTAGTGCCAGTGACCGAGGAGCCTTAGACTTATATGTTAGACATTGTATTAGTCTTATTTTAGACTAATGGCATGTATTATTATTTTTGGAGTTGTTTGTGCCTAGACTCATAGTGTGGACTTGTGGATATTTTGGGATTATTATTTCATCTTTCTATTCCATATCATGCCATATCTTTCTCTAGTTTTATAATATAATTGAATATTAATTCTATTAATATATCATCATATTGTCTTCCATTTAGAGTTGGGATGGCATGACAGGTACCTTATTTATATTGTGTGAGATGTGTAGATAGTTATGTTGACCTAAAATAGCGTTCTACCATCGATGCTATGGTATAGGTTAGTTGTTGCTCATGTTTTCGTACCCTCATTCTGGGTGCGGGTCGTGACACCTTTTTAGTGGTAGCCCATGCAGGTCCAGAGGTCGCTATTAGTGCAATTTTGCAGTAGTGCTCAGACTTAGAGTACTACTATGAGCCTACATTAGGATATAGGATATATGATGAGAGTATACTCAATCACAGCTAGGAACACTTCCAACTTATTTCTTTTTCTATCCTTATCGATATGAATGCTTGTTTACTTTGAATAATTATATCCTTCTTTGATGATATCGTATCTTACTTAATATTGATTCATTTATTTTTATCTATCTTTTGGAGGCCTTCGAAGATGCGATTCCAACACTCAGGCGCAGTATCAGCGAGGTCGATCACTTTGCCGCCTATGAGTAGGGTAGAAGCAGCCACTGTTCCATCAGCTTTAGCTCAGAGGGTCGCTTCACCGATACAGGTGGGTGTTACAACAGCAGCTTTCGAGGGTGCTCCACCTCCAGTCCAGACGATAGTGCCTACAGCTTCACAGAGGATGATGCCTTCAGCTTTAGAGGAGCTACCACCACCAGTACTAGTAGTTGATCTGGCACAGGTGTTTGTACCTTTCAGCAGATGAAGGAGGCACAAAGGGCCCAGGCGGAGGCCCAGCAGCGCCAGTAGCTAGCAGTAGTGTGAGACCAGCAAAGCAGCCTCACTTTCAGCAGCAGTATCAGAGATACTTCTAGCAGCCGAGGCAGTAGTTCTCTGCACCAGCTAGAGCGCCAGTACAACAGGCGTATCATATTCAGAGGCCAGCTCAGCCAGCTACTCCTTGCCTATTATGCAAGAAGCTGGGACAAGGATAAAAAGTATACATAATGAGATTGGATAAGTAATTATTCTTTGGATCTGGGGAACACCAGCTAAGAGATTGTTGTCAGGCACCAACTCGTCTACCTCAGGACGGGGCCCAGGAATAGAGAGCACCCACGAGACCACCAATGGGACAGCAGAGAGGACCTCCATTGTCGACCCAGCAGCAGAGGTTCGCACAACACCAGTAGCAGCAGAGATATATGCAGCAGGTGTGAGCTGTCGCATGATAGTTTAGGAGGAGGAGCCAGTTAGAGATGTCATATCAGGTTCAGTCTATCTTGATTCTTTTCTAGCTCATGCTTTATTTGATTCTGGTGCTTCAAATAGTTTCGTATATGTATCTTTTCTTTGAAGCATCATCTTGAGGCTGAACCATTGGCGAGAACTTGTAAGATCACAATCGGGGTTGGCATTATCCTAGTCACTGATGTTTAAATTGATCAGAGAGTCATTTGGGAGGCCGAGAATTGAGCATGTGTCTACTCGTAATGCCACTTTCGAGCTACAACATAGTACACAGGATGGATGGATGGATGGATTAGGCACTATGCTAGTATCGATTATTGTGGAGGCAGAGTTTTATTTCAAATGCCAGGAGAGACAAAGTTTGAGTTCTCCAGAGAAACAGCAGAGCAGAGAGAGGGAGCCTTCAGTGGAGCGATGGTGGAGGAGCAGGAGCCGCCATATCCGTTGATTGCAGAAGTTATGGACATCTTTCCGGAGGAGTTACCGGGGTTACCACCAGACTGAGATATGGAGTTCTCTATAGACTTGGTGCTAGGCAGAGAGCCAATATCACAGCACGTCTATAGGGTGAACAACAGCGAATTGGTGGAGTTGAATAAGCAGGTGGATGAGTCACAGGACAAGGGCTTCATCCGCTCCAGTTCATCACCGTGGGGTTCTTCGATATTATTTGTACCTAAGAAGGATGGGTCGGTATGTATGTGTATTGACTACAGGGCTCTTAACAACATCACTATCAAGAATAAATACCCGTTGTCGTGGATTGACGATCTTTTTTATCAGTTGAGCAAAGAGAACGTATTCTCGAAGATAGATTTGAGGTCGGGATACCACCAGGTGAAAGTGAAGAAGAAAGATATTTTGAAGACAGTTTCAAGACTCAGTATGGTCAGTTTGAGTTCTTGTTGATGTCGTTTGGGTTGACTAATGCCCCGACGGTATTCATGAACCTGATGAATAAAGTGTTCCATCAATATCTGTATTAGTTTGTAGTAGTACTTATTGATGATATTTTGCTGTATTCGAAGACCCCGGAGGAGCATGAGGAACACCTGAGGATAGTTCTAGAGACTCTCAGGATGGAGAAGCTTTATGGCAAGCTTTCAAAGTGTGAGTTCTTCCTTGATAAGATTGAATTTCTTTGGCATGTGATTACAAGAGACGAGATCTCAGTAGACCCAAAAAAGATATCAGCAGTTAAGTCGTGGTCTACCCCGAGTTCATGAAATCATGAGCTTTCTTGGATTGGTAGGATATTATTAGAGATTTGTTCAGGATTTCTCTAAGATTAGAGAGCCAATGACTAGGCTGACCAGGAAGGATGTGGAGTTCGTCTGGACTGAGGAATGTCAGACCGCCTTTGAGGCACTAAAGAAGAGGTTGACTACAGCTCCAGTGTTGATATTTCCATCAGAGATAGGAGGATTTTCCATATATGTTGATGCTTCGAATAAGGGTTTGGGTTGTGTTTTGCAGCAGAACGGAAAGACGATTGCCTATGCTTCCAAGAAATTATGCCCGTATGAAAAGAATTATCCTATCCATGACTTGGAGTTGGCAGCAGTCATCTTTCCTCTAAAGCTATGGAAACAATACTTATACCGAGACCGTGTAGAGATCTTTACAGACCACAAGAGCTTGAACTATGTGTTTACGCAGAAAGAGCTCAATATGAGGCATCGACGATGGTTGGAATTGATGAAGGACTTCGATATTTCTTTATAGTACCATCCAGGGAAGGCTAACATAGTCTTTGATGCTTTGAGAGGTATCCAGTAGCTATGTACTTGACGAGGAACAGACATTTATTAGCCGATCTTGATAGTTTGGGTATTGAGGTGCTAGTTCTTGGAGTTACGGAACAGATGTAGGGACTTCAGGTACAGTCAGAGTTGATAGACCATATTAGAGCCGCACAGTTCGAGGAATAGTCTCTAAGGAGAATCAGAGCACAGGTCTATATGGGATTAGTAGAGGACTTCAGTATTGCATAGGATGGATCATTGTGGCACAGTACCAGATTGTGTGTGCCGAGGGGAGCATTGCACGAGAAGGTTCTTCAGGAGGTGCCTCAATCTCAGTACTATATGCATCTAGGTGCCAACAAGATTTACAGAGACATGAGAGAGCATGTTTGGTGGTATAGTATGAAGCGGAAGGTGGCGAGCTTCATATCCAGATGCTTGGTATGTCAGCAAGTAAAGGCAGAGAGGCAAAGGCCAGGTGGATTGCTTCAGTCTTTAACCATTCCAGAGTGGAAATGGGAGCATGTGACGATGGACTTTGTATCAGGGCTTCTGCTTTCTCCAGGAGGAAAATATGCGATTTGGGTCATCATAGACAGGTTGACCAAATCAGCCCACTTCTTTCCATTCAAAGTGGGTAGTCTACGGAGAAGCTCGCAGAGATGTATGTGCGGCAGATAGTCAGATTGTTTGAAGTTTCTGTGAGCATAGTCTAAATTTGGGATAGTCGCTTCATATCCTACTTCTGGTGGAGTTTATAGGCTAGCTTGGGCACCCAGCTCAAGTTTAGTCCCACATATTACCCTCAAATAGACGAGAAGTCGGAGAGGACTATCCAGACTCTCGAGGATATACTACGCACCTGTGTTTTGGATTTTGGAGGCTCTTGGGAGTATCACATTCACTTGGTAGAGTTTTCTTATAACAATAGCTACTAGGCCAGTATCGAGATGTCCCCATTAGAGGCGTTGTATGGATGGAGATGTTATACTCCGTTATCATAGGATGAAGTTGGTGACAGAGACTTATTGGGACCGGAGATGGTCGTTGATATAGTTGAGAAGGTGAAGCTTATCAGGGATAGACTTCAGGTGGCACAGGACAGACAGCAACATTGGGCCGACAGCCACCAGAGACCCTTGTAGTTTGAGGTATAGGTTTTATTTTCTTACTTGTGTTGCCTTATTTTAGATAGAGTAATAAGGCTATATTTTGTGCTAGGTTGGCGATCTGGTGTTCTTGAGGATTTCTCCGACACGGGGTATGATTCTCTTCGGTGGAGACGGGAAGCTTAGCCCATGGTAAATCAGACCCTTCGACGTTCTTGAGAGGGTCGGTGCAGTGGCTTATAGACTAGACTTATCGCCTGTACTAGAGAGAGTACACAACGTATTCCACGTGTCGCAGCTGAGACGGTACATGGCAGATCCTAGCCATGTATTGTATCTCTCGGAGATCGAGGTGGGTCCGACTCTCATGTACCCAAAGCAGTTTGTGGAGATTCTGGATCGTAGGGAGAAGGTACTACAAAACTAAAAGATTCTTTTGGTACGCATCGGGTGGAGGCATCACTCTCCAGGAGAGTCTACCTGGGAGAGAGAAGCCGAGATGCGCGAACGATATCCTTATATATTTGAGCCGTGAGGTATAATTGTTTCTTGCTTGCTGTGATTGCTTTTTGTAGCTAGTTTCTTCCTTAAATTTGAGGATAAAAGTTTTGTAAGGTGGGTAGGATTGTCACACTCACTTTTTTAAATAGGGGTAATATAGTAATTTAGCATAGTTATTTTATTTTTAGGAATTAAATATTATATAGTGTGCTATATAATTATTTGGTGCTTTGTATTATTTATTTATAGTAGTAGGCTATCATATTAAATAGACTTGACACTAGTAGACCCAATTAGACTAGTCATGACACAATGAACCCAAAATCTGGGCTAGGCCCATTAGACTCATTCATTTTTATTAATTAGGAGACTAGAATTAGTCCTTAATAGAAATTTGAAGCCTCCTAATATAGCCCTCCCAATCACCTTCATGACAATTAGTGGGGGCATAATAGACATGGTGTGTTGCTTAGAGAAGGGAAAGGGGTTGATCGGCCCTAAAATGAGGCTCCCGTTCTCTCATCTCCATTCATTCACTTTTATTTCCTTTCCAAAATTAGTTCTTCCCCAAATAGTTTATTCTTCCACCAAATTCTTCCCAAATCTTACTCAAATTCACTCATCCTCACCACCTACGGAGACTAGGAGCTTGAGGTTGGCAAGAGTACTTGGAGAGGGAGCTTTGGAGCTAGAAGCTTGTGTCATATTGTGTCTATTTTGGTTTGCATTAGAAATCCATCTCCCAATAGGTAAATTCTGAGATTACTCCTCTAATTAGCTTCTAATTATGGTAAGTAAGCATTTATGACTTGTTGGTAGGCCTTGGTTTAGGTTTGGAGAAGTTTGGAGTGCGTATCATAAGCGTATCCTAGCGTATCCCAATTGTACACCACAAATATTTGGTAGAATGCCTAGTTGTTTATTTTAGCATTGGTATTCAGATTATGCATATAGAAATATACATAGTTTTATTATAAGTTGCTATATATAATATAGGAGTATATATATATATATATATATATGTTCATGTGGAGGGTGTTATTATGCACACTTGTATGATGTGTGTGGGTGTGCTTGACAGTATGTCTTCAGTACTTTGGCTCAGAGTAAAGTTGTGGGGTTAGATAGAAGTGTAGAGGATCGGGCTTAGGAGCAGTTGTAATAGCAACTTGGTTCCTATTTGATGTAATAGCAACATCATGCAGTGGGTACTAGGCTTCGGCGACTATCTGTGGGTTTAGGAGCTTTTATGGGTATTAAATTGTATTGGTAGGTATGATATCAAATTGGGGGTACCTGGGTTATGCTACAATAGTAGCAATATAAGTTGCCTAATGTATCAGTTGTTAAGGAGGTGGTGGACTTGATAGGAACAGTAGCATTAGCTGCAGTAACATGTTGTGGTGTGGACAGTGAGTTATATTAGCAGTAACAAAATAGAGGGTCTCGGGTATGTACTAAAACCTAGGTATCTGTGTGTTAAAGGAGGGACTTGATGCCATGGAGCATCAGTATACAACTGTGATGAGACAGTATGAAACATTGTCAAGGTTAAGCTACAGTTTGGAGGGTTGATGCACTCAACTATGGCCTACAGGTAAGTGCAATAACTATGCAAGGATGCACACTAGTGCACGATATGCACAGACTTGGAGCAATGCATACACAGATGGTATCTAACTAAAGAGTTAAGGTATCAGTAGGTTGTAAGGGGGGAAATAGGTAGAGACTGATGCAGACCTAGTGAGAAGTTCATTATGTTTTAGGAAATTGCAGTGAGATAAGGAGTAAGGTGTAAAGACAGTGAGTAGAAGAGTAGGTTCATTATTGAATTATGCATTTGAATGTAGACTATATCTTAAGATCAGGTACTGAGCAAGAATTATAATTGCAGGCAAATGAGTAAGCTCATCAGTATGTGTGAAGACTATTTATATGTCGATGTTTGAATGTATATGAGTACTAGGAAGGTATTTGGTGATAGCATATACTAAGTCATTAGTTATAATTGGTAGTTAGTCTAAATATTAGTATACTAACTAGTAAGTATCTAGTATATATGTAGATACTTAGTATAATAGTTAGTATAACTAGTATTATCCAGTATTAGCTAGATATTCGTCGTCATGGACTAATTACCTTGTAATTGACCTAGAAACTTAGGTATGACCTAGTATAGCTAGATTTGAACCCAGAAACCTAGTTTGACCTTAAAAGTCAACCCTTGACCTAGTTTGGCTAGTATGACCTAGAAACGGCCTAAATATTATATTTAGTATATTTATAGCTCATTTATCATTATGTACACACATTGACTTGATATTCACATATAGGTGTGTGTGACACCAACTCAGATACCAAGTTACATCTTTTGCTCAGGATCAGAGACGAGTACATCTCTTTGTTAGTTTTCAGTCATGATAGTGTATATATCACATGTTCAGGAACTATTTACTTGATTCCGACACAGTGGTTACACGGACTGGTACTAAATAGATTCTGTCATGGGATGTTATCCCCTACCGTATTCAACGGGTATTCCTTCACATGTATTTTATCGTGTGTATCAGGTATTGATTATCTAGTACTTCGTGTTCACATACTACTCGTGTTCAGTGTGCTTATATTTATGTTCGAAATGTGTCCTGATCGGATCCATGAGTATTGGTTGGGGATGGGGGAGTAGGAGTTGGTTATGTGATCAAGCCCAAATGTATTCGTGTACATGTAGATTATATATCACACGTGTAATCGAGTTACCATATTATATTCGTGTTCAACCTAACCCGATCACATAATGAACTTGTACTCTAAAGAACATTAGCTAGTTTATATATTTCCTTTACCTGCAGTTATTCCATATTGCTTGTTCTTTCTTTCCAGTATATTACATGTTTACTTTAGTTCATTTACAATCCTGTTGCTAGTTTATCTTGTATTCTTTTCTATTACTTGTCATATATGCTATACCATGTATTTGGAACTGCTTTCAGAGTTTTATACTTTGTTCTAATCCTTATTGGATATATTTTTCAGATGATTGGCTTGAGGAGCAGTGTCCCACTTACTATAGGCCACAGGACGGTGAGCCATTAGAGAATATTCCCCTAGAGCGGGAGAATTTAGTGACAGTGATCGATGAGGCTTAGACTTATATGTTAGACATTGTATTAGTCTTATTTTAGACTTATGGCATGTATATTATTATTTTCGGAGTTGTTTGTGCCTAAACTCGTAGTGTGGACTTGTGGATGTTTTGTGATTATTATTTCATCTTTCTATTCCATATCGTGCCATATATTTCTCTAGTTATATAATGTGATCGAGTATTGATTTCATTATTATATTATCATATTGTCCTCAATTTGGAGTTTGGATGGCATGACAGGTACCATATTTATATTATGTGAGATGTGTAGATAGTTTTGTTGACTTAGAACAACGTTCTACCGTCGATGCGATGGTGTAGGCTATCCGTTGTTCACATATTCGTACCCTTATTTCGGGTGTAGGTCATGACATAGTACTAATATAATTCATGTTCAATTCTAGCATGTTAGGAGTGCATTTCATCGAGCCACTATCAAGATTATCAGTACAGGTCAGGTATCGGGAGTTCAGATTAACAATGCCAATATAATCCATTTTTAAAAAAAATTAGGTTCTAGCAGGTTGTACAATCAGGTTATAAGCAATTTAGATAAAGATTGCATGCATAAGAATCAAGCATAATAGGCTAAATAAGAAAATATATTAAACAAAGTTAAACTACTACAAGTGTCATAGGTGCATAGGGTAAGCTGGTCGCATGCAAGAGCTGGCCATATGGGAGAGCTGGCCACATAAAAGATACAAAGTCCACTCCTCGGGACAAGGTGAGTGACAGACAATAAATGTAAAGTCAGGAAAGAGACTGATGTGATTGGCCATATCAGAGAAGTGACTGATGGAACTGGTCAAGATAGGGAGTCAGAGGTAAAAGACAAAATCATGAAAAGTCATGCCAAGGCGGTGCTGAGTCGTTTGTTCAAAGGAAAGAGGAATGCATAGCTCCGCACCGCATGGACGACTCAGCCGCATGCTCCTCTTTGCCAGCCGCATAAAATCTTTTGAACTTAGAGAACTTTCATTCATTCAAGTTCCATGCATTTGGCCAAGGTGCGCATGTGCAGATTCAGTCATGCGTCCAACAAGATGGCCACATGCTTACTTGGAGCGAGAAGTCCAGGCCTCATACCAAGCGGGGCGCATAAAACTTTTTCATCCCAGAACAACAAGTTTCAGCTAAGAAAAGCTCTAAGTCTGAAAACTTGTATTCTCCATAAAATTCTTATTTCAAGTCCTAATCTAGCAAAGTAAAGTTTAAAGTCGCATGAAATCAAGTTCTCATCAACATGGAACCACTAGTTTTAGAAAACATCAAGTTTTAAGAGATCAAAATCAAGTAAACTTATGAAAGCTACAACCTAAAAACTTAGATCTACTCCAACCAAGGCATAAAAAACAAAAAAACCAAGAATTAAATATGTAAAGAAACTCATAGAGAATAATATAGAGCAATAAAATACAAGGAAGCTAAATAAGTGTAATATAGCAAGTTATTCCTCATTGGCAAGATGTACTTGCCTAAACCCACTACTAAACTACTAACACTACTACCCAAGGAAAGCTCACAGCTGGGGATAGGGTTCGGCCAAGGATAGATGAAGAAGAAAATAAAAAAAGAGAAGAAAATAAAAAAGAATGAGGAGGAGAGAGAAAGGGGAGACTGTATATTTCAAAGGGTGACTAGCACTATACAAAATTCTAGAAGTTACATGAAAGCAGCTAAAAAATTTATAAATTACAAGGGAAGCAATATACAGCTATAACATATATATACCAGATAAAATACAATAATAATAAAATGGTGAGACGGGTCTCACAACTCTCACCTCCTTAAAAAAAATTTGTCCTCAAAATTTCAACAAGGCACCAGGTCTATCAAGGCAAGTAATAAAATAGTGAGATCGGGCAGGTAAGAATATAAGCAAGAATATCAATCACATGATAAGAACTACCTAAAAAAAGACAAGCATGCACAAGACTAGATCATGGTACAAATATACCTCACAGGTCAAACAAATATGGGTATCTAGCTCGGATATCATCCTTGCACTCCCAAGTTGACTCGTTTTATGAGTAATGCCCCCAAGCATCACGGACTAAACTAATAGTCTGGTTCTTGAGAATCTTCTCTCTCTGGTCCAAAATGGATACAGGTATTTTCTCATATGAAAGATCGGTACTAGCAACCAATTCTGAATAATCAAGGATATGACTCATTGTCACTACCATATCCTAAAATAGGGGTAATTTTGTCCTTTTATATATTATAAGTATTGTGTGTAATTATTTTAAATAATTGCATGATATGTGTGTTTATATATATATTATATATAGTGTTTTTTAATGTATGGGTTAGTGGACTAGACCTAGAGGCCCACTAGATGAAGCCCTGACCAAATTATAGGATCACGGATTTTTATTAGTATTTTTAGGATTAATTATTGAGGTTGTAATTTATTGTTGTGATTTTATTTAATTGTTGTGCCTTACCGTTGCTTCGATATTTGCAGCGCTACCCTAGCCTTTGCCTTCCAATAAATTTCACACCCTTGTCCTAGACATGCCCGTCTTCCATTCTGATATTTGTGTAACTCATAAATATGCTCTCTTGTGCTTCATTTTAGTCGCACAATATTCGTCGCAGACATTTATTCTTAATTCCAAATAAATCTAACTTTATATCCTTGTGCATTCTAATCAAAATTGTAGACACAATCTCGATCTATTTTGTGCAACCCAAATTATGACAATATTCTATTCTGAGTCTTCTATGTCCATGACACTTGTGTCCCACCTAATTTTAACCCCATGTACTTATAATTAATTTTAGAACACCAATTATATTAATTTTAATTAAATTAATTCAAAACTCTACTTTGTTCAACTTTCTAATTGTTGGGCATTTTTATGCAAAAGTGCATTGAGGTGTCCATACCACATTGGACCAACACATGTAGAAATCCTATTTTCTTTCATTGGTTGGTCATGTAATTTTTCTCTATAATTTTGGAGTGTGTAGCACTCAACATCAACCCTCATTGATCCTTGGCCCTCCATTTTAAATCAATGCAATCCTAGCCCTCTAATTTCTACATGAAGAAGCCAAGCCCACTCCAAGGAGGATGTTGACCAAAGCCCACCTTTCTAGGTCAACCTCAACACCAACCCTAGTTTTACACACATATATATATAACTTTCTTTTGCTTTTTTTATCCATCCCCTAAACCTATTTCAGCCGACTTCCCTCTCTCATCCCTGTTCATCATCTTCCCCAAGCCTCATCCCTCTGCCATCCAGACTGGAGCACTCACCGGAGAACTCATCGGAGACCGCCTCGCCATCCTCGCCTGAAGCCCGACACCGCGGTCACCATCTCCTTTAACCTGTCGACCTCCCATCAATCAACCTGCGGACACCTCATCACCTCATGATCCGTCGGACCCCACTGAATACCTCACCGTTCTCCGTACAGACATCACCTGAACCCGACTGCCATCCGTCCGAGCCGTTGAAACCCAATCTCCCCCACCGGATCCACTCGACCGAGCAGCCCGCAGATCGCTGGAAGTCGACCTCGACCCGCTGCTCACCGCCAGCGTACGCCTGAACGACCCCTTCCCTCGACGAACAGCAGCAACTCGACGACTCGTCGACAGCGTACGCCTGAACCCGACCCCGCTGCCCTTTGCCTGAATATTATCCCGACCTTCTTCTTCGACCCTCCTTCCGCCGGAGTAGCCTCCCCGACCCGAGCCAGCCACCTGAGCACCTCCTTCCTTCGCCTGAACCACCAGTCTGCCTCCCCTTCCTCCGGTGAAACCAGTCGCCTGAGCTCCGACTTCGGTAGCAGGCTTTGACCCTGCCTCCTCACCTCCATCATAACCATCATCATCACCTTCATCATAACCCTCATCATCACCTCTATCATAACCATCATCATCACCTTCATCACCACCAATCATCACCTTCATCGTTACCATCATCGTCACCTTCATCATCGACATCATCGTCATCGTCATTATCGTCAACCCCGTGCATGCCCAACAAGGTTCGTTCATGTCCCATCTTCCTTCGTGATTTTATGTGTACGTATGTATGAATAGTATAGGGATTAGTATTGCTTCATGACAGGTTTAGTTGGATGATTTCAGACCCCGTGTCGGTGAACCCAATGATTAGTGTGCTCGTACGTGTGTGCGTATGCATATAAAATTAGTTGATATATAAATATATATATATATATGTGGATGTATTTCTATAATTAATTAAATGCTAATACTAGCTAGGATTATATATGTACTTGTACTGTGAGACCCTAGTGTTAATTACGGATATCCCGTAATTACATTGACCATGTGACCCTGAGACTTGTGAGTTGACTGCCTTATGTACACTGACGTACTGGCGAGACCTGTGTTAGTGTTTGACTGCCTAATTTTTCACAACAATTGTCGACTTGACACCCGTGCAGTTAGACGCACATTCGACCATGTTAGTTGACCAGTGTCACCCTAGTGTAGCCCTGAGTTCAGTGTATTTATGATTGTGCGTGTGCTAGTGTAATGGCTAATGCTGTATTGTATTATATTATATGTATATAGGACCATTGGATTGTTCTGATAGACTTCAGGAGCAGGACATTGGTATTACCAGCTAAGGACCCCAGGCGAGTACATTTTCTGATAATTTTCATTATTTGATAATATTTATAATTCAAGTATTTAGAAATGTTACATCTGATTCTTGACACAGTGCTACACAGACTAGTATATAGATTGGATCTGCAGTCATGAGATATTATATTAGTTATCGTATTGACATTGTACACGACATTGATATTAGACATTGTACATGATATATTGGACATTGATCGTGTATCGTAACGTGTCATGGTTGGATCCATAGTACTAGTTGGGGGCGTAGAAATTGCTAGTGAGAGATGTGATCAAATCCCTATCGTACAATTGTAGATATTGTTAGTGTTAATCATACACCTCACATATGATTAGCCAGGCCATGTAGCTATTATACAATTCCCAAGCCGATTATATTTCAAAACTACTATTTGAAACACTTAGAATAGTTGTAGTTCTCTATTTCAGTTCATATACTACATTACCCCGTATATGATATTGTAGTTCTTTTTCTTCATTTCATATATGCACTGACTGTACCATATTGTCTATATTGCCTGTTCCATTTATTTAGCCATTATATTTATTTATTGTCTTCTCTCAGTATATAGCATTATCTATTTATTGTTTTATAGTCCTTATCAATTAATTGGAACTGTTATTTGGGTTATACTTCGCTCCAATCCTGACTGGATATTTTTTCCAAACTGTGACTTAGAGGACTGGTGTTCGACATATTATGGACCACAGGGAGAGTAGCTGCAGCCTTGGACCTTGTAGCCAATTATGATTCCGGGAGGTCTAGCCGGGATCACTAGTTATTCAGTTAGTTTTCTTTTAGCAGATTATGGTACCGAATTTATTTCTGGCATACTTTGAGACTTGGATGTTATTATTTGAGTTGGATTATTTTATTTAGACTTGTGTTGCATTAGGTTTATTTACTTCGATATCTTATTGTACTTTAGTTCTGTGATTGAGTATTTACATATTATATTATGATATCTGTGTCTCCTTACGGAGTTGGATATTCATGTGAGATTCATTAGCTAGTATTGTGACCTAGACAGCGTTCTACCGCCGATGCTGCGGCGTAGGCTGGACGTACCCACGTACTCGTGCCCCTATACTGGGTGCGGGTAATGACACTCGTATCCGGTATATACCGTCATAACTGGGATACATAAAAAATATTATGTATCTCACTAAGCGACGGTTGAAGATCAAGACGATAGGAAATATCTCCTACTCACTCAAGAATATCGAACGGATCTATGTACCGAGGATTAAGCTTTCCCCTCATACTGAATTTGATGACTCCTCGGATAGGCAAAATCCGAAGGAATACATGGTCGCCGAAAAAAACTCAAGAGGTCGCCTATACGAATCGGCCCAATGACGCTGGCGATCTTGAGCTACCTTGATATGCTTCCAGACTTTCTTGACTACTTTAAATTTTTGAGCTATCATTTCGGGAACAAGCAATTGTCGCTCGCCAATATCATCCCAACCTATAGGGGATCTGCACTTTCGGCCATATAGTACCTCGAACGGTGCCATCTGGATACTTGCTTGGAAACTGTTGTTATAGGAGAATTCAACCAAGTGCAAATAATTCTCCAAAGAACCACCAAAGTCAAGGGTACATGAACAAAGCATACCTTCTAGAGTCTGGATAGTATGGTCTGACTGACCATTTGTCTGTGGGTGGTAGGCTGTACTGAACTTTAGACGGGTACCTAAGCTTTCTTGAAAACTTTGCCAAAAATGAGAAGTAAACCTGGAATCTCTATATGAGACTATGCTAACTGGCACTCTATGTTGTCTGATAATCTGTCTCATGTACATCTCGGCTAACTGTTTTGTGGATTGGGCAATTCTAAAAGGAAAAATGTATGCAACCTTCGTAAGACGATCCACTATTACCCAAATAGCATCTCTGCCGGCTGGTAATCTAGGGAGACCTGACACAAAATCTATTGTGATATGCTCCCACTTCTATTCCAAAATTGGTAAAGGTTGAAGATGCCATGCAGGCCACTGATACTCAGCTTTAACTTGTTGACAGACCAAACATCGAGAAACAAACCAAGCTATTTCTTTCTTTATTCCATTCTACAATAAATACTGACGAATATCTCTGTACATCTTCGTTCCTCCTGGATGCTTTGAATACTATGAACTATGAGCTTCAGCCATAATCTTACGACAAAGGTCTCCACTTGGTACATAAAGTCAATTCTCAAAACAGAGAGTTCCATCACTGTGAATGCTTAGTTCTCGTCTACGTCCTGCCTCACACTCGGCTCTGAGACGCTGAATCTTGACATATGTTGGTTATGCTACCTTGATTCTTTACACTATACTGGACTGAACTTGCAGACCAACCATCAATACTATATTACCAGGAAATACTACTTCTATGCCTATCTCCTGAAGATCTTCTAATATTATTTGTTGTGTTATAAAGAAATAGGCTCCTGCTCAAGGGATCTTCTATGATATTGGCCTTCCCAAGGTGATACTGAAGGTCGAGTCATAATTCGTCATTAACTCTAGCCATCTTCTCTACCTCATGTTGACATCCTTCTGAGTAAAGATATACTTCAAACTCTTGAGATCAGTATAAATCTCTAGCCGATCTTCATATAGATAATGTCTCCAAAGTTTGAGTGCAAAGACAACTGCTGCTAGCTCTAAGTCATGCGTCGAATAATTCTTCTTATGGTCTCAAAGCTACCGAGACGCATAAGCTATAACATTGCCATCCTGCATAAGAACACATCCTAATCATTTGCCTGATGTATCACAATACACGGTGAAACAAACTATTCCATCTAGAAGAGTCAAAATAGGTACCGTGATCAACTTCTATTTGTGCTCATCGAAAGAGGTTTGACATTCATTTGTCCAATCAAAGTGCACATCTTTTCGTGTTAGTTACGTCAATGGTGAAAAAATTCTAGCAAAGTCGGATACAAAGCGCCGATAATATCCTACTAATCCTAGAAAACTACGAACTTCAGCAATTATTCGAGGAACTAGCCATGTCTCAACGGCTTCTATCTTCTGGGGATCCACTTCAACTCCTCCGTTAGCAATAATATTGTCACGCCCCAGTCCCAAAATACGTAGGACTAGGAATACGTAAGCATGCCAGCCGTATGTATGGCAACTCGAATATATGGATACCATAATACACACGTACGCTGTAATATGAATATAAACTCACATGTGGTATAAATATTGTCACAAGTCACCGATATACTACATCTCATCCACACAACAAGTCACAAAAGAAAATAACTAAACTAGAATAATGAGTCTGAATAATCCAAAATAATAGTCGGGTGGAGACAAATCCACTACAAATGACTATATCAAAACTAGAATGAGGGAGAAGGATAAATCTCCAATATATATAAGATGATGATATAAAGGTATCAGCGAAACGATCCATTGCTAGAGATAATCACTGATGCTTAGAAGGTAAGACCTCCTCGAAAGAGATAAGTTGTAAGTCCTGATCCGTGCTCCTGCGAATAGTCATGAACATCTACACCTGGAAAGGGACCAGGTCCTCAGAGGGACGTAACAAGATACATAGAAGCAAGCCAATTTGAATACAGTAAACATGCATAATGTTTAAAAATATATATAAGTACGCTATATAAGATAATCTTTATGAATGCAAATGAGGACAACTTTTTGACGTATGGTCAAGGGTAGGCTACTCGATCTAAGCCTCACAACTCACACACCCATCTAGGACATCAGAAATCAACACACCGCGGGGGTAGCGACCAGCGTGTGACTCAAGAAATTAACATACCGCGGGGGTAGCGACCAGCGCGACACACTCCCATAGTGCGAGCTAGATACTACGGTTTACCAGAGTGGTTAAAGCCCATACGCCTATTGATTGTCCTCTCATGATACTAAGTGCCATGTGTGTGTCAACATATCTAATATACAGTAATGACTGATAGAAACTACACATGCAATGAATATACAAAAATGCAATGAATATACAAAAATATAATAAGCATGCAAAGTACTGTAAATAATTTGGCAAGGTATCTTGCCTGGTAAGAAAGCTGCAAGGTGTAACGTCCAGGAGTCAAGCACACAGGATCAGAAACTACGGTCTCAGAATGAACGTCTCCGGATACTGAAATAAATATCACTAACGTTTCCAGAATAAGCGAGATAGCTAGAAAATACTACCCTTTCGTCCAATTTGGACATAGGGGCAAAATGGTAATTTTGGGTCAAAGTGGGGTCCACATGTGGGCCACCTTGCACCAAAAAGTGTGCCAGGGGTAAAGGTCACTAAATGGGATAAATTATAGGTCAAACCAATTCTAAATGTCAATACGAACTCAACAGTACGTCCAATTTTGGATTTTGGTGAGTCGTACACAAATTTGCCAAAAAAGTCAACTATGGGGCCCGCCAATAGGCGACTTGGTCAACTATCTCAGAAATACATGAAACTTGGGTCATAGGACCAGCGCGATACCATGAATCCAATGGCACAAGTTTCGTCGTATTCTGACGAGCGTACACTAAATGGCGAGGTGTTTTATAAAAGTTGCGACACTGGACCTTATCACGGATAAGGGTTGATTCTGACGCGCACACGCGTCCGAATCAATTTTGCGAGAGCCCACACATCTGGGTATACCGTGCGCACCTTTCGGTACACTTGGTATACCACAGGGCGGTCCCGTTTGGCTGGGTGCGCTCCGTATCATAAGTTTTTGTGTTTCGAAAAATAGATTTTTATGGATTTTTTACCTAATTTAATTCAGCATACAACATCAAATAAAATAATATAATTGACAGGAAATAATCTAGGTTAGGTGATCTTCACATAGCAAAAGGAATTTCTAAGTTCGGATCTCTGTGGTGGGAGATACGAGTCCGTAAACATTAATGTTTACAATAGTTTTCCTGAAATCAAAAGTGGTCGCTTTCCCTAAAGTTGACGTCAATTTTTACCTAGTTTTGTGCATTGTTCGAAATAAACTAACACACAATATTGGAAGGGGATAGGTCATGAACATACCGGTGAAGACGGGGTCGAGTTTCGTCGAGCGATGGCACAAAAAACGAGGCGTGAACAGGGGTACGCTGCAGTGTATTTGCTGTGCGACGCGTTGCTGGCACGGGGGTGCGACCGTCCGGCGGGTCCAAGCGGCGCGCGGTGGTCCGGCGACGGCGGGTCGACGGCACGGTGGAGAGGGGAGCTAGGGTTAGGGTTAGGGTTTACTTTATAGATTATATATATATAGAGAGAGAGAGAGGTGGAGAGGAAAGAGGGGCGGGTAAGGGGTTCCTGGCGCGCGGTTTGCACAGCCGGGTGGGGGGATTCTCTGGGCTGGGTAGTTTAGGTACAGCGGGGGGGGGGGGGGGCGGGGAGGTTTAGGTACAGTGGGTCGGGTAGGAATTGGGTTATAGGGTTTAATTCATTAATCTTTTTTTCTTTTTCTTTTTCTTTTTCTTTTTCTTTTTCTTTTCCTTTTCGTTTTCTATTACTATTTTATTCTTTTTCTTTTCTATTTCATTTAATTACATTGTTATTATTACTAATAATAATAATAATAATAATAACATTATTATTATTATTATTATTATTATTATTATTATTATTATTATTATAACTATTACTTATTATTATTACTATTTCTATAATTATTATTATTATTAACATTATTATTACTATTATAATTATACTATTTATTACTATTTCTTTTATTATTTTCTATTAATAAACTTTATATATATAAATAAATATATACCAATATATATATATATATCTAATTCGAGGAATTTATATTGGTGCATCCAATAAATCTATCAACTGTCCACAAGGTCTCCTACATGAAAATAACTAAGAAAAAAAATTATAATTGCTCCATAAATCCTCTATTGCACAATCACCTTGAAATAAAAATTAAATAAATTCTATTACTTTTAATTAGCTAATAAATGCCATAAATTAATTAAATAATTAATATGGTTTTAAAAATTATGGGTTTTACATTCTACCAAACTTATGAAAAATTTGTCCTCGAAATTGATACTAACCTATATTCATAATAAATCACTATAGCTATTATACTTCATTGTTGTCTAGCAATACTTTCTAAAAGTCATGCTCTGCCATTCTAACACTTCCTCATTTATTGTCCATACATTATTCTATTTCTAACTCATCTACACTACCCAACTTACAAGAGTTCTACTAGTAGTCACAGTCTCTTGAGGCTATTGTCTAAGTTGTAAGGCGAATTTATTTATTGGGTCGAGAATCTTGGGACACCTGTCTGGAATATCATATGATTTTTCTTTTTAACCGTCAAGTATCGTAGTCTAATACTGCCATGCCACCTGACCAATATGTCTGTAAATACTTTGACTACTCTACTATAACGATCTAGTTGCAACTGTCGCTACTTCGTTAGCGATTTGTCATAGTTGTCAGTTCGTAACAAGTTCCTTCAATTTTTTTCTAGGTTTAGTCTAGGTTTTAGGGTAACAATTAAGGTCTTGACTAACAACTATTAGGAGTATGAACTATTTCAAACAATCTAACAAATTTTTATTAGGCTAAATGATGCTACTTAAGGATTAAATTAATATAGATACTGCTATAATGCATATACATAAGGGTTATTTATTAAGAAATCATCCTTTAGTTATTAATCATTTACTAAACCATTTATGTTTTAACTAATCAAATAAGGGTGAGGTTGAAGTAATCAAACAAGTTATAATGGCACGAAAGGATACGACTATGATAGGACGAATTAAGCACGATATAAGGGATGGAGGTGGAAGAGAAGATGATCCACCCAAGGGGGCGAGATGGTGATAGGGAAAGAATACTACTACTGCTACTCGTGTCATCTATTAGTATCGCGTGTATGCCATCTTGGTAGAATATTAATATATCCTCATATCTGCTAAACTACCATATATATAATTCTACGTCTATTATGCTCCTAAGATCTCGTGTCACAATGGGGTCATGAGTATGAAATGACACATATAACTAAGATCATACATGTATCTACGACTTCCTGTGCCTACGCTCTCTTGTTTGTCATCATGAGTGCTTGGCCTATGGGTTATATCTAGTACTATCCGTGTATCAACTTATACTAAGCACAAACGTTCGTCTTTCCGAAATAGGGGGAGATGAAAATCAACAATAAAGAATTTCAAGGAGGAGATGATAGAATACAAGTACGGGATTCAAAGGGATTAGAGAATTCGAAAGGGAGTTGCCAAGGCAGTTGTGGATTGAAATCTTATTTTAGGTAAATTCCTATTCGCATATTCACATCAAAACAGTTATGTACCTGACATGATATGTCCTGACCAGTCTAAAGGGCAAGTATATTTGTCTAACAAGTTAAGTCAACTATATCTCAATCCACATAAAGTAGTGATACAAAGAGCGAACCAAACACATTACGGTTGATCAGACCATAATACGTCAATTCTGATTTAGACAATGTATTAGTGTGGGCCCCCAATAATATATATGTCATTAACAAGCTCAATAAAAGAATAAGCTTGCAAAACTAGGCTATAATAGCAACATAAGTCGAGGTAGTAAAAATATAAGTATGCTTGATTATGATGGAGGAAGGTACAGAATAATTTAAGTTCACTAAGAAGATCGGTGTTGTGCCTCTACAGTTGCCATACTAATTTTTTTGTCTAAGTCTAAAGTCAACCAAATGGGTGTATGGTCCCCTAAGTTTTACGGTCTGGGTAAACACTATCTTTTTATGCAAGTCTATAGTTGGTGTCATTCATTTATACTTCATTAATGAGTCAACAGGACTATGTGTTACTAGGTTATGAGGCATACTACCAAACTTACAATAATTTAACTAATAGTGTTATTGCATACTAGAGTATATATTCTTAGTATAAATCATCTTCACTACCCCTATCAAGCACGAAAGATAAGATAAGATGGACGTAGAGAAGGGATCACGCAAGATGCAATGCAAGCAATCAAATGAGAATGCGAAACGAAATCAAGGGAGGTGATAAATAAGTGGGTGAGATCCTATATTCTAATCCTATGCGCAGGCTTGCTCGGTACAGTGACGTAACCGAGATAATATGCTCTCGACCTGCATGGGCCACCACAAAAATATGTCATACCCCAGTCCCAAAATACGTAGGACTAGGAATACGTAATCAAGCCAGCCATATGTATATGGCAACTCTAATTTATGGATACCATAATACACACGTACGCTGTAATATGAATATAAACTCACATGTGGTATAAATATTATCACAAGTTACCGATATACTATATCTCATCGACACAACAAGTCACAAAAGAAAATAACTAAACTAGAATAATGAGTCTGAATAATCCAAAAGAATAGTCGGGTGGAGACAAATCCACTACCAATGACTATATCAAAACTAGAATGAGGGAGAAGGATAAATCTCTAATATATATAAGATGATGAAATAAAGGTATCAGCGAAGCGATCCATCGCTAGAGATAATTACTGATGCTTAGAAGGTAAGACCTCCTCGAAAGAGATAAGTAGTAAGTCCTGATCCGTGCTCCTGCGAATAGTCATGAACATCTACACCTGGAAAGGGACCAGGTCCTCAGAGGGACGTAACAAGATACATAGAAGGAAGCCAATTTGAATACAGTAAACATGTATAATGTTTAAAAAAATATATAAGTACGCTGTATAAGATAATCTATATGAATACAAATGAGGACAACTTTTTGACGTATGGGCAAAGGTAGGCTACTCGATCTACGCCTCACAACTCACACACCCGTCTAGAACATCAGAAATTGACATACCGCGGGGGTAACGACCAGCAAGTGATTCCAGAAATCAACATACCATGGGGGTAGCGACCAGCTAGATACTACGGTTTACCAGAGTTGTTAAAGCCCATACGCCTACTGATTGTCCTCTCATAATACTATGTGTCATATGTGTGTCAACATATCTAATATACAATAATAACTAAAAAAACTACACATGCAATAAATATACAAAAATGCAATGAATATACAAAAATATAATAAGCATGCAAAGTACTGTAAATAATTTGGCAAGGTATCTTGCCTGGTAAGAAAGCTACAAGGTGTAACGTCCAGGAGTCAAGTACATAGGATCAGAAACTACGGCCTCAGAATGAACGTTTCTGTATGCTGAAATAAACATCACCAACGTTCCCAGAACAAGCGAGATAGCTAGAAAACACAACCCTTTCGTCCAATTTGGACACAGGGGCAAAACGGTAATTTTGGGTCAAAGTGGGGTCCACGTGTGGGCCACCTTGCACCGAAAAGCATGCCAGGGGTAAAGGTCTCAAAATGGAACAAATTATAGGTCAAACCAATTCTAAACGTCAATACGAACTCAACGGTACATCTAATTTTGGATTCCGGTGAGTCGTACACAAATTTGCCAAAAAAGTCAACCATGGTGCCCGCCAATAGGTGACTTGGCCAACTGTCTCAGAATCGAGTGAAACTTGGGTCACAGGACCAGCGCGATACCACGAATCCAATGGCATAAGTTTTGTCTCGTTCTGACGAGCGTACACTAAATGGCGCGGTATTTTACAAAAGTTACGATACGGGGCCTTATCGCGAATACGGGTTGATTCTGACGCGCAGACGCGTTCGAATTAGTTTCCGCGAGAGCCCACACGTCTGGGTATACCATGCGCACCTTTCGGTACACTTGGTACACGACGGGGCGGTCCCGTTTGGCGGAGCGCGCTCCGTAATACAAGTTTTTGTTTTTCAAAAAACAGATTTTTATGGATTTATTACCTAATTTAATTCAGCATACAAAATCAAATAAAATAACATAATTGACAGAAAATAATCTAGGTTAGGTGGTCTTCACATAGCAAATGGAATTTCTAAGTTTGGATCTTTGTGGAGGGAGATACGAGTCCGTAAACATTGATGTTTACAATAGTTTTCCTGAAATCAAAAGTGGTCGTTTTTCCTAAAGTTGGCATCAATTTTTACCTAGTTTTGCACGTTGTTCAAAATAAACTAACACATAGTATTGGAAGGGGGATAGGTCATGAACATACCGGTGAAGACGGGGTCGAGTTTGGTCGAGCGATGGCGCAAGAAACGAGACATGAACAAGGGTACACTACAGTGTATTTGATGTGCGGCGCGGTGCTCGCGCGGGGCATGCGGCAGGCCGGCGGTTCCATGCGATGCGTGGTGGTCCGGCGGCGGAGGGTCGGCAGCACGGTGGAGAGGGAAGCTAGGGTTAGGGTTAGGGTTTACTTTATAGATTATATATATAGAGAGAGAGAGGTCGAGAGGAAAGAGGGGCGGGTAAGGGGTTCCTAGCGCGCAGTTTGCACAGCGGGGGAGGGGATTCTCTGGGCTGGGTAGTTTAGGTACAGCGGGGGGGGAGGTTTAGGTACAGTGGGTCGGGTAGGAATTGGGTTATAGGGTTTAATTCATTAATCTTTTTCTTTTCTTTTCCTTTTCGTTTTCTATTACTATTTTATTCTTTTTCTTTTCTATTTCATTTAATTACATTGTTATTATTACTACTACTAATAATAATATTATTATTATTATTATTATTATTATTATTATTATTATTATTATTATTATAACTATTACTTATTATTACTATTTCTATAATTATTATTATTATTAACATTATTATTACTATTATAATTATACTATTTCTTCTATTCTTTTCTATTAATAAACTTTATATAAATATATACCTATATATATATATATATATAATTCGAGGAATTTATATTGGTGCATCCAATAAATCTATCAACTGTCCACAGGGTCTCCTACATGAAAATAACTAAGGAAAAATTATAATTGCTCCATAAATTCTCTATTACACAATAACCTCGAAATAAAAATTAAATAAATTATATTACTTCTAATTAGCTAATAAATATTATAAATCAATTAAATAATCAATTATTTAATTAATACGATTTTAAAAATTAGTGGTTTTATAAATATGCCCAAAGTATGAAATACGATCAAGCCAGAACCCACACTTGTTGAACTTGGCATATAACTTATGCTCTCTAAGGACTTAAAGAACTATGCAAAGATGCTGCTCGTGCTTTTCTTTACTTCGATCGTACACCAAGATGTCTTCAATAAACACTATCACGAACTTGTCCAAGTATGGCATGAAAATATGATTCATGAGATTCATAAATACTGTTGGCGCATTGCTTGCTCCAAAGGGCATTATTCAAAACTCCTAATATCCATATCTCGATCTGAATGTCATCTTAGATATATCCTGCTCCCTGACTCTGATTTGGTGATATCCTGACCGCAAATTAATCTTTGAAAACACCGTTGCTCCACTAAGCTATTCAAACAAGTCGTCGATCCTTGGTAAGGGATATTTGTTCTTGATGGTTACCGCATTGAGGGAAGGAAAATCCATACAAAATTGTGATATTTTATCCTTCTTTACAAGTAGCATTGGGGCTCCCCAAGGCGATCCACTAGCATGAATGAATCCCTTTGTTCTCAATTCTTCTATCATCCAGTACAAGATTTCTAACACTGAAGGCGCCATCATGTAGACTCTCTCTGATACTTGTGTTGTTCCTAGAAGTAGATCTATGGTAAACTCGATCTCTCTTTCTAGTAGCATGCCTGAAAGTTCTTTTAGGAATATATTTGAGAATTCATTAACGACTCTGGGAAATTGTACTTCCTCTGTCACTGCCATTCTCATTATCACTGTTGAAGACTCCGTCTAACCTCTAGAAAATGAGAATTTCTTCTCACAAGGGATATAAAAGATAACCTTGCCATTACGGTAATCTATTGTTGCGTATCGGGCACTCAAGAAATCCATGCCTAAGACGACGTCATAATCTCCTATAGGAAATTCTATCAATCTAGCAGGAAACTCTCTCCTGCGCACTACGACTCGATACCAGAAAGAAACTCTATTGACTCCCACGATACCGTTACCAGTAAGTATATTGAGTCTTACTAATAAGGACTCAGGTTCTAATCTAACTCGTGTCACAAATTGGGCAGACATAAAAGAATGTGATACAACAGAATCAAACAATATTGAAACCAAATGAGAGTTGACGAGAATGGTTCCTGCCACCACTTTCTCCATAGCTAAGTGCTCTTCTACAGTGAGTGCCATCGCCTGACCTTGTCCTCTCGGTGTTGGTCCTCTCTGTTGTGGACCTCCTTGCCTGGCTTGTACTTAAGCTTGGGCCTGCACATACTGTTGTGGCCTCCATTGCTATAATACTTGAGATTAGGTCAGCAAAGGCCTCTGACCCTGGTATTGCTGAACTGGTACTAGAGCCCTATACTATGGTCCCGCCGGAAAAGATGATGATGAACTAGCTCTATGTGGGCAAGATCCCACTATGTGGCCGGGAGCTCAACAAGCTAAGTACAACCCTTGTGGTCTATAATATTTAGAAAATACGTGCCCCAGCTTTCCACAATGGGAATACCCTGTAAAAGAAGATATCCTTTGCTGTTGAGTTTGGGTTGGGGCTGTTTGATGAACTGAGGTTGTCAAAACTGGCCTCTTCAGAGATCCGATGGTTAAAGCCCTAACTGTCGGGGCTAGTGCTGAAGACTGAGTGTAAGAACCTCCTGATGTGTGGGTCCTCTTTTGTCCCCCAGTTCTGTCCATGATTCTTTGGAAGGTAAACGCATGCCTGCTTGGTACTCTTAACACAGCATCAAAAGTCGAAAACTCATATTGTTCCACTACCAATATGATCTCCAGGTGAAGTCGTTAATGGAACCTTCTTGCTTGATCTAATTCGGTTGCCACTAAGGTAGGAGCAAACCGAGTAAGTCTGCAAAACTCTGTCGCATAGCCGTCGACAGTCCTACCCATCTATTTCAAGTTGTTAAATCTTTGCTGCAATTCACAGTGGGATACTGTGTTAAAATATTTGGTCTAAAACCTTTCACTAAAGACAGCTTAAGGGATGGGTACTGTTAGTGAAATCATATGTGCTGCCCACCAGTCTCGGGCCAAGTCTAGCAATTATAATCGTACTAGTAATACTTGCTTTCTAGCAGGTACTCCAGCTGCCTCTAGGATAGCTTCTGTGTCCTGAAGCCACGCATCTTATGTAATTACGTCCTCGGTGCCCTATAAATATGTCACTCCTTGTTCCCTAAATATATATTTTGGGATATATTCATTTCTTACTTATATTTATTTCATGCTTAGAGTAATTCTTTCTTACATGATTAATTAGGTTGCATGCATGGAGACTAAACCGATTCTTTGGTTCAATTAGACCCATGGTTTAATTGTTAGGTTGGTTCATTCATGAGTTAAAACCATGGTCTAATCCTCAAACCCTAACTATAAAATCTAACGTCTTTCTCTCTCTTCCCTCTTTCTCTATATTTTCTCTTCTTCCTTCATTTAGGCAAGTACACCTTGCACCACATAAAGAAATCTCTTATTTTTCGATTCTTACTTTTTTTTATATTTTATTAGTCTATTATGGGCTCGTGATGATTCTAAACATTTTTAGTACTTGGGTTTTTCTGTTTTAATAGATGGATTTGAGTAGATCTACATTCTAAGTTTAGGATTTTTATGGTTCCTTGAGTTGTTGGTGGTTTTAATCTACTAAAACATAGTATTTTCAAAAAAAATAGTTTTTAGGGTGGATGGAGCACTTTAATTCGAGCGTTTTGGCCTTTGGTTCACTCAATTCGGAGTTAAAATAAAGTTTTATGAAGGAAATAAATTTTCGGATTTTGGAGTTCTCGCCATGGCTGAACTTGCTGCCTGGAGAAGACGATGTCCCATGCGGCTGAGAGATCCATACGACCATGCGGCCATATGGCCTGAACTCATGCGGCCATGTGGTCTGAGCTTATGCAACCCATGCGGCCATGCGATCTGAGCTCATGCGGCCATGCGATCTGAATTCATGCTATCATGCGGCCTTGAGCTCATGCGATCGTTGCGGCCAGCAACAATGAGACCATGAGACCATGCGACCCATGCGACTATGCGGCCCAACTTTTGTAACGTCCCACTCCGAACGGTTACTTATGGAACACTAAGTTGCTTCGACTCAGTTGAGAATCGAGTCTCGGGAAAACCTTACCGCCAAATCAACACGGACGAAGTGCAATGAACCCTTCGAATTAATCGAACGGCTTCTATTAAAATGAGTCCAAGAGTTTTCATTGGTTGCTTTGCTTTTTGGTTTTGTGTTGCTTTGTGTTTTGAGTTGCTTTCGATGACTTGGTTTTCATGATTTTGCCTTCTCGCTTGCGCGTTCTTTTCAAATCGTAAGAAAAAGAGATCGAAGTATGCTAACCAAGTATTATTGCATTTTCAGGACGCATAACCAAAGAGTGAACATCGCTTAAGGCTTCCCCATCTTCTTGTTCGATTCATTCGGTAAGTGGCTTAGGCCCTTCGATGAATCCTATAAGTCTGCATGCCTAATAAAAGAATCTTTAGTTTACTAAATGTTGCCTCACTAAAAAGATAAGCTAAAGAAATGAACTGCATGCGAATATACATAAAGTTTCTGCTTTACTTCAATTGAATGTTGCCCCTTACTAACTTGTTGCATCACTATATCGTGCATAAAACCTTCATGGTTAGTGTTGTGTCATGTGTAAAAGAATGAATGTGAATAGTCTAGTGGTCCGCTTTGATGTTCCGGTCCTACGGGATCTAGGGGGGTGTGGGTATTAGATTGTTATATGCTTGCTAATGTTGTACATCCTAAGAGTTTGGTTTATAAATGTTGCTTGCCATGCATGGGTCTCGGACAACTTATGCACAAGGTAATAGTCTCTCGATCGGTTTCTGGGGCATTAGGAATCGGTCGGTCCGGAAGGGATTGTAAGAGCACCCTGATATTCCGGTCCTTCGGGATCTAGGGGGTGTTGTTGTCCATCAATGGGGAAACTCATGGACCGTCATATAGATAGGGCGCATGCTAGGTTTACCTTCTTGCATACCTATCATTTGTGATACCAAAAGATTGATACATAAGTTTATGCATATATGCAAATTGTGCCTAACTTGTGTGTCTGCTGCAGGGATAACCGCTCGATCGTGGATAAGAAATATCATATGCATGTGCTATATATCGTCTATGTTTCCTTGCATTAATTGTTAAAAAGAAACTAGACAACCAGAAAGACCATCTAATAATGCTAGCTTCATATGTTTACTTAGTGTGGATTTTCTATGGTGAGTTTGGCCACGGTCGCTCACCAGTACATGTGGTAGTACTGACCCACGTTTGTGGACAAATATGCAGGTACTGGAAGCGAGAGTTTGGCAAGCATCCTGAATCTGAATCAGCGTGTGTGCACCCTTCCTTAGGACTGTGTTCGTGCTACTTTCTCTGCTGCTTACCTCTCCAGTGGGCTACTCTTCTTCTGCTAGATGTTTTACTATTTTGGTCCTACTACAAGGACATAATGTAATAGGCGTTGTAGCTAATTTTGGGAATATAAAATGAGTTGTAAGCCTTCTAAGGCATATTTTGTAACTCAACCAAGCAAACCTTTGTAATCTAAATCTTCAGTATTCAATAAAATAAAAGTATTTTGTGTGCTATCAAATGTGTTCAACTTTGGTTCTCTGCATTTTTACTCTGCGCCTATATATGTATATTTTCATCTAACTTGTGTCTTGTGCAGGTACGTTGCCTGGTGCAAGCATAACTTAGGCTTGCACGGCATCGCGCCCAAGCGAGGACGAACGGTTCCGTAGGGACCAAGCGAGGACGATCGGCTCCTACGGGATCGGGGTACGACAGGTGGTATCAGAGCACGACTTTACGTCCTTGGTCTCTTCAAACATCATTTTCAAAAATGATATAAGTTTTCAAGCGATTTCAAAAGTCCCGAATTTCAAATATTGATTTCGAATCTCTAAGAAGTAAATCGAGAGTATGAAAGATCCCTAAGAGTATGAAAAACCCAACGCCCCATGCAATAAGTCCATAATACATTATGAGACTAATGCAAGCTACCTTCTTTTGCAGCAAAGATGACAAAAATAGGTGCTAGTAACCCTGAGACATCGCGCAGCAAGCGTGTATAAGTCCATAATACATTATGAGACTAATGCAAGCTACCTTTTTTTGCAGCAAAGATGACAAAAACAGGTGCTAGTAACCCTGAGACATCGCGCGCAGCAAGCGTGAGCGATGATCAAATGGATAGACTGATTGCAATGCTTCAGAATCAAAATGATCGGCATGCTGCACAACAAGAACGATTCGAGGCTCAGCAGCAATGAGCTGATGCTAGAGCTTTGGCACAACAAAAGCAGCTTGACTCCCTGATGCAGATTGTGACAACACTAGTAGCACACAGTGGTGCATCGGGAACCGCCGTAACACCTGTGACTGCCCCGACCATGCCTCAAGATGCAGGATTAGCAGAAACAAATGAGCCTCATCGTGCGGCCGAAAAGTCTACCTTTAAAGGCGCTGAGTTTCTGAAGTTGAACCCTCCGGAGTTTGAAGGAAGGACCACGCCGGATAAGGTGATGGACTGGATCGCAAAGATGGAGAGCTTGTTTAGCTTTGCTTCAATACCTGCGAACAAGAGGGTGGCGTGTGCAGATATGCAGCTGCGGTTACGTGCACACGATTGGTAGGAAGTCAAGAAAGCAGACCTTGCCATCAAGCATCAGGATGGCAGGATCACTTGGGGAATGTTCAAGGAAGCATTCCTTGCACATTATCTTCTACCAGCTGTCAGGCAGAGAAAAGAAGACGAGTTTACCGAACTTAAGCAAGGGGACATGTCCGTCGAAGATTATGAGTCAGAATTTTCCAAACTTGCTAAGTTTGCTAGCTCGATGATTCCCGATGAGCGAGCCCGCACACATCGGTTCATAAAAGGCTTAAACGATAATCTGAGTAAAGATGTTATGAACCGGGAGTGCAAAACATACATCCAAGCATTTAAGGCAGCGGTAAAGAATGAGCAGTTTATGCCACTAAGTGCTCCGGAGAAGGCACCCGCTCCTCGAAACCCTCCTGCTAAGCAATACCACAATGGCGAGAAGAAAGCCGATTCTGAAAAATAGGCCAATGCGAATGAGAACCGCAGAAAAGTGTGCAGCTACTGTGGTCGTCCGGGTCACCTTAAAGAGACTTGTTGTTTTCTCCACCGGCTGTGTTTTAAGTGTGGGCAACCTGGCCATGAATTCCTGGACTGCCCGAAGAGGAAAACCACTGAGAACCCAGGGGATGATGCAGGTGTACAAACTCAAACCCCTCCGGATCCTGCTCTGGAACCAACTGATCAGATAAGAAGGCCTAGAGTGTATCAGTTGAATATTGAGCGTGATAAGAGCGGACACGATATTGGTGAGTCTTATTCCTTTAAACTCTTGATGCTTGATCCTTGCCTCCTTGATCTCCTAAGTTTCGAGGACAAAACTTTTTCTCAGTGGGGTAGTATGTAACGCCCCACTCCGAACGGTTACTTATGGAATACTAAGCTGCTTCGACTCGGTTGAGAATCGAGTCTCGGGGAAACCTTACCGCCAAATTAACACGGACGAAGTGCAATGAACCCTTCGAATTAATCGAACGGCTTCTATTGAAATGAGTCCAAGAGTTTTCGTTTGTTGCTTTGCTTTTTGGTTTTGTGTTGCTTTGTGTTTTGAGTTGCTTTCGATGACTTGGTTTTCATGATTTTGTCTTCTCGCTTGTGCGTTCTTTTCGAATCGTAAGGGAAAGAGATCGAAGTATGCTAACCAAGTATTGTTGCATTTTCAAGACGCATAACCAAAGAGTGAACATCGCTTAAGGCTTCCTCATTCTCTTGTTCGATTCATTCGGTGAGTGGCTTAGGCCCTTCGATGAATCCTTTAAGTCTGCATGCATAATAAAAGAATCTCTAGTTCACTAAATGTTGCCTCACTAAATAGATAAGCTAAAGAAATGAACTGCATGCGAATATACATAAAGTTTCTACTTTACTTCAATTGAATGTTACCCTTACTCACTTATTGTATCACTATATGGTGCATAAAACCTTCATGGTTAGTGTTGTGTCATGTGTAAAAGAATGAATATGAATAGTCTAGTGGTCCGCCCTGATGTTTCAGTCCTACGGGATCTAGGGGGGTGTGGCTATTAGATTGTTATATGCTTGCTAATGTTGTGCATCCTAAGAGTTTGGTTTATAAATGTTGCTTGCCATGCATGGGTCTCGGACAACTTGTGCACAAGGTAATAGTCTCTCGATCGGTTTCTGGGGCACTAGGAATCGGTCAGTCCGGAAGGGATTGTAAGAGCACCCTGATGTTCCGGTCCTTCGGGATCTAGGGGGTATTGTTGTCCATCAATGGGGAAACTCATGGACCGTCATATAGATAGGGCACATGCTAGGTTTACCTTCTTGCATACCTATCATTTGTGACACCAAAAGATTGATACATAAGTTTATGCATATATGCAAATTGTGCCTAACTTGTGTGTCTGCTGCAGGGAAAACCACTCAGTCGTGGGTAAGAAATATCATATACATATGCTATATATCGTCTATGTTTCCTTGCATGGATTGTTAAAAAGAAACTAGACAACCAGAAAGACCACCTAATAATGCTAGCTTCATATGTTTACTTAGTGTGGATTTTCTAATGTAAGTTTTGCTATGGTCGCTCCCTAGTACATGTGGTAGTACTAACCCACATTTGTGGGCAAATATCCAGGTACTGGAAGCGACAGTTTGGCAAGCATCCTGAATCTGAATCAGCGTATGTGCACCCTTCCTTAGGACTGTGTTCATGCTGCTTCCTCCGCTGCTTACCTCTCTAGTGGGCTACTCTTCTTCTGCTAGATGTTTTACTATTTTGGTCCTACTACAAGGACATAATGTAATGGATGTTGTGGCTAATTTTGGGAATGTAAAAAGAGTTGTAAGCCTTCTAAGGCATATTTTGTAACTCAGCCAAGTAAACCATTGTAATCCAAATCTTCAGTATTCAATAAAATGAAAGTATTTTGTGTGCTATCAAATGTGTTCAACTTTGGTTCTCTGCATTTTTACTCTTTGCCTATATATGTATATTTTCGTCTATCTTGTGTCTTGTGTAGGTACGTTGCCTGGTACAAGTGCAACTTAGGCTTGCACGGCATCGCACCCAAGCGAGGACGAACGATTACGTAGGGACCAAGCGTGGACGATCGGCCCCTACGGGATCGGGGCACGAAAACTTTTTCTTCGACAACTGATTCTATGTGGCAGTTGATCCCCATATGGCCCCTTGCACAACCTTTATTGGACTGGTTTTGTTTGAATATTCCTTTAGACTTTATGGGATGTATGTGTGACTTTGATGATCACAAGAGTATTAGACCCATCTATGCGTCATGACCCGACCACTTGTATCTGTACTGATACACTTACTACATGCTATGTATTCCTATGTGCTAAGTGTTCCTACGCAATTATATTACATGTTTACACTGTGGTATACCTATGCGCTACGTGACATGTGATATGACTTAATCTCCAGCATGGACATAAGGGTTAGTCAATAGCCAAGCGTAGCTTGGATCTGTCGATTGTTACATTACGGTGGAGTGAATCCAAACTGAACTATCAAGTGACATAGTAGATTCGTTTCTTGCCTGGTCGTACTATGGTACATCATATAAGGGGAATACCATGTGACTACGCCATGAGATTCTAGTTAATAATAGGGTTAACTAGGCAACTAAACTTCTAGCGCATTGGGAGGAAATGGGATCTCGAGATCGTGCCTAACTAGCCTCCTTCAGTCATCTGAATTGGGGTATTCAGGCTAGTCCCCATGGATATTATTTAAATCCTCATTAATGGATAGCAATATCCGACTATTATACTATACTATGTGTTCTATGCGATCTTAGTACAGTGGCCTTATGAGGGACCGGTGCACAATACTATGTGCTATATGGCAATTTATGGCTCGTCTAACCCTGCTAGTACCTGGTTCAATCATTAGATTCCTTTATGCATAGTATCTCTTGGATAACCCAGATTCTATCTAGTAAGACATATAAATGATTGGCTGATTATGTAGTTAAGCTTATTTGTGTATTGTATTTGTTGTCAAATAGTCTAGGGACATAGTCTATCATGGTGTGATGGTCTAACTCTTGTCCTTGTTTGGTTGTCGGGTTAGATTATTGTGACATGATAGGCTATGAACCAAAACTACGAGACAGAACTATATATATATATTTTATAACCTAATTTTATTTCTTCATTAGTACTTCTTTTGTGGTACTTGCTATTTGGGGTCTAACCCCTCTGGTTTTGCATGGCTAGGTTAAGAGCCAGCAGCCGAGGATCAAGCGTACTTTCCCCTGAACAATGGCATGCACGAGGCGGATGGTCGTTGAAGATAACGAGTGGGTTTCTTCTTTCCTACTCGTTATTACACACTTTACTTATTTTGGGCATTTAGCCACCGGCACTTGTTAGCCGTAAGTTTTGGACATTTAGTTTCCTTTACATGATTATAATTAATCAACTGCAGCTAATCATGGTCATGTACTTTTGGTACTCTGTCAGTTTTCTTATTTTGTACAGCTGGTTTCCAGAATATCTTGGCAGGACATTTAGGATGCCTTACTTCCTTGTCATATATGTTCTATGTTTAATGTTCTTACTTGACTGATTGAGACAATAGATGTGTTGTGTGACCCTAAGTGACTTGCTTGTAGTATGCACCCCCTTGTCTACTTACAATCGTGATGCCGTACGACGTTCTATACCTTTTATGGGGAGAGCGGGCCATGTCCATCTCCGTATTCTGGTACTAGGGCATCACAAGATTTTAGTGGTGGCCCATGTAGGTCTGTGTTTTTGGACTTGTGGGATGTTATGATTATAGGAGTCTCAATCAAACATGTGCCTTTGAAATCCTGAATTCGTTCTTCTAGAAACCTTGCTTGACTATCGAATCAATTGTTTCCTTGAACCTTCCCGTCTTATTATTAATATTTCTTGTCCTTTTCTGTAGGGCTTCTTCAATTGCTGGAGTAGCAGGCATGGCAGGACAAGGTTTTCCTGGACAATAATGGAAGGTAGCACATGTTCAGAGTCAAATTCAAGTAGAGCCAGTAGTTGAACCAGTTGGCACGGTGGAACCAGAAGTTGGACAAGTTGAGCAACCAACTCCTGAGATTCCTGTACCCCCAGTAGTACCACCAGTACCAGTGATACTTAATACCCCGGCATTACTGGAGATCCTCTGGGGAATGATGGCTACGCAATAGCATCAGATGGTAGTACAACAGCATCAATAGTTTCAACAACAAGAACAGAATGTCTTGTTGAGTCAGGGTTTGCAAACGGCCCTAAAAAGAGGAGGAAAGATTGATTTGGAGGTGTTAGTTAGATTTTGCCAACTTAACCCAAGATACTTTGAAGGCACGGAGGACACCATCACGGCAGATGCATGGCTCCAAGACATCGGAGTCATTCTGGCGGCTGCGAAGGTTCTGGCTGATGAACAAGTTAACCAGGTCCAATTGCAGCTTCAAAACCTTGCACGTGACGGGTAGGCGTCAATAGAGGTTGGCTTGAGGCATCCTATCTCCTAGGATAGTTTTAGGTCTCGATTATGGGCCAAGTAATTTGGAGTAGTAGCATAATATGATCTCCAATAGAGATTTATCGGTCTCGAGCAGGTCGGTAGAATAGTGGATGGATATGCAGCCGAGTTTTGCAGGTTGAGTAGGTTCGCTCCGACTATGGTAGCTACAGAGTCAGATAAAGCAATGAGGTTCCAGCAATGACTTTATTTAGAGATTCTATAACTGGTAGAGGGACACAAATACCAGACTTATGAAGAAGTATTGATAGCAGATCGAAGGTACGAGCTTACCATACAGAGGTTATCGGCAAGGACAAGAGTCCAAAAGAGGTCTCATGTTCAGAGTAGAGGAGGAGGTGGAGGAGTACCTCGGATGTCAGCACCATCACCTGGCATTCGCATCCATAATCCAGTGCCAAGGAGGGCGACAGTTTTGACGGTGATAATACCGGCTCGACAGCAGCCAAGGAAACAGCAACAACAACGCTAGGGAGCACCGGTGGGATGTACTTATTGTGGAAAGGGAGACCATACTAGAGATAAAAGTAGGGCAGCCAATGGGTTGTGTATGAGGTATGGCAGTCCAGATTATCAGATTGTCAATTTTCTAATAATATAGAGGCCAGGAGGGCCAGTTCAGTAATTCCCAGCACTGCCAACACCAGGAGCAGTGCAACAAAGAGGGCCAGCGATAGCAGTACAGCCGTTATCTCAGCATCCATTACTGACGCAAGCTGAGATATACCAGCAGCAGTAAAACCAAGAACAGGGCCAAGGGAAGGTATTCACCTTGTCTTTGGATGAGGCTTTTGCATCGGATGATGTGGTGGCAGGTAATATTTCTGTCGTATCTTTTCTATTATAGCATTGTTTGATTCAGGCACATCTTATTCATTTGTATATACACGATTCTTGACATGCATTTAATTAGAGTTTGAGGCATTACCAGAGAGGTTTAATATACTCAGTGGTAATGGGCTCGTAGGAGTTAATAGGATATGTATAGCATGTTCGGTCGTAGTGTACGGGCATTCACTACCAGCACGGTTGAAGGAGTTCCCTATGGGAAACTTTGACGTTATCTTAGGCATGGATGTAAACACCGTAATTTTTAGAATAATTTTAATATAAAATCTTTCCGGATTTTTCGGTATTTTTGGGATGAAGAACCAAGGTAATTGGGGAGTTAAAGATTTTTTTTAAATGCAGTCAATTGGTGTTAAAATATTATGGAAACAATATTTTATGATACAAAATGAAAAACTGGACATGTGGTATTTTTCGGTGAATTTATTGGACTCCGGAAACGAGTTTTAGGACCTATAAACTTTTGGGATTGATAAACCAAACTTAAACCCGAACCAAACCAAAACAAAACAAACCCACCCTGCCTGAACCGAACCCAGCCTATTGGGTCGGGTCGGATCAGATCTGAGCCAAACCTGACCCAAAACCCATTGGGAACCCTACCCGTCGGATATACTGTAGCACAGTATAAAACCCGTGCCTCGGCGTTCGTGTAGCCGCCGCCAACCCATCTCTCTCCTTCTCTCCAGCCGCCGCTCCCCGCCCTGACCGGAACCCTAACTAGCCGCCAGCGAACTCCCCGCACGCCGGAGCTCGAACTCCCCAAGCCGCCTCCGCCCAGTTCCCCTCGTCGACCCCTAACTCCCCAGGCCGCTGCTCCCCCAGACCCCGACGACGTCCTCCCCTCGCTGCCGCCCGACCTCCTGCCCTCTGCCTTAGACCTCGCCGTCCCCTCTTCGCCTGTCATCAGCCCCGAGCTCCCCTCCATAACCTCCCTCCTTCCCAGCCGACCCGCTCCGGCCGTTCGAAAGGAAGACTCGAGCCGAGCCTCCGCCAGCGGCTGATTCCGGAGCCCTAGCCCGACCTCGAGCCCGACCCCTCAGGCGAAGCCCTCCGCTGTCTCGATCAGAGCCCTAGTTCGGACTCACGACAGACACGAGGATGCGGAAACTCTCAACCAGGAGACGAAGTTGACCCTCGGACACGTGGAGTTCAGCGTTCATGGAGCCCTGTTCAGGTACCATTTTCTCCCTCCTCGTAACTCCATTTTAGTTTCCATCAGTTGCTACGCGTAGACTGTATAACCCTCTCGGTGCCCGTACAACTCGTTCGGTGCATCTCGTCCTGTAGTGATCGTACACCGCAATCCAAAAACAGGAAAAATAATGCCCTATTTTATCCCGGAACTGAGTGCGTTCCGCCAAATAGGACGACTTGGTCGCACGCGGTCTTTACCGAAATGTGCACGATGTTGATACGGACGTGTGGGATTTTGCAGAAGTCGATTCGGATGTGCGTGCACACCGGAATCAACACGTATCCGCCGATAACGCCCCGTATCCGTCCTTTCTGTAACACGCCGTAACTTTGTGTACATACATCGGATCGAGACGAAACTTGCGCCATCGGACTCGTAGCAATACGCTGGTCCTGTGACCCAAGTTTGGTCCGATTCTGAGGACGTTGACAAAATCGCGTATTGTGGGCCCCATAGGCTCCACTTGACGGACGATTTTGAGATCGGCTCATCGGAATCCAATTCTGGAAGTTCTGTTGTGTTCGTATCATCGTTCCTGACTTGTAGACACTGAGTTTGAGGAATTTGGAGACCTTTGACCCTGACACGCTTTTCGGTGCAAAGTGGCCCATATATGGACCCCGCTTTGGCCCGGAAATGTCATTTCTGCCCTTGTGTCCAAATTGGACTTAAGGACAGGCGTTTCTAGCTATTTGATATCTTCTGAGACTGTTGGTGATGTTTATTATAGCTTTTGGAGTAGTACCTACAGGATCCACTGATATTGGGACGACTGTTGGTATTCCAACCCCAGGCAAGTGTACCTTGCCAAACTCTGCAGTATTATTATATATATTCCTTGCTTCATTTATATTGCTGTGCATGCTTAACCAATGACCGTTTGACGTACTTAGCGTCCGATTATTAGTCGGGTGCCAACACCGTACGCGGTGTTGTGTATTGTCATCTAGAGATGGATATTCGTGACACTTTATCTTCTCGTACTTGTCTTACCAAGCACACTATGACCCAGGACACTTGACACCATTCATGAGACAGGATCTTCTCGAGATATTCGTGGTAATTCTGTATAGGATACAGGACTTGACAGAAATACTATACTCTTAGATATATTATGACTTATTGCATTAGATATGATCCCGCTGACATGGACATGAGACGTTATAGTCATGATATGCGTGGTTACATTGGGTGGGGAGAGACACACAGACTACAGGCTGATCATATATATAAACCCCTATTATTGTGAGGCACAAGACTCTGAAGCCCGAGCTTGGCCCATTACTCATTATTACTGCTACTACTGGCTCCCCGACACAGAGCTTGTAGTGGCTTCAGCCTGAGTTCTAGTGCTGCTCTCATCTTGCATATCACTTAGCTGGTTATTTAGTATTCCCTTATTGTTCCATCTATTACTGGAGAGACCCACAGGCTACAGGTTGATTTTGTTATGCCGGCTACTCAGTCTCCCGCTGAGCTAGACCACCTCATGATACCCTTGCTACCGGCTCCCCTACACAGAGCTTGTAGTTGTTCCAACCTGAGTACTATTGATGTTTTCTCCTGTATTTCACACAGATGTTTACATACTTGCCCTATTTATTCTATTTATTTTCTGCACTGCATTTATTTTGGCTTGAGCTTTCTTGTACCTTGCTATGTCCCCTGAGGACCTGGATCCGGATTATGTCCCCAGGATTTGCAGACGAGATTTATCCCAAGGTATACGGGACCGCAGCAGGAGCTGATCCAGGAGCTGTACCGTCATCCGAGGACGAGGTGTTAGCTAAAGACTGTTCCTCAGCATCCATGTTTTGTGCTCAGTATTTACTTTATTACAGTCATTTATATTTTGGTCTGTTGAACCAATGTATCAGATATTTATCGGGTTGTTCCCCGAAGCACTTTGTTGAGGCTAGCTGAAGATTTATATTCCTTATTTATTCTGTGGATCATATTTTTATATCTTGTGTGGATGAGATTAGTTGTGCCATATTGTCGTAGACTCTGTTTACAGCTTAAGTATGCCCTGATGGATCCATTAAATTGGGTTTGTTCATCGGTGCGTGCAGCTAGCCATTGCCACGTGTCTAGTCCCTCGGTATTTTGGAACTGGGGCATAACATAGTTTTTGTGGTGGACCATGCAGGTCCACGACTAAATCGTTTGGTTTCAACTTAGGGACCGAACCAGCCTGCCCTAAGGATAGGATAAGTTATAGGATCTTATCCATTATTTAAACCATGTTGAACTCTATATCGAACTCGAAATTGTTACTTGAATTGTATCCTGTTTTGATTCCTCTGAGCATTCTAACAGTTTATCTTTTGGTTGCAGAGAAATGGATCCCAGGAACGGAAATGAGATTCCTTTGGATACGCCACACGACGTTGTGGTTACTTATATAGACGGAGTGACTCCAGGGAATGGAGGACAAGCATTGCAGAGCGATCAGGCCGGTCAGCCTAATCCAAGGTTCCGGAGAGATGACATCTCACCTCCACCACAGTTCACTCTCCAGATGCCAGTTTTCCCGCCAGGACAAGCTATGGACGGGCAACAGATATTCCAGATGATGTATGCTATGATGCAAGCCCAGCAGCAGATTCAGCAAGAGGCCCATCGGCATGAGGCCGAGTATCTGAGAACCAGCCTGGTATCCGCATTGGAGCAGGCAAATCCACCAGCGAGGCGATCAACGACGGGATCTATCACCGATTTTTGTCAGCTCAAGCCTCGTATATTTTCTGGTAAAGAGGGGCCAACAGAAGTTCATGAATGGCTCATAAACATACAGCATCAGTTGGAAGCCGCTGAACTTTTGAGAGAGAAGTGGATGACTGTAATCAGAATGCAGTTAACTAAAAATGCACATCACTGGTGGTTAGCAGAAGAGAGGAGGCTCGGACAGGACCGAGTCACTTGGGAAGAGTTCTCCAGACTCTTCAAAGAGATGTATATTCCCGCAGTAGCACGGTCAGAGCTCAGAGACAAGTTCAACCCCCTTATCCAAGGCAATATGACGGTGGAAGAATACAACGCGGAATTTATTCGCCTCAGTCGCTTTGCCCCAACCTTGATTGCGACAGAGGAAGAGAAAGCTGAGAAGTTCTTTGATAGGCTAAAGTTTGAGCTCCAGAGATTGATTGGATCAGTCGCACCTACATCTTATACCGACGTTCTCGCATCAACACAACGCATGGAGCGCATCACTAGACGAGAGTCGAACCTGAAGAGGCCTATCACATCAGCACCATCGAGGACAGGACATGGGGATTCAGCAAAACGGTCCCAGAGGAGTATGCCATAGAGGACAGCACACAGGGCCGTATCTCTCCCTACTTGCCACCACTGCGGCAAGATAGGTCACATTGAGAGAGAATGCAGACGCAAGTTAGGACTATGCCTGGCTTGCGGGTCCAACCAGCATCAGACCAGAGACTGCATCGAGCGCAGAGAGGGAGCACCGAGACTAGCTTTACCTGCACCACGACCAGCTTATCCAGCAGTAGGAGCACAGCAGGCAGGAGTTGGAGGCGTCAGGCCACCAGCCCTAGGAGGAAATTAGCAGAGACCACCCCTGGCACCGCAGGCAGCTCTATTTCAGCAGGCTCAGCAGCAGCAGAGAGGCTCAGCTCAGGGACGAGGACAGGCCTTCACATTAGCTGTTGAGAAGGAGGCTATTGTAGGTAAAGTTATCGCAGGTACCATTTTAGTAGCTTCATTACCAGTTGTAGTATTATTTGATTCTGGAGCATCGCATTCATTTATAGCGGCTAGCTTTGTCGCCACCCATAGAGTAGCTACCGCACCCCTTCCGAAGATGAAAAAAATTCTTACGGTTGGTAGAATTATTCCGGTTAGTGACGTCTGTAGATCATGTGCTGTAGTAGTCTGTGGGAGAGAAATGCGAGCTCAATTTCTGATATTTTCCATGCCGGATTATGATGTTGTAGTTGGTATGGACTGGTTAAGTCAGTACCATGCGACTCTTGATTGCCGACTTGGGCGGGTTATATTTAGACCGCCTGGACATCCAGAATTTGAGTTTCTTCGAGGAGCAGTAGAGCAAGGAGTTCAGCCTACTCTTAGGGTACTATCTGTAGAAGGGGAGACAGGTTACCCAAGAGTCATATCAAAATTTGTGGATGTATTTCCCGATGATCTTCCAGGTTTACCACCTGATTGGGAAATAGAATTCACAATAGACTTAACTCCAGGAGCAGAGCCTATCACTTCATCAGTATATCGGCTAGCACCTAAGGAGTTAGTAGAGTTGAAAGAACAGGTTGATGATCTTCTGGAGAAGGATTTTATTCGGCCCAGTGTTTCACCTTGGGGAGCACCCTTATTATTTGTGCCGAAGAAGGATGGAACAGTACGGTTATGCATTGACTACATGGCACTAAATGCTGTGACCATCAAGAACAGGTATCCCTTACCATGCATTAATGATCTATTCGATCAATTGAGTGGTGTTAGGGTATTCTCGAAGATTGACCTTAGATCAGGCTATCATCAGATCAAAGTAAGGAAGGAAGACATACCGAAGACAGCTTTCAGGACCAAGTATGGATATTATGAGTTCTTGGTGATGCCGTTTGGTTTAACCAATGCGCCAGCAGTGTTTATGAGTTTAATGAACAGAGTCTTTCATCAGTTCTTGGATAAATTTGTGGTTGTGTTCATTGACGACATTCTAATATATTTTAAGAGCCACGAAGAGCACGAGGAGCATCTCAGAATCGTGTTAGAGACCTTGAGACAGGAGAAGTTATATGCCAAACTCAGTAAGTGTGAGTTTTGTATGGATAAAGTGCCTTTCTTGGGATATATCATCTCAGGAGAAGGACTTTCAGTTGATCCGGAGAAAATTGTGGCAATAGAGACTTGGCCTACACCTACATCAGTCGTAGAGGTGAGAAGTTTTCTCGGACTTGTGGAATATTACCGAAGGTTTGTAGAAAATTTCTCAAGGATCGCAGAGCCGATGACGAAGTTGACACGTAAAGACCAGGAGTTTACATGGACAGAAGACTGCCAGAAGGCTTTTGAAGAATTGAAGAGAAGATTAACAACAGCACCTGTCTTGACTCTTTCTTCAGGGTCAGAAGGTTTTGTTGTTTACAGTGATGCATCAGGAAGTGGACTAGGATGTGTTTTGATGCAACATGGCAAAGTTATTGCTTATGTATCGAGACAGTTGAAGGTTCACGAGAAGAACTACCCCACACACGATCTGGAGTTAGCAACAGTTATATTTGCATTAAAGATTTGGAGGCACTACCTGTATGGGGAGAAGGTAGACATCTTTACAGATCACAAAAGTCTGAAGTATGTATATACTCAGAAGGAGCTTAACATGAGGCAGAGGCGTTGGCTTGAACTGATGGTAGATTTTGACATAGATCTATAGTACCATCCGGGAAAGGCGAATGTCGTGGCAGACACACTCAACAGGAATCCTACGGCTTATTTCTTGACGATGTAGCCCGAGTTATTGAGAGATCTACAGGAGCTTCAGATAGAGGTTGTTTTACCAGGACAGAGTGGATTGCTGGCTAATCTCGAAGTTAAGTCATCACTCGTAGAGAAGATTAAAGAGGCATTGCCCACCGATGCTAGATTCCGAAGATTGAAAGAGAGGACAGAAGCAGGCATGCAGACAGGACTTCGCATACACGAAGACGGGACATTGAGGTTTGGAAATCGCCTGTATGTTCCAAATAGAGAATTAAGACAGGAGTTAATGACTGAAGCACATAGCTCTATGTACTCAGTTCACCCAGGAGGAACCAAGATGTACCGAGACTTGAGACAATATTACTGGTGGCATGGAATGAAAAGGGAGATTGCAAGATTTTTGGCCAAATGCTTAGTCTGCCAGCAAGTAAAGGCCGAGCATCAGAGGACTACAGGTATGTTACAGCCGCTTCCTATACCAGAATGGAAGTAGAAACATATCACGATGGATTTTGTCACAGGATTTACAAGGAGACCCAGCGGAAGAGATGCAGTATGGGTTATCGTAGATAGACTCACTAAATCGGCACACTTCTTGCCATTTAGAGTTGGACAGTCCACAGAGGTACAAGCCGACATGTATATGCGATAAATTGTCAGATTACATGGAGTGCCGGTTAGTATTGTATCGGATCGAGAATCGAGATTTACATCTCATTTTTGGAGAAGCATGCAAGAGAGTCTGGGCACCAGACTCAAATTCAGCACCGCTTACCACCCACAAATAGATGGCCAATCAGAGCGCACCATTTAGATCTTGGAGGATATGTTGCGATCATGTATGGTAGACTTTGGAGGATCTTGGGAAGATCATTTGCACTTAGTAAAGTTCTCCTATAACAACAGTTATCAGGCTAGCATTCAGATGGTACCATTCAAGGCATTATACGGAAGGAAGTATAGATCGCCTATATGTTGGAGTGACGTTGGTAAACGTCAAATACTGGGTCCAGAATTGGTAACGCAGACAGTAGAAAAGATGAAACAGATCCAGAATCATCTTCGAGCAGCTCAGGACAGACAGAAGCATTAGGCTGATACACACAGACATCCCCTAGAGTTCAAAGAAGGAGAGCACGTATTCTTGAGGATCTCGCCCACTCGTGGTACTATCAGATTTGGGAGCAGAGGCAAGTTAAGCCCAAGGTATATTGGGCCCTTTGATATTCTAGAGCGCATTGGTGAGGTGGCTTATCGTCTTGCATTACCTCCATCCTTAGAGGGAGTGCATGACGTATTCTACGTCTCACAGCTGCGGAGGTACGTGACCGACCCGAGTCACGTAGTCGATCATTCAGAGATCGCAGTAGGCCCTAGCTTGAGATACGAGGAACAACCAGTTGGCATCCTTGACGTCAGTGAGAAGACATTGTGGGGACAGACAATCAGACTGGTTCGTGTAGCATGGAAACATCATTCTCCTGGTGAATCGACTTGGGAACGAGAAGATAGTATGCGCCAGCGTTATCCTCACTTGTTCGAAGATGCAGTTGTAAACTAAGCAACCTTGTATTTTATAGTTTTTCCTTTAGTAGCTTATTCTTTGATTGCGAGAACGCAATCCTCTTAAGGGGGGTAGATTGTAAACACCCTAATTTTTAGAATAATTTTAATATAAAATCTCCCCGGATTTTTCGGTATTTTTTGGATGAAGAACCAAGGTAATTGGGGAGTTAAAGATTTTTTTAAAATGTAGTCAATTAGTGTTAAAATATTATGAAAAAAATATTTTATGATGCAAAATAGAAAACCGGACATGTGGTATTTTTCGGTGAATTTATTGGACTCCGGAAACGAGTTTTAGGACCTATAAACTTTTGGGATTGATAAACCAAACTTAAACCCGAACCAAACCAAACCAAAAAAACCCACCCTGCCTGAACCAAACCCAGCCTATTGGGTCGGGTCGGATCGGATCTGAGCCAAACCTGACCCGAAACCCATTGGGAACCCTACCCGCCGGATATACTGTAGCACAGTATAAAACCCGTGCCTTGGCGTTCGTGTAGCCGCCGCCAACCCATCTCTCTCCTTCTCTCCAGCCGTCGCTCCCCGCCCTGACCGGAACCCTAACTAGCTGCCAGCGAACTCCCGCACGCCGGAGCTCGAACTCCCCAAGCCGCCTCCGCCCAGTTCCCCTCGTCCACCCCTAACTCCCCAGGCCGCCGCTCCCCCAGACCCCGACGACGTCCTCCCCTCGCTGCCGCCCGACCTCCTGCCCTCCGCCTTAGACCTCGCCATCCCCTCTCCGCCTGTCATCAGCCCCGAGCTCCCCTCCATAACCTCCCTCCTTCCCAGTCGACCTGCTCCGGCCGTTCGAAAGGAAGACCCGAGCCGAGCCTCCGCCAGCGGCTGATTCCGGAGCCCTAGCCCGACCTCGAGCCTGACCCCTCTGGCGAAGCCCTCCGCTGTCTCGATCAGAGCCCTAGTTCGGACTCACGACAGACACGAGGATGCAGAAACTCTCAACCAGGAGACGAAGTTGACCCTCGGACACGTGGAGTTCAGCGTTCACGGAGCCCTGTTCAGGTACGTTTTCTCCCTCCTTGTAACTCCGTTTTAGTTTCCGTCAGTTGCTACGCGTAGACTGTATAACTCTCTTGGTGCCCGTACAACTCGTTCGGTGCATCTCGTCCTGTGGTGGTCGCACACCGCGATCCAAAAACAGGAAAATAATGCCTGTTTTACCCCGGAACTGAGTGCGTCCCGCCAAACGGGACAACTTGGTCGCACGCGGTCTTTACCGAAATTTGTACGACATTGATACGAACGTGTGGGATTTCACAGAAGTCGATTCGGATGTGCGTGCACTACGGAATCAACGCGTATCCGCCGACAATGCCCCGTATCCCTCATTTCTGGAACATGCCGTAACTTTGTGTACACACGTCGGATTGAGATAAAACTTGCGCCATCGGATTCGTAGTAATACGCTGGTCCTGTGACCCAAGTTTGGTCCGATTCTGAGGACGTTGACAAAATTGCGTATCGTGGGCCTCATAGGCTCCACTTGACAGGCGATTTTGAGATCAGCTCATCAAAATCGAATTCTGGAAGTTCCATTGGATTCGTATCATCGTTCCTGACTTGTAGTTTAAGGAATTTGGAGACCTTTGACCCTGACATGCTTTTCGGTGCAAAGTGGCCCACATATGGACCCCGCTTTGGCCCGAAAATATCATTTTTGCCCTTGTGTCCAAATTGGACTTAAGGACAGGTGTTTCTAGCTAATTGATATCTTCTGAGACTGTTGGTGATGTTTATTACAGCTTTTAGAGTAGTACCTACAGGATCCACTGATACAGGGACGACTGTTGGTATTCCAACCCCAGGCAAGTGTACCTTGCCAAACTCTGCAGTATTGTTATATATATTCCTTGCTTCATTTATATTGCTGTGCATGCTTAACCTAGGACCGTTTGACGTACTTAGCGTCCGATTATTAGTCGGATGCCAACACCGTACGCGGTGTTGTGTATTGTCATCTAGAGATGGATATTCGTGACACTTTATCTTCTCGTACTTGTCTTACCAAGTACACTATGACCCAGGACACTTGACACCATTCATGAGATAGGATCTTCCCGAGATATTCGTGGTGATTCTGTATAGGATACAGGACTTGACAGAAATACTATACTCTTAGATACATTATGACTTATTGTATTAGATATGATCCCGCTGACATGGACATGAGACGTTATGGTCATGATATGCGTGGTTACATTGGGTGGGGAGAGACACACAGACTACAGGCTGATCATATATATAAACCCCTATTAATATGAGGCACAAGACTCTGAAGCCCGAGCTTGGCCCATTACTCATTATTACTGCTACTACCGGCTCCCCGACACAGAGCTTGTAGTGGCTTCAGCCTGAGTTCTAGTGCTGCTCTCATCTTGCATATCACTTAGCTGGTTATTTAGTATTCCCTTATTATTCCATCTATTGCTGGAGAGACCCACAGGCTACAGGTTGATTTTGTTATGCCGGCTACTCAGTCTCCCGCTGAGCTAGACCACCTCATGATACCCTTGCTACCGGCTCCCCTACACAGAGCTTGTAGTTGTTCCAACCTGAGTACTATTGATGTTTTCTCCTACATTTCACACAGATGTTTACATACTTGCCCTATTTATTCTATTTATTTTTTGCACTGTATTTATTTTGGCTTGAGCTTTCTTGTACCTTGCTATGTCCCCTGAGGACCTGGATCCGGATTATGTCCCCAGGATTTGCAGACGAGATTTATCCCGAGGTATACGGGACCGCAGCAGGAGCTGATCCAGGAGTTGTACCATCATCCGAGGATGAGGTGTTAGCTGAAGACTGTTCCTCAGCATCCATGTTTCGTGCTCAGTATTTACTTTATTACAGTCATTTATATTTTGGTCTGTTGAACCAATGTATCAGATATTTATCGGGTTGTTCCCCGAAGCACTTTGTTGAGGCTAGCTGAAGATTTACATTGCTTATTTATTCTGTGGATCATATTTTTATATCTTGTATGGATGAGATTAGTTGTGCCATATTGTCGTAGACTCTGTTTACAGCTTAAGTATGCCCTGATGGATCCATTAAATTGGGTTTGTCCATCGGTGCGTGCAGCAAGCCATTGCCACGTGTCTAGTCCCTCAGTATTTTGGGACTGGGGCGTGACATAGTTTTTGTGGTGACCCATGCAGGTCCACGACTAAATCGTTCGATTTCAACTTAGGGACCGAACCAGCCTGCCCTAAGGATAGGATAAGTTATAGGATCTCATCCATTATTTAAACCATGTTGAACTCTATATCGAACTCGAAATTGTTACTTGAATTACATCCTATTTTGATTCCTCTGAGCGTTCTTACAGTTTATCTTTTGGTTCCAGAGAAATGGATCCCAGGAACGGAGATGGGATTCCTTTGGATACGCCACACGACGCTGTGGTTACTTATATAGACGGAGTGACTCCAGGGAATGGAGGACAAACATCACAGAACGATCAGGCCGGTCAGCCTAATCCAAGGTTCCGGAGAGATGACATCCTACCTCCACTACAGTTCACTCCCCAGATGCCAGTTTTCCCGCCAGGACAAGCTATGGACGGGCAACAGATGTTCCAGATGATGTATGCTATGATGCAAGCCCAGCAGCAGATTCAGCAAGAGGCCCATCGGCATGAGGCCGAGTATCTGAGAACCAGCCTAGTATCCGCATTGGAGTAGGCAAATCCACCAGCGAGGCGATCGACGACGGGATCTATCATCGATTTCCGTCAGCTCAAGTCTCGTACATTTTCTGGTAAAGAGGGGCCAACAGAAGTTCATGAATGGCTCACAAACATACAGCATCAGTTGGAAGCCGCTGAACTTCCGAGAGAGAAGTGGATGACTGTAATCAGAATGCAGTTAACTGAAAATGCACATCACTGGTGGTTAGCAGAAGAGAGGAGGCTCGGACAGGACCGAGTCACTTGGGAAGAGTTCTCCAGACTCTTCAAAGAGATATATATTCCCGCAGTAGCACGGTCAGAGCTCAGAGACAAGTTCAACCGCCTTATCCAAGGCAATATGACGGTGGAAGAATACAACGCAGAATTCATTCGCCTCAGTCGCTTTGCCCCAACCTTGATTGCGACAGAGGAAGAGAAAGCTGAGAAGTTCTTTGACGGGCTGAAGTTTGAGCTTCAGAGATTGATTGGATCAGTCACACCTACATCTTATACCGACGTTCTCACAGCAGCACGACGCATGGAGCACGTCACTAGAAGAGAGTCGAACCTGAAGAGGCCTATCATATCAGCACCATCGAGGACAGGACATGGGGATTCAGCAAAACGGTCCCAGAGGAGTATGCCAGAGAGGACAGCACACAGGGTCGTATCTCTCCCTACTTGCCACCACTGCGACAAGATAGGTCACATTGAGAGAGAATATAGACGCAAGTTAGGACTTTGCCTGGCTTGCGGGTCCAACCAGCATCAGACCAGAGACTGCACCGAGCGCAGAGAGGGAGCACCGAGACTAGCTTTACCTGCACCACGACCAGCTTATCCAGCAGTAGGAGCACCTAGACTAGCTTAACCTGAGCATCCATATTTCGTGCTCAGTATTTACTTTATTACAGTCATTTATATTTTGGTCTGTTGAACCAATATATCAGATATTTATCGGGTTGTTCCCCGAAGCACTTAATTGAGACTAGCTGATGATTTACATTTCTTATTTATTCTGTGGATCATATTTTTATATCTTGTGTGGATGAGATTAGTTGTGCCATATTGTCGTAGACTCTGTTTACAGCTTAAGTATGCCCTGATGGATCCATTAAATTGGGTTTGTCCATCGGTGCGTGCTGTTGGCCATTGCCACGTGTCTAGTCCCTCGGTATTTTGGGACTGGGGCGTGACAATGGACTGACTGAGAGACAGTCATGCTATGATAGATTTCCATAAGGGTGGGGTATTATTTAGTATCCCGGGCATGGAAGGTTTTACTTTTGACAGATTTGTGGATGACCAGCATGAAGAGATGATCGTAGCGACAGTGATAACAGGAGAATAACTTTTTTAGGTAGCTAAGGAGTACTAGATGTTTTCTCAGAAGAACTACCAGGGTTACTCCCAGTAAAAGATATTAAGGTTTGTATAGAGTTGGTTCCTGGAGCAGGACCAATATCTTATAAAGTTTGCCAAATGGCACCATCAGAGTTAGATATATTATACCAACATATAGAGGAACTAAAGTCAAAGAACTTTATTCGAGCCAGTGGATCACCTTAGGGAGCGCCAGTGGTTCTAGTGAAGAAAAAAGATGGGTCGTCATGGTTATGTATCGACTATAGACAGTTGAAAGTTGTAACGGTGAAGAACAGGTATCCATTACCAAGGATCGATGATTTGTTTGATCAGTTAAGTAAAGCCAAGGTTTTCTTTAAGATCGATCTTCGATCAGGGTATCATCAAGTAAGAGTTCAGGAGCAAGATATACCCAAGACAATATTTAGGTCACGATATAGGCATTACAAATTCTTAGTTATGCCATTCGGACTAACTAATGCTCCAGTGATATTTATGGATTTGATGAACCATATTTTTATATCATATCTAGATCAATTTGTGGTGGTTTTCATAGACGACATTCTAGTATATTCCAGTAGTGAAGAGGAGCATAAAGAGCATCTTCGGAAGGTCTTGCATATTTTGAGGGAACACCAGTTATACGCAAAGCTCTGCAAGTGCGAGTTTTGGTTGGATCACGTGTCATTCTTGGGTCACATCATCTCTGGAGCAGGAGTATCAGTAGATCCAAAGAAGTTTGAGTCCGTAGAGAGTTGGCCAGTTCCTAAGACAGTAACTGAAGTGCGTAATTTTCTGGGATTGGCAGGATACTAAAGATGGTTCATATCAGACTTTGTAAGAATTTTAGCACCACTGCCTCGATTAACGCACAAGAAGGCTAATTTGACTGGTCAAAAGTGACAGACATCATTTGAAGAATTGAAGAAGAGATTGATTTTGGCTCCGATCTCACGCTTTCAATAGGTCTTGGAGGGTTTATAGTGTATTGCAATGCGTCAGGCAAAGGACTTGGGTGTTTGTTGATGTAACATGAAAGAGTGATAGCTTATGCATCACGGCAGCTTCAAGATCATGAGAAAAATTATCCGACTCACGATTTGGAGTTGGCGGCAGTAGTATTTGCACTTAAACTGTGGAGGCACTACACAGGCAACATAATAAGAAAAGAAATACCTCACGACTTAAAAAGATATGGGTAACGCTCGCGCACCTCGGCTTTCCTCTCCCAGGTAGACTCTCCCGGAGAGTGATGCCTTCACACGACGCGTACGAAGGGAATCGTCTGGTTCCGCAATACCTTCTCTCTGCGATCCAGGATCTCTACTGATTGCTCTAGATAACTAAGAGTCGGACCTACCTCGATCTTTGAGTGATCTAATACGTTACTAGGATCTGCCATGTATTATCTCAGCTGTGACACATGGAACACGTCATGTACTCCCTCTACTGCATGCGACAAGTCTAGTCTGTAGGCCACTGCACCGACCTTCGCAAAAATACCGAAGGGTCCGATATACCGGGGACTAAGCTTCCCACCTCCACCAAAGCAAATCGTGCGTCGTGTTGGAGAAATTTGCAAGAATAGCAAATCGCCAACCTAGAACAAATACCGCCTTAACACTCAACTATAGTTAAAAGAATTATAAGCAATACAAAACAAAACCTACCTCAAACACTAACGGTCTTCGGTGGCCGTCGGCCCAATGTCGTTGTCTGTCCTGCGCCACCCGGAGTCGGTCTCTGATAAGATTCACTTTCTCGGCTGCATCCACAACCATCTCTGGTCCCAACAAGGTTCTCTCTCCAACATCATCCAAAGATAAAGGAGTATGACATCTCCTTCCATACAATACCTCAAATGGTGATATCTCGATACTGGCCTGGTAACTGTTGTTGTAAGAAAATTCTACCAGGTGGAGATGATCCTCCTAAAAACCTCCAAAGTCCAGAACACAGATGCGTAGAATATGCTCGAGAGTCTGAATAGTCCTCTACGATTGCCCATCCATCTGGGGGTGATATGTGGTACTGAACTTGAGTTGGGTGCCCAAGTTAGCCTGTAAACTCCTCCAAAAGTGGTACGTGAAGCGACTATCCTGATCCGAGACTATGCTCACAGGGACCCCATGCAATCTGACAATCTGTCGTACATATATTTTTGCTAGCTTCTCCATAGACGTACCCACTTTAAATGGCAAGAAGTGGGCCAATTTGGTCAACCTATCTACGATGAACCAAATTGCGTCTTTCCCTCCTAGCGGAAGCCCGATAACAAAATCCATGGTAACATGCTCCCACTTCCATTTTAGAATGGGTAAGGGCTGAAGTAACCCTCCTGGCCTTTGCCTCTCCGCTTTTACCTGCTGGCACACTAAGCAACTGGATACGAAGTGTGCCACCTCCCATTTCAGGCGATACCACCATACATGTTCTCTCATATCCCTATAGATCTTATTGGCACCAGAATGCATAGAGTACTGTGAGCAATACGCCTCCTGTAGAACCTCCTCGCGCAACTCTTTACTTGGTACACACAGCCTCGTAGTATGTCGTAAGGAACCGTCCTCAGCAATGGTGAAGTCATCCAATAACCCGGCCTGAACCTATGCTCTAATGCTCCTCAGAGTCATATTATCATACTATATGGTCCTGATCCTGTCGATCAGCTCTGACTGTATCTGTAATCCCCACAGCTGTATCTCGATACTAGGAACAATAACCTCAATACCCAGGCTCTCCAAATCGGCCAACAAGTGCCTATCTTATGTCAAGAACATAGCCACCGGATACCTGCTAAAGGCATCGGCGACCACGTTGGCCTTCCTTGGGTGATACCGTAGTAATATATCCAAGTCCTTTATCAACTCCAACCACCGTCTATGTCTCATGTTCAGCTCTTTCTATGTCAACACGTACTTCAAGCTTTTATGGTCTGTAAAAATCTCCACATGCTCTCCGTACAGATAGTATTTCCACAGTTTAGAGCAAAAATGACCGCTGCCAACTCCAAATCGTAGGTCGGGTATTTCTTCTCATGAGGACGTAACTGCCCGGATGCATAGGCAATCAAATTCCTAGTTTGCTGTAGAACGCAACCCAAACCTTTTCCCGAAGCATCACTATAAATAGTGAATCCACCTCTCCCCGATGGCAACGTCAACACTGGAGTTGTCATCAATCTCTTCTTTAGCTCATCAAAGTGGCCTGACACTCCTCTGTCTATACAAACTTCATGTTCTTCTTGGTCAGCCTAGTCATCGGCTCTGCAATTCTAGAGAAGTCCTGTACAACCCTCATGTATTACCCTGCCAATCCCAGAAAGCTCCTGATCTTTGCCACCGAACTTGGAGTAGCCCATGACTCCACTATCGCGATCTTCATAAGGTCAATTGAGATCCCATCTCCTGTCACCACATGACCAAGGAATTTGACCTTGTCAAGGAAGAACTCACACTTTAGAAGCTTCCCATAAAGCTTCTCCTTCCTAAGAGTCTCCAGAACTATCCTCAGGTGCTCCTCATGCTCCCCTGGCATCTTCAAATACACAAGGATATCATCGATGAATACTACCACAAACTTATCAAGGTACAGGTGGAACACCTTATTCATCAGGTTCATGAACCACGTTGGAGCATTGGTCAACCCAAACGACATCACCATAAACTTGAACTGACCATCCCAAGTCCGAAAAGTTGTCTTTGGAATATCCTCTCCCTACACCTTTACCTTCACCTGGTGGTAGCCTGACCTTAGGTCTATCCTCGAAAATATCTTTGCTCCGTTCAACTGATCGAAGAGATCATATATCCTCGGTAGCAAATATCTATTCTTGATAGTGAGGTTGTTCAGAGCCCTGTAGTCGATACACATGCACACCGATCCATCCTTCTTTTGTACAAACAGGAGCACCCCATGGTGAAGAACTGGATCTGATGAAGCCCTTGTCCTGTAATTCGTCCACCTGTTTCTTCAACTCTGTCAGCTAACTATTGTTAACTCTATAGACATGCTGTGATATTGGCTCCGCGCTTGGAACCAAGTCTATATAGAACTCAATGTCTCTGTCTGGTGGAAAGCCCTATAACTCCTCTGGAAAGACATCCAGGAACTCCATAATCAAAGGATGTGGCAACTTTTCTCTTCCACCAGGGCTCCACAGATGACTTTTTCGCTATGCTCAACTGCTCCTCTGGCAATCTCGAACTATGGCTCTCCCAGCGACTGAAATAAAACTCTGCCTCCACGATAATCTATACTAGCATGGTGCCTACTCAACCAATCCATCCTGAGTATAATATCATAACTAAAAAGTGGCATTACGAGTAAGCACGCACTCAATTCCCTGCCTTCCAAGGTAATTCTCTAATCCTTGTAATCATCACTGACCAGGATGATGCCACCCCCAGTCATGATCTTGTAAGTCCTACGCAAAGGTTCAGCCTCTAAATGATGTTTAACAGCAAAAGACACTGATACAAAGCTATGGGAAGCAACAAAATCAAATAAAGCCGATGCTGAAATAGAATCTAAAAGAACTGAACCTGCGATAATGTCTCCAACTGGCTCCGTCTACTCAATCGTCATGGCAAAAGCTCGCCCCTACAGTACTCCTCTCTGTTGCTGATGCTACATAAAATATTATTGCTGGGTCAGAAGTGGAGGTCCCCGCTGCTATACTATAGGTGCTGCTGGTGCTCTAACTGGTGCTCTATGAGCAGGAGCTCCAACCTGACCTGGACGAGCTGGTACCAAATGACAGTCTCTCAGCTAGTGTCTCGCTGCTCCACAGAACAAATACACTCCCAATATCTTCTTGCAGATGTCCCATCTGTGTCCTGGCTTCTTGTAGAAGGGACAGATAAGAGACTATTGCTGATATATTTGGGGCTACTGATGCTCCTTCTGGAACTACTGACGCTGAGGCTAAAACGTCCGCTGCTGCTGGAACTGGGGCTGCTTAGTTGGACCCGCACTGCTGCTGCCACTGAATATCTCTCGGTCCCTCTTGGGACTCAAACTCACATCCCTCTCGATCTTGTGGGCCTCCTTAAGTATCATCTCTAAGGTCTCATGACTCAAAGAAATAAGGGCCTTAACATCCCAGTTCAGGCCCTCCCTGAACCGGCTTACACTATCCTCCGAATCTCGTACCATGTTAGCTGCATACCGGCTCAACCTGCCAAACTTTGTGGCTTACTCCTCAACAGATAGGTTACCCTGCGGAAGGTTCTCGAACTGTCGTTCCAGATCGAGTCTCTTGGTAGGCGAAAAGAACTTCTTCATGAATAAGTCCTTGAAGTCATCCCCCATCAATCCTTGAGTAGCGATCTGTGGCTCATTCCATAACCAAGTACTAGCAATGTCTAACATCTACAATCTGGTCGCCTCTACCTTCAGATCCTCTGCTAGGCGTGATAAACACATGATGCGCTCCATGTTCTCAAACTAGTCATCGGCATATATAATGCTCTTTGTTCCCTTAAAAACATGGGGATCCAACTTCATGAAGTCTTGTATGTTGCCCAGCTTGGGTTGGGCCTCCTATAGCTGTGGTGGTGTCGTCCTCACTACTGCTATGATAGCCACCTAGTGGGCATTCTCAATGCCCTGGCGTAGTACATGCGCTTGCCTCAACTGTGCCGCCATCATCTCCCAAAATATGGCAAACATTTGTGTCGCATCCGCTGGCGTAGGTGGTGGTGGTGCAAGTCCCTCAAAAGAAGCCGCAATCGGACCAACTCTACGGACAAGCGAGGGAGGAGGACCCACAATAGCAGCGAAAGCTCCCACCTGAACTGAGGAGAAAGCCCTCTGAAATAAAGGAGTTGGAATGGTTTCAGCTATTGCAGCTGCTCAAACAGGGGGTGGAGAAGTCACCGACCTCTCGAAAGCTGCTATAGTATGATGTGAACGGGTCTTCGGCGGCATCCTGAAAATAGTTCAAAACAAAAGATATTAATAAGGCACAAGATACGATATCATCATGGAAGGACAATAATATTTCAAAAGAAAATAATATTTTAAATGATAAAGATGGCAAGGAATAATAAGTAGAATTGTTTCCTACTTGTGATTGAGTATTCTATCTCATCCTAGTGTCATATATCCTATATTCTTTTGAGGGCTCACAATAGTACTCTAAGTTCGAGTACCACTACGATATTGCACTAGTTGCGACTTGACCTACATTGGCCACCACTAAAAATGTGTTACGACCCGTACCCAAAAATTGGGCTTAAGTCGTAGGTATGTCCAGCCTATGCCACAGCATCGACGGTAGAATGCTGTAAAGGTCTACAATACCACCTCATAACTCACGCAGTAATATATTTATATCCTGTCAATGGTAACTTACTCCAAAGGGAGGACAAGAAAAAAATATACAACATCAATACTCAGTCAAACAAACTAGAGATAGATAATGGCACGATATCATAAAAGAAGGGAAATAATAAGTCATCATAATATCTAAGTCTAGAGATTAGCAAATAACACAAAGGGTCTCAATAAAAATAGCATGCCAAGGTCTAAGCTGGAAACATATCTAGTACAAATAAAAGGTACTAGCTACTGGTCTGTTATAGCTAGGTGCGTCTCCTCGACAGCTGGAATTAGATCACCCTGGACTAAAGGATCTACCTCATTTGGCTCTCCGTCCTGCGGGCCGTAGTAGGTAGGACACCAGTCCTCTAAACAGTCGTCTGGAAAAATATATCCAATCAAGAAAGGAGCAAAGTACAAAACTCTGAAAGCAGTTTCATATACATGGTAGAAAATATATAACAGCAATAGAAATAAATATATGATGCACAGGTAGCTAGGAAGTAGAAATATAACTGGAAGAGTAAATACAAGTAACATGGTGCAATCTTGCAGTAAGAGAACTGTTAATAAGAGAACTGATGTTATTAACTAGTGCCTTAGAGTACAAGTTTATTATATGATCGGTTTAGGTTTCACATGAATATTCTATGGTAACTCTATTACACGTATAGGGCATAATTAAAATGCACATGAATATATTAAGGGTTTGATCACATAATCAACTCCTACTCCCCCGCCCCGACTAATATTCATGGATCAAATTATGATACGTTACGCACACGAATATAATATGAGCACACTGAGCACACGATATATACTAGCACAAGGAATAACCGAAACACACGATAAAGTATATGTGTAAGAGGTATCCAATGCACGCGTCAATAAATAACATCTCCTGGCTCGATCCATATAATACCAACCCATATAATATGGTGTCATAATCAAGTAAAACAGACCGAGAACATGCGATATATACACTATCGAGTACTAAAAACTAACAGAGAATGTACTCGCCTGAGGTCCTGAGCAAATAACACGAAACAGTGTCCGAACTGGCATCACACAGACCTATATATGAAATATCATATCATTCGATGTAATGAAGGGGTAAACAAGTTTAAACTAGTTAAAATAGGGTTTCTATGTCAAATTTATGCTCCTCTAGTCAAACTAGGTCAAAGGTTGACTTTTAGGGTCAAAATAGTCAACTTTAGTCAACACAAGGTCAATACCTTGCTAATACATATATTTATAGTATTTACCTACTAATACCTTAGTCTATAACCAATACATAGTCCCGTATCCTAGTGTTTCAACCTGTATCCCAATATTACTCTATATCTTAATATAACTCATACCTTACTACCTACATCAATAAACTACTCTAAGATACACACATGAACTATCTCATATCTGACACTAGTATCACTTACCTAGACAATAACTCAACCCTCACTATTACCTTATATTAGTACATAGTCCACTAACCCAATACCTTATTCTCAACACTTAACTTTACTAGCATAATAGGTATTACCTAGTTGATATCAAGTACTTGCTAGACCTACCCATACCCCACACTAGTACCATATTGCATATACTAAAACCTTACTCAATACTTGTCCCAACCCAAGTGACACAATGCACCACTTACCTACTACTACTGCTCTAACCCACTTTTTCCAGTACACAAGCCCGAGCTTCACTACTGATTTCAGACCACACTGCCTTGCAGTGCATAGAATACATCCCTTTCCTAACGCTCTGTACAAGGTCTGAACTGAATACACTACCCCTCCTTGCTGCTTTATTGATGTTGCAATTGATGTTGCAACTGTTAGATGATAACCCCCTCTTGATATTCCTTTGCCTGGAGTTACCTCTCCCCTCTCTAATACATATACATGTAGTTATATGTAGCATCAGTTGCTGCTACTAATGGGTGGCAACTTACAGTTGTTGCTGCATATTCAAGTTATAGTGCACTAGGTGCACTGCTGCCGTGTTATGGCTCCTTAGATGGTTTTCTCTGTTACACACATCAGTATGACCAGTGATACACAAGTCAGTGTATACACTGATACACACATCAGTGTGACCACTGATACACACGTCAGTGTGTTCACTGATACACACATCAGTGTGACCAATGATACACAGATTAGTGTGTTCACCACTCCTCCATATGCTACCTACTATTGTGTACACTTCCTTAGGCAGTGCATACATTACACCAATTCATACTGTCACAGTCCCCAAGTGTATGTACACACACTCCACACACACACACAGGTAGCTTCCCCATTTCAGACCCGTGCCCACCCCCTTCCACCATACTATAATAATTGTGTGCACCAGTGCATCCCACTTATAGACCACTGCACCTCTTGCAGTCTTTCGCTCTATACTACAGTGGACAACAATCTCATCTTGCTACTGCAAGTGTTGATGTTATACTTCTCAGCTGTTGCACTTGTGCAGCAGCTACTACTGCCCAGCTATAGCATCATTGTTGTTGATACACTACTGTCCTTAACCCCCCTACTAACACAATAAACCCAATCCTCCACACAATACACATATACACAACCTCTAATATTCATACTAATATACATATATAAATATCTATTTTTCACACAAGAATGCTTGGGTGAACTCAATACATGTACTAATAATCATTTTATCAAACACCTTGAGTGCATGATTAAGGTACCCATGATACGCACTCAAATATCCATTTCAAGTAATACCAATCCTCAAAACATATCATACACACCCTATTATACCAAATACAATATAAAATAGTGAAAACAATGACCCATTAGGCATTTCATCAAACCCTTGGTGTGCCACCTCAGAGTTTTCTCTAAATGGACGGAAAACTCATTATAACTTCCACCAATGGCCTCCTATGGACCTAGTTCTTCTTCTTATGGGTAGCCCTAAGCCAAGGAATGATTTCTATCAGTTTATTACACCATCCTAGAAAGAAAATAATATGGAGAATGAGGTTTTACCTATTGGGAGATGGATTTCCAATGTGGTTCCTTCCAATGAGCACAAGAATGAGAAATTGACTCCAACTCCTAGCAATGCTCCTCTTATTCTAGCCTCTTATATTCCTTAAGCTTCTAGCTCTCCATGGGGATAAAAATGAAAGGGATAGGACTTGGTTTTGAAGGAATTTGGTGGATAAATAAATGCTTGGAGGGAAGAACTAAACTTAGGGTTTCTTCATGAACAGTAATAAAGAAGATGGAGGCTCCTCCCCCCCCCCCCCCTCCTTATAGGGCCGGCCACTAGGGTTAGGTTTGGCTAAGGCACAATGTCCAAAAAAAAAATTCATGTTGTCATGAAGGGTTATTTAATAAATGGAGGGTTTAACTAAGAGGGTTTTTAATTTAATTAGAAGGGGTTATAGATCATTCTCTCTAATTAAATTAATCAACTATGACTAACTAATTGGTGCACTAATGGTCATGACAAGTCTAGTTGGGTTCATTAGCAACTAGTCTAACTAAGGACTAACACACAATCATCTATATTAGATATCAATATATATATACAACCACACAAATTCTCATGTAATAAAATATATTAATAATAATATTACCAAAATGACCACAATACCCCCCTATCCTCAAAAGTGATGGTTACAATCCTACCCTACTTAAAAAAAATTGGCCTCAAAATTTAAGAAGGAACTAGTACTACACAAGAAACATAATAAGAAAAGAAATTCCTCACGGCTCGAAAAGATATGCGTACCGCTCGCGCATCTCGGCTTCCCTCTCCTAGGTAGACTCTGTCGGATGCGACGCGTACCAAGGGAATCGTCTGGTTTTGCAACACCTTCTCTCTGCGATCCAGGATCTCTACTGGCTGCTCAGGATAACTGAGAGTTGGACCCACCCCGATCTCCGAGTGATCCAATACATGACTAGGATCTGCCACGTATCGACTCAGCTGTGACACATGGAACACGCCATGTACTCCTTCTAGTGCAGGGGCAAGTCTAGTGTGTAGGTCACTGCACCGACCTTCGCAAGAACACTAAAGGGTCCAATGTACCGTGGACTAAGCTTTTCGTCTCCACCAAAGCAATCGTGCCCCGGGTCAGAGAAATCCGCAAGAACACCTGATCGCCAACCTAGAACAAACACCACCTTAACACTCAACTATAATCAAAAGAATCACAAGAATTACAAAACAAAATCTACCTCAAATACTAAAGGTCTCTAGTGGCTGTCAGCCCAATGTCGTTGTCTATCCTACACCACCCGGAGTCTGTCTTTGATAAGCTTCACCTTCTCGGTTGCATCCACAACAATTGTCCTCTCCGACGGCCCGTTCGTCTAGGGGTGATATGCGGTACTGAACTTGAGCTGGGTGCCCAAGCTAGCCTGCAAACTCCTCCAAAAGTGTGATGTGAAGCGAATATCTCGATCTGAGACTATGATCACAGAGACCCCGTATAATCTAACAATCTGTCGCACATACATTTTTGCTAGCTTCTCCGTAGATGTACCCACTTTAAATGGCAAGAATTGGCCGATGTGGTCAACCTGTCTACGATGACCCAGATTGCGTCTTTTTTTCCTAGAGATTGCGGATGCCCCAAAACAAAATCTATGGTAACATGCTCCCACTTCCATTATGGAATAGGTAAGGGATGAAGTAACCCTCCTGGCCTTTGCCTTTCCACTTTTACCTGTGGGCACAATAAGCATCTGGATTCGAAGTGCGCCACCTCCTGTTTCAGGCTATACCACCATACATGTTCCCTCATATCCCTATACATCTTATTGGCACCAGGATGCATAGAGTACTGTGAGCGATGTTCCTCCTGCAGAACCTCTATGTGCAACTCTCCACTTGGTACACACAGCCAAGCAGTGTGCCACAAGGAACCATCCTCAGCAATGGTGAAGTCATCCAATAACCCGGCCTGAACATGTTCTTTGATGCTCCTCAGAGTCACGTCATCATACTGTGTGATCCTGATCATGTCAATCAGTTTTGACTATATCTGTAATCCCTATATCTGCATCTTGATACTAGGAACTACTACCTCAATACCTAGGCTCTCCAAATTGGCCAACAAGTGTATGTCTGATATTAAGTACATAGCTATTGGATACCTGCTTAAGGCATCGGCGACCACGTTACCCTTCCTTGGGTGATACTGTAGCGATATATCAAAGTCCTTCATTAGCTCCAACCACCACCATTTTCTCATGTTCAGCTCTTTCTATATGAACACGTACTTCAAGCTTTTGTGGTCGATGAAGATCTCCACATGCTCTCCGTACAAATAATATTTCCACAGCTTTAGAGCAAAAATGACCGCTGCCAACTCTAAATCATAGGTTGGATAGTTCTTCTCATTAGGACATAACTGCCTGGATGCATAGGCAATCAACTTCCCATTTTGCTGTAGAACGCAACCTAAACATTTTTCTGAAGCATCACTATAAATAGTGAATCCACCTGTCCCCGATAGCAACGTCAACACTGGAGCTGTCGTCAATCTCTTCTTCAGCTTATCAATAGTGGCCTGACACTCCTCTATTTATACAAACTCCATGTCACCCTCACTTTTTCAACTAGGGATAGTTTGGTAATTTGGCATGGTATTTTTATTTTTAGGAATATAATATTAAATATTATGCATGTTATAAATATTATTTATTGTATTATTTATTTATTTTTAGATGTTAGTATTTAATTTTCGACTTGTGTTAGTGGACCTAACTAGTTTAGATTAGATCCATGGACCAACATTTATTTCTAGTTAGAATTGAGCCCAATAGTAAGCACATTCATTAGGAGGATGAATTAATTAGTTAAATCAATTAGACTATAACCTTCCCTCCTTAATTAATTCCTTCATGACAAATCCTAAGGGGTATTATGGATATTTTATAGTAGCTTGGAGGAGGGGGTAGAGGCCGGCCACCATAGGAGTGGAGAGAGAGACTCTCTCTTCATTTTTTATTCCAAATCTAGATCTAGTATTTCCCTCTTCTAAATTCCTACACCAATTCCTACCCAAATTTTTTTTCAATTCCTTCCCTATTTATCATTGGAGGCTATTAGAACAAGGAAAAAGTAAGGATATACAAGAAGAAAGCAAGAATCTACAAGGAGGAGCAAGGATCTAGAAGTTGAAGGCTCTTGACACTCATTTAAAAAAAAATTGGGAATCCATCTCCCAATAGGTATAATTCAGTTTTTTCTCTTTAATAGACTATAAATCTATAATTTAATCATTAGGAACCCTCCCATGTACTAAGGCTACCCATAGAAATTGGAATTAGGTTCATAGGAGGCCTATGGAGAAAGTTATGTGGTATTTTGTGTCAATTTTGGAGAAATTCCGAGATTGGCACATCTTGTGTTTGTCAATTAGACCAAATTGACATGTGTTTAGTTGTGTGTGACTAGTGTCGTATCCACAATTGGATACGTATAGGTCATATTCCGACAATTTGGCAATACAGGTTAATTTTGGAGTTTTCTTCCGACACGGGGGGTTTGAGCATGTCATATTTTGACACGGGCACGTAGACGAATAGCTAACACTTCGTGTTACTTCTAATTATAATTTTAGACTTACTCGTGTCCTTCGGGGTATGTTTGGTAGTATGGTGGAGTCGTATCACAAGCGTATCATAGATTGAGTGTGATACGAGTGCGGTGCACTCCACGTGTTTATTTTCTTGCATTTCAATTCAATTTACCTTAGTTATAGCTATTAGAAGTATTATAATTATAATTATTATATGATATATATATGTATATATATAATTATGTGTATGTTCTATATTTTATTTTAATGTGTTGGTGGTCATGGAAGAATAGGAGAGTGCATGTGTATTAGATCAGTGCATGTAAGCGACAGGGGGGATTATAAGCATAAGCAGGCAGTAAGCAGCAGCAGAAGCAGTCGGATAAGCAGTGATAAGCAGAAATCAGCAGCAGCAGCAGCCGAATTAGTTGTAGAGGTAAGCAACAGAAGCAGAGATAAGTAGCAGCACTACAGAAGCAATAAGCAGCAGCAAAAAATAATAAGCTGCAGCAGTAGCAGCAGAAAGCAATAAGCTGCAACAGCAGTAGCAGAAAGCAATAAGTAGCAGCAAGAAAAAGCAATAAGCAGTAGCAGAAAGAATAAGCAGCACCAATAAGCTGCAGTGTGAAGCAGTGCTTAGAAATTAAGTTGTAGACAAGTTAAGTTAAGCTAGTTAATAAGCTAAGTTAGTTTATATTGATAAGTTAGTTGGTAAGTTAAGTATATATATATGAGAGAGAGATATTTATATATATAAGGACTAGTTAGCATGGGTTAGTATTATTTCTAGTTTTTCTTAAGTTACACCAAAGTAATGAGAGCTGGGGTATCTTGTGTATTGGGTATTGAATATCTGATGGGTATGTTAGTTATGTTAGTTGGTATAGTATTGTTATAAGTTTAAGTGTATGTTAGTGTATAGTGAAGTATGTTGATTAGTTAGCTAATGTTAGATATTGGATTACATTGTGATACCAAGGTAATGTCAATGTATTGGTTTATACTCAAGGTATTGAGTTTGTATATGTAGGTGGTAGGATACCGCTTTTGATTCAAAGCCAAGGTATCCACTTAGCATTAGTTTGGCTAGGAGTAATATATATTTTATCTTGTATATATATATTATAGTATTTTTATATCTAATAACTTGCGTATCTTATGATACGGTATTTTGTTGGTATCCTAGTATAGCTAGTATAGCCTAGTTACATAGTGTATGGACCCAATATCCTAGAGATAGACTCATACAACATAAAAATAGCTAGTTTGACCAAGTTTGACTAGTTTGACCTAAAGTTGACCTAGTTTGACTATTTTGACTTAGAAATGGCTTTATGACCTAGAATTGAACTAGTTTAACTTACTTTTATTCCAAAATCTTGAATTGATGCAATATACCATATATAGGTCTGTGTGACACCAGCTTGGGCATCGAGAGACATACCTTGCTCAGGACCTCAGGCGAGTACATTTTTTTGTTAGTTTTTATTTCATAATAGTGTATATATCTCAGGTTTTATAACTGTATACTTGATTCCGACACAGTAGTTTTATAGACTGGTACTACATGGATCCTGTCAGGAGATGTTATCCCTTACCATGTTCAGCGGGTACTCATTCACATATATTTTATCGTGTGTATCGGGTATTAATTTAGTGTACTTCGTGTTCACATACTGCTCGTGTTCAGTGTGCTTATATTCGTGTACACATATTGCTCGTGTTTAGTTTGCCCATATTCATGTTCGTAACGTATTGTGATTGGATCCATTAGTATTGGTTGGGGATGAGGGAGTAAGAGTTGATCATGTGATCAAGCCCCAGTATATTCGTATACATGTCGATTACATATCACACTTGTAATCGAGTTACCATATTGTATTCATGTTTAACTTAAACCGATCACATAATGAACTTGTATTCCATGGCACATTAGCTAGGTTTTATTTATTCTATTATATTACACATATTCTATTGCATGTTCTTCATTCCAATACATTACCTGTTCACTCTAGTTTATTTTATTTTGTTATTTAGTTATCTTGTATTCTTTTCTATTATCTGTTTTATATGCTCGATTATGTATTTAAAACTGCTTTCAGAGGGATGTACTTCGCTCCAATCCTGACTAAATATATTTTTCAGATGATTGGCTCGTAGACCAGTGTCCCACATACTACGGACTGCAGGATGGTGTTCCATTAGAGGATACTCATTTAGAGCAGGAGGACTTAGTACCAGAGCTTGAGGAGGTTTAGATTATTGTTAGACTTGTATTAGACTTTTATTGAGGTTATTGGCATGTATATATTATTTCAATCTTGTAGATGTATTGTGACTCTTTCTTTCGTTATTCTCTTTCATGCTTTATCTTCTCTAGTTTGCATTATGATTGAGTATAGTTTTCATTTATCAGATACCATATTGTTCCTCTATTTGGAGTTGAGAGGATTGACATGAACCATATATATATATATATTATTTGGAATATTTAGATAGTAGAGTTAACCTAGATAGCGTTCTACCGCCAATGTTGTGGCGTAGGCTGAACGTACCCACGTACTCGTGCTCAAATATCCGGGTGTGGGTCGTGACACTCCACGTCCTTCTTGGTCAGCCTAGTCATCGACTCTGCAATTCTGGAGAAGTTCTGTACAAACCTCATATAGTACCCTACCAGTCCCAAAAAGCTCATGATCCTTGCCACCGAACTTGGAGTAGCCCATGACTCCACTGCCTCGATCTTCCTAAGGTCAATTGAGATCCCATCTCTTATCACCACATGACCAAGGAATTTGACCTTTTCAAGCAATAACTTGCACTTTGGAAGCTTTCTATAAAGCTTCTCCATCCTGAGAGTCTTCAGAACTATCCTCAGGTGCTCCTTTGGCGTCTCCAAATACATAAGGATATCATCTATGAACATCACCACGAACTTATCAAGGTACTGGTGAAATACCTTGTTCATCAGGTTCATGAATATTGCTGGAGCATAGGTCAACCCAAATAGCATCACCATAAACTCGAACTGACCATACCGAGTCCAAAAAGCTATCTTCGGAATATCCTCTCCCTTCACCTGGTGGTAGCCTGACCTCAAGTCTATCCTCAAAAATACCTTCGCTCCACTCAACTGATCGAAGAGATCATCTATCCTCGGCAGCGGGTATATGTTCTTGATAGTGAGGTTGTTCAGAGCCTTGAAGTCGATACACATGCGCACCGACCCATCATTCTTTGGTACAAATAATACCAGAGTACCCTATGGTAAAGAACTAGATCTGATGAAGCCCTTGTCCTGCAACTCATCCACCTGATTCTTCAACTCTGCCAGCTCGATGTTGTTAGCTCTATAGACATGTTGTGATATCGGATCCGCTCCTGGTACCAAGTCTATAAAGAACTCAACGTCCCTGTCTGGCGGCAAGCCCAGCAACTCCTCTGGAAAGACATCTAGGAACTCCATAATCAAAGAATGTAGCAACTCTTCCTCTTCTACCAGGGCTCCACAGATGACTTCTTCGCTCTGCTCAACTGCTCCTCTGGAAATCTCGAACTCTGCCACTCCCGACGGCCGAAACAAAACTCTACCTCCACGACAATCTATACTAGCATGGTGCCTACTCAACCAATCCATCCCGAGTATAATGTCATAACTCGGAAGTGGCATTACGAGTAAGCACACACTCAATGCCTCCCAAGATAAATCTCTAATCCTTGCAAACATTATTAACCAGGATGATGCCACCCCAGTTGTGATCTTGTAGGTCCTACTCAAAGGTTCTGCCTCTAAATATGCTTAAGAGCAAAAGATACAGATACAAAGCTTTAAAAATTACCTAAATCAAATAAAGCTAATGATGGAATAGAATCTAAAAGAACTGAACCTGCGATGACGTCTCCAACTGGCTCCGTTTCCTCAATCGTCATAGCGAAAGCTCGCCCATGCGATGCTCCCCTCTACTACTGATGTTGTACAATGTTGTAGCTGGGTCAGGAATGGAGGTCCCCGCTGTAGTGTTGCAGGTGCTACTGGTGCTCTAACTGGTGCTCTCTGAGCAGGAGCTCCACCCTGATATGGACGAGCTGGTGCCAAATGATAGTTTCTCAGCTGGTGTCCCGCTGCTCCATAGAACAAATGCACTCTCAATCTCTTCCTACAGACATCCCATCCATGTCCTGGCTTCTTGTAGAAGGAACAGATAAGAGTCTGCTAATGATGCCTCTGAGGTTGCTGATGCTCCTGCTGGAACTTCTGATGCTGAGGCTGAAACGTCCGCTGCTGATGGAACTAGGGCCGCTTGGCTGGACCCATATTGCTGCTGCCACTAAATATCTCCCGGTCCCTCTTGGACCTCAAACTCAAGTCCCTCTCGACCTTGTGGGCCTCCTTAAGTATCGCCTCATAGGTCTCATGACTCGAAGAAATAAGGGCCTTTATGTCCCAGTTCAGTCCCTCCCTGAACCGACTCCTGAACCGGCTCATCCTGTCCTCCGGATCTCATACCATGTTAGCTGTATACCTGCTCAACCTGCCGAACTCCGTGGCATACTCCTCAACAGATAGGTTCCCCTGTTGAAGGTTCTCGAACTGTTGCCCCAGATCAAGTTTTTTGGTAGGTGGGAAGAACTTATTCTTTAACAAGTCCTTGAAGCTGTCTAACGTCAATCCTGGAGTAGCGATCTGTGGCTTATTTCGGAACCCAGTACTGGCAATGTCTAACATATATAACCCGGTGGCCTCTACCTTCAGATCCTCTACTAGGCGTGATAAACGCATGATGCGCTCCATGTTCTCCAACCAGTCATCGACATATATAATGCCCTTTGTTCCCTTGAAAATATGGGAATCCAAATTCTTGAAGTCTTGTATGATGCCCGGCTTGGACTGGGCCTCCTATGGTTGTGGTGGTATCGTCCTCTCTATTGCTGCGATAGCCACCTGGTGGGTATTCTCAATGCCCTGGCGTAGTACATCCGCCTGCCTCTGTTGTGCCGCCATCATCTCCCAGAATATGGCAAACATCTGTGTCGCATCCGCTGGCATAGGTGTTGGTGGTGGAAGTCTCTCTGAAGAATTTGTAATCGGACCAACTCTACGGATATACGAGGGAGAAGGACCCCCAAAAGTAGCGAAAGCTCCTACCTGAACTGGGGAGGAAGCCCTCTAAACCAAAGAAGGTGGAATGGTTTCAGCTACTGCAGTTGCTCGAACAGGGGGTGGAGAAGTCGTCGGCCTCTCGGAAGCTGCTCCAGCATGCTGTGAACGGGTCTTCGGCGGCATCCTAAAGACAATTCAAGACAAAAGATATTAATAAGGCACAAGATACGATATCATCAAGAAAGGACAATAATATTTTAAAAGAAAATAATATTCTGAATGATAAAGATGGCAAGGATCAATAGGTCGAATTGTTTCCTACTTTTGATTGAGTATTCTATCTCATTCTAATGTCCAATATCCTATATTCTATTGTAGGCTCACAATAGTACTCTAAGTCTGAGTACTACTACGATATCATACTAGTTGCGACTCGACCTGCACGGGCTACCACTAAAAATGTGTCACGGCCCGTACTCAAAAATTGGGCATGAGTCGGGGGTACGTCCAGCCTACACCGTAGCATCGACGGTAGAATGCTGTAAAGGTCCACAATACCACATCACAACTCACGCAATGATATATGTATATCTTGTTAATGGAAACTTACTCCAAAAGGAGGACAATATGAAAATATATAACATCAATACCCAATCAAGCAAACTAGATATAGGTAATGACATGATGTCATAAAAGAAGGGAAATAACAAGTCATCACAATATCCAAGTCTAGAGTTTAGCAAATAACACAAAGGGTCTAATTAAAAATAACATTCTAAGGTCTAAGCTGAAAACATATCTAGTACAAATAAAAGGTACAAGCTACTGGTCTTTTATAGCTAGGTGTGTCTCCTCGACAGCTGGAATCATATCACCCTGGACTAAAGGATCTACCTCATCTGGCTCTTCGTACTACGGGTCGTAGTAAGTAGGACACCAATTCTCTAAACAGTCGTCTAAAAAAATATATCCAATCAGGAAAGGAGCGAAGTACAAAACTATGAAAACAGTTTCATATACATGGTAGAGAATATATAACAGCAATAAAAATGAATATAAGATGCACAGGTAGTTAGAAAGTAGAAATATAACTGAAAGAGTAAATACAAGCAATATGGTGTGATCTTGCAATAAGAGAACTGTAAATAAGAGGACTGATGATACTAACTAGTGCCTTAGAGTACAAGTTCATTATGTGATCGGTTTAGGTTGCACATGAATATTCTACGGTAACTCAATTACACGTGTAGGGTGTAATTGACATGCACACGAATACACTAAGGGTTTGATCACATAATCAACTCCTACTCCCCCGCCCGACTAATATTCATGGATCAAATCATGACACATTATGCACACGAATATAATATGAGCACACGGAGCACACGATATGTACAAGCACAAGGAATATTCGAAACACACGATAAATTATATGTGTAAGAAGTATCCAATGCACGCGTCAATAAATAACATCTTCTGTACTAGTCTGTGTAACATGGTATCATAATCAAGTAAAACAGACCTAGAACATGCGATATATACACTATCAAGTACTGAAAACTAACAGAGAATGTACTCACCTGAGATCCTGAGCAAATGACAAGAAACAGTGTCCGAACTGGCGTCACACAGACCTATATATGAAATATCATGTCATTCGGTGTAATGAAGGGGTAAACAAGTTTAAATGAGTTAAAATGGAGTTTCTAAGTCAAATCTAGGCTCCTCTAGTCAAACTTGGTCAAAGGTTGACTAGGGTCAAAATAGTCAACTCTAGTCAACATAAGGTCAATACCTTGCTAATACATATATTTATAGTATTTACCTACTAATACCTTAGTCTAGAACCAATACCTAGTCCCGTATCCTAGTGTTTCAACCTGTATCCCAACATTACTTCGTATCTTAATGTAACTCATACCTTACTACCTACATCAATACACTACACTAAGATACACACATGAACTATCTCATATCTGACATGAGTATTACTTATCTAGACTATAACTCAACCCTTACTTTTACCTTACATTAATACATAGTCTACTAACCCAATACCTTATTCTCAACACTTAACTTTACTAGCATAACTAGGTATTACCTAGTTGATATCAAGTACTTGATAGACCTACCCATATCCTACACTAGTACCATGTTGCACATACTAAAACCTTACTCAATACTTGCCCCAACCCAAGTGATGTAACAACCCATTCTGCTCAAGCGGACAGCCAATTCAAACGGCAAAAGTGCAACGACCCGACCTGCTTTGCTCAGCGTAAAGACTCGTTTGAGGCAAATGATTTCCCGACTTGACCCTTCAGGAGTTCCGGCTTAGGCTTTCAGAGGCTTACTCGAAGTATCGCTCGACCGAGGTGAATCATCGCTAAGGTGGGTGGCTACGATGAACTTGCCTTTGCTTAGCCAGCATACTTAAAATATGGACGATACATGCTAGTCGTTAGGTGAATCACCCCATGCATGCTAATAAAGAATACAACGCACCTAGCTAAAGGAATAATCCCAACTTATATTGCTTGTGTTAGAACATGGAAATAAAACTTTGCTTATAAATGGACCCTCGCATGTTACCTTTGCCTTGTGCAACTAGACCCCGCAATGCCTCAAGTAGAACGATATATATATATGTTCATTGTAGTAAACTATTCACCTGTTTACACTGCACTTCCCTAGATTTATATCGCTCGGTATGTCCCTTACGGTTTCACTCCTCGTTCTACCCTTAGACCCGTGCCAAAGTAAATGCTTATGTTCTATATGAATACAATGCTTGCCTGCTTATATGTTAACTTGTATTCGTTGCCTCGTTTCAATACTTGTCGCATAATCTATGCCACGACCGTGTAACACTATCTATGTCATGCATTCATCTACTTCTCCCCGGAAGATTATCTAATAGTCGTTCCATATAAGTATGAACCTGGAAGTATCCGAGACTGTTAGGTCGCTAGGCAGTTCCCGAACCAGGGGATTTGCACCATGTCAATGAATCCAAGAATCATAGCTTGTGGAGCATACTCGTACTGAACGTGAATCAAGAATCCAAGAATCCAAGAATCAATATGTCATGTCATGAATTCCGTGAATCTAAAACCTAGAGACTTATATGGTCACGGACAACTCGTGCACGAGGTAATAACATGGATTCCTCAGACGATTACTGGGGCACCAGGATCGTACCGTCCTCGGAGGAATATGGGTATTGCGTGGCCAAATCGGTAGAATTCTCTCGCGGTTTGGGGCTACACAATATTATCAGTGGTCGGGCCCTTGGTAGTGCATCCTATACTTGGATACCCGACTGACTCCATGATCTACGGTAGTCTCACCATGTTTAGCCGGGATGATGGCTAACGCCCAATGACTCTTTTGTTATGTCTCATCTCCGTCCGAGACTATGCATCATCCTTTATGGCTATGCTAGTGACCTCATATTCATATAGATAAGTCATCCTCGCTTAGCGGCAATCCGTGTGCGAGTCATTGCATTGCATCCAGATTCTGAAACACCTGAACAATATGAGTATAAGACATCTATACAAATTGACAACCTGAGCAATCCATTAAACACTGGAATGTCTTATGCAAACACCTGATAATCTGTGTATCGTGCAGCCAAAATATAACCTCACTCACGCACTTGTGTTTGCATAGGCTATTTGCCCCTAGATTTCATAATAAATGATTGTGCTTGATTTAACTTGGTTTGCCTTGGACAGGGAAGGACAAATGGTAAGTTGGTAAGTCTCGTGGTGTTCCTTTATATCACACGGCGCACTGTCACACGAGTTAGGCTATTCATCTGTCACTACCACATTTCCAAATAAGGGCATTTGTGTAATTTCACTATTTTGAATAATTATGAATTTAATTAAATTGCTGAGTTTTATAAACTAATTATATGTTGTAAGTGATAATTGATTTTAGGTCTAACCCTAGAATCTTCCATTAAGACTAACCCTAGAGTGAAACCCTAAGTCAAGACCTAATTCTAGAGAAGCCCTAGAACCCATTAGGTCAAACCCTAATGAGAAACCCTAATTTGAAAACCCAGTTCTGGTGAAACCCTAGAAGTCTAATTTTAGGGTGAACCCTCAAACCCTAGACTGGCTAAACCTTAGTTAATTAGGTTCTACATGACCTAATCTAGGGGTTAAACCTAGGCTATACACTAGAAACCCTAACTGGGCCTTAATATATAAAAGGAACCCTCTCATTCTTCATGTAGTAGAGAAACCCTAGCCTCCATCAAGAGAAGCCATCTCCCCACCCAATTTTCGAGATCTAGCCCTAGGGTTCCATTTTCTCCTCCTCCAAACCAAGGAAAGCAGGGAACTTGGGTCAAGGAAACTTGGGAAGGAAGAACCTCAGTGAAGAAACCATCCCTGCAGGTAAAAACCCTATTTCTATTCCTTTAAATTCTGTTTTCAGATGTTCATGGCCCTTAGGAACCCACCCCAACTGTGTAGAGTTTGATTTCTAGGGTTTTGTTTTAGGTTGGTGTTCATACATTGGGTTCCCAATTAATTCGTGAACCCTAACCCTAGGTGTTGCTTGTAGATCTATCCCATCCTCCAACGTGTATGGTTTAGATCTCGGTTCCTAGAGTTTGTTGAGAATTTAGGGATTTATATGTATATGTGTTTTTCTGCACTGCACGTGCTCGAAGAAATGATCATTAAGGATATATTTATCTAACTTATTCAAGCTCTGAATATTTTGATATATAAATCTATATACCTAAAAATATTTATGTTATTGTTGTATGTAGCCTGTGTCCCAATGTCTATGTATCAGTATTTCAGTAAGGAAGAATGTCTGTGTGTGTGCAGTCGGGTTGTGCACTGAGGGGGGGATCTTCCCTGTGCAGTCAGAAACTGTGGTTGAGGGAACTTGAGAGTCTGTGTGTTCCCAGTTTTACCTGTGTATGTAGAGTGTCCCAGGTTCCACAGTAGGTTCTGTGTGTTGGTGTATTAATGTATAGGGGAGTGAATGAACCAATGGGTAGATGTGTAGCTGATTGTTCCCAGGTTCAATGCACACTGTGTGTTTCTGTGTAGGTTGTGTATTGGTGAAGTGCCTGTGTATATGTGTATTAGATTAGGTAAGGACATGTGTATGGGAGTATCCTAATAACTGTGTGTATATGTGTGTTCAGAGTGTAGCAGAACATGTGTGTGTGTGTGGCTGTAGGTCAGTAACTTGAGTGTTAAAATGTGCAGATATCTGTATGTGTGTAAGGTTATGTATCAGTGTATTTGGATTTGGGGGAAATCTGTATTCTGTGTATGAGAATACCTGAGAGTGCATCCTAGTATTTCTGTGTGTAGTCCAGTAGGGTGTAGGTAATGTATCAGTATCCAGTGGCTGTGTCTATGTGTATCCAGGTCAATTTTCCTGTGGGTAGCAGTGTCTACTTGTGTGTGGATATAGGATAGTGTTGGTGTAGGGTGTCTCAGTTAATTGGAACTTGTGTGTGTGTGTCAGTTTATGAGATACCTGTGTGCAGAATTTTGTGTGCAAAATTTTGTGTAATTGGGTATCAAGTGGCAGTGAGTAGAGGGGTGTCTGTGTGTTAACACTGTGTCAGTAGGTAGAGCAGTGTATCAGAGAGTGCAGTGAGGTTAGGGGCATACCTAGTTTGTGAGTGAACTGAGAATGTGTGTGTCTATGTATAAAATTATCTGTGTAACTGTGTTGTATCTTCAGAAACAGTGCCAGTGTGTGTGCCTGTGAGGCATGTGTGTGTGTGTAGTGGCTATGTGTGCTGTGTGTGCAGAATTAGTGTAAGAAATAGGTGTGTATCAGTATCAGTAATACCTACAGCAGCATCACCTGTTTGTGTGAGGAAGCTGTGACAGTGAGAGTGTGTATGAGTGAAACTGGAGGTGTATCAGTAGAGGGAGGCAGTGTAGTGTGTCCCCCAGATTATTTCAGATTCAGAGTAGGAAATATCTGCCTGTGTGAGTGTGATGCTGTGAATGTTGTGTGAGAGTAGTGTGTCAGGGAGTTGAGTATCATTAGAATCCAGAACCTAGTGTATCAGTATACATGTTAGAAATGTCTGTGTGCAAATTGTGTAACAGTAAAGTTATGGGCTAGTTAATGACTAGTGTTAGTTAACTAATTAAGATATTAAGGGTGTAAGAATTTGTATATTGCATTAGTGATTAGTTAAGTTGGTACTAGTATGGCTTAAGTAAAGAATTGGTTAATACTAATTAAGGTGGAGTACTAGCAAGATAACTAATAATAACTACTTTAGTTAGATATTGTCTAATGTAGACTATTATGGTATAGATAAGACCTAGTTAACCTAGTTGGACCTAGCTAAGACCTAGTTTAGCTAGTATTGACCTAGAAACCTCGTATTTAAATTGTTAAGCATGTTTATTCTTTTATTTCAATATTTTGACATTAATATTCCATAAATAGGTCATTGTGATCCCACTTTGGACATCGATCCTTACACCTTGCTCAGGACCACAGGCGAGTACATTCTCTGACAGTTTTCATTGTTGATTACTTCTATAAATTGTAGTGTATTACATACTTGATTCCGACACTGTGGATACACGAGTTAGCACCCTAGATCCCCATCATGAGGAGTCGTGATTGGAATCCACCGTGCTAGCTGGGGATGGGGAATTATTAGTAGATTATGTGATCATATCTAAATCCTTGCCATGCATCATAGCTCACCCCACTTCTCACGTCGGGTGCGGCCTGACCATTATCATGCTTCATAGCTGTTATATATGATTAGCCTGACCATTATCATGCATCATAGCTAACCATATGGTTAGCCTGACCTTCAAGAATCATAGCTAATCATATATAACCAGCCTGATATAGTCCCAAGCCGATCACATAATAAACTAATATTTCAAACACTTAGCTAGATGTTTATCTTTATTCAGATTTACTTGTTCTAGCATTCACTATTATTGTTCATTGCTGGATGCTCTATTGTCTATTTCATTTTCTCCTGTACTTCTCAGTTTCAGCATTTATTTCCATCTTGTATCTCTTACACTGTTTATAGATTTTGTCAATTTAATGAAACTGCTGTTAGTGCTTGTGCTTCGCTCCAATCCTGACTGGATAACATTTTTCAGAGGACCTGGAGGATCTTTGCCCCACTCATTACGGCCCAGGAGTAGAGGGTGATTTCACTCCAGAAACCCCAGAGGAGTTGCCTAGCCTAGAGGAGAATTTACCTGGCTGTTCTTAGATATTTTTTCTGCATTTACTGTTTTAGACTGAGACTGAGTTGTACTATTTATGTTGTGACTTTGTGAGGTCAATTAGACCCAGGATTGAGTTGGATTATTGTGGTTGGTTTTATTAGAACTCTTTTCTATTCTCATCGTGCTATAATTTCCATTAGATTGTGATTGAGTATATTATAGAACTGTGGTTTATTTATCTTTGTCCTCCGTTCGGAGTTGAGACTATTGACAGGATATATTATGTATGTGACTTAGACAGCGTTCTACCGCCGATGCTGCGGCGTAGGCTGGACGTACCCACGACTCATGCCCAAATTTCGGGTGCGGGTCGTGACACGTTTTTAGTGGTGGCCCATGCAGGTCTGTAGTCGAGTCCTAGAACCGCATTAGAGCGATATCGTAGTGGTGCTCGCTTAGAGTATTCCTACGAGCCTGTTTTAGGAAATAGGAATTAGGCCGAGGATATGCTCTATCACAATTAGGAAATTCTGATTCTTATGACATTACTCTTAATAATTTTTCCTTTAGAATTTTTCTGTCCTTCCTTGATGATATCGTGTTTATTACCTTAATTGAATCTTTCGATCTGTCTTCAGGATGCCGCCAAGAAGGTCCCAGAGACTCGGAGCAGCAGATTCAGAGAGGTCTGCCACCTCTCGCCCGGCCGGACAGACATTCGCAGCACCTCCTACATCTTCAGTACATGTGGGAGTGTCTGCAGCATTCGGGGGTCCTCCACCACCAGTTCAGAGGGTCCCCACAGCTACGACGGCACCACCACCACCAGCTCAGCATCCAGGAGGTGTGCCCGTCGATGGGACACAGATGTTCGCCTTGATTCAGGGCATGGTTGATGCCCAGAGGACGTCGGTAGAGGCCCAGAGAGTGCAGGCTGAGGCACACCAGGCCCAGACAGAGATGATGAGGGTGAACATGGAGAATGCTCACCAAGTGGCTCTCCAGGCTGTGGAGAGAGTCACTCAGCAGCAGCAGCGTCCTGATCAGCACCACCAGAGGCCGGGCACCATTGTGGACTTCAAGAGGATGATGCCTCGGGAGTTCAAGGGGACAGAAGGGATACTCTACGCCGATGATTGGCTAGAGGACATCGAGAGGAACTTGCGCTTGGCGCAGATTCCAGAGGCGCTCCAGATCGAGGCCGCGGGCAGCCAGATGTTCGACATTGCCCTGACATGGTTTCGCACGGAGCCGAGACTCTTGCGCAGGGGACTCACTTGGGAAGCTTTCAAGGAGCTCTTCAAAGAAAAGTTCTTTCCTGATGTCGCCCTGGGAGCTTTGGAGAGTCAGTTCCATGACTTAGCCCAGGGGAGCTCGTCCGTCGACGAGTATGCCGCAGAGTTTTCCCGCCTGAGCCGCTTTGCGCCATCGATGATTAGAGATCCGGGGGACAGGTTCCGAAAATTCATAAAGGGGCTGACAAGGGAGATTAAGTCTCGCACATCGGGACGTCGCACAGCTACCTACGAGGGCATATTGATGGATGCCCAAGTAGCCGAGGATGACTTGGGCCTCAGGCCCAAGAGGGGACGCGATGGTTCCGGAGGAGCAAACAGTAGTACGGGACCGGGCAAGCGTCCACACTTCCAGCAGCAACAGCAGAGACCCTTTCAGCAGCAGCATCAGGCACCAGCCCGAGGGCAGGTCCAGCAGCAGCAACAGAGACAGAACCAGCCCGCTATCCAGTGTGCGTACTGCGGGAAGATGGGACATACTAGAGATATCTGCAGGAAAAGATTGGGCTCATGTCTATCCTGCGGATCGATGACACACCAGCTGAAGGATTGTCCTACCTTTCGTCCAGGTCAGGGTGGAGCAGCCGCCCAGAGAGGATCAGACAGGGTGCCTACCGCACCAGGAGGCCAACAACAGAGGGGACCACTTCCACCGCAACATCAGAAGTTCGCCCAGCATCAGCAGCAGAGAGGTGCACCCCAGGGGCGAGCATACGCCATGGCAGTCGAGGAGATCGAGCCAGCAGGAGACTTGATCACAGGTTCGGTTCTTCTCGATTGTATTCCCACATTTACCTTATTCGACTCTGGTGCTTCCCATAGTTTTGTGTCTGTATCTTATGCACTTCGACATCATTTAGACACAGAACCATTAGCTAGGACTTGCAAGATCATGACTGGTGGAGGTATTATCCTAGTCCGTGATCACTGCAAGGACCGAAGAGTGTCAGTAGGAGGCCAAGACTTGAGCGTGAGTTTACTCGTCATGCCACTTCCGGGGTACGATATTGTGCTCGAAATGGACTGGTTGAGTAGGCATCATGCTACTATAGATTGTTATGGAGGCAGAGTATTGTTTAGACCACCAGGAGAGCCAGAGTTTGAGGTCGTCAGAGGAGCAGCGGAACAGAGCAGGAGCACATTTTGCGGAGCCAGGGCAGAAGAAGAGGAGTTGCCACATCCTCTGATAGCGGAGTTCCTGGATGTATTTCCAGAAGAGTTGCCAGGCTTGCCGCCAGACAGAGATGTTGAATTCTCTATAGACTTGGTTCCAGGAGCGGAGCCCATTTTACAACATGTCTATAGAGTCAACAACAATGAGCTGGCAGAGCTGAAGAAGCAAGTTGAGGAGCTGCAGGACAAAGGCTTCATCAAATCCAGTTCATCACCATGGGGAGCTCCGGTATTGTTCGTACCGAAGAAGGACGACACGGTGCGTATGTGCATTGATTATAGAGCTTTGAACAATATCACTATCAAGAACAAGTACCCGCTGCCGAGGATAGATGATCTTTTCGACCAGTTGAGCGGGGCGAGGGTATTTTCAAAGATAGATTTGAGGTCAGGCTATCACCAGGTGAAGGTGAAGAAAGAAGACACGCCGAAGACAGCTTTTCGGACCAGATACGGCCAGTTTGAGTTCATGGTGATGCCATTTGGTTTAACCAATGCGCCGACAGTATTCATGAACTTGATGAACAAGGTGTTCCACCAGTACCTTGACAAGTTCGTGGTGGTGTTCATTGACGATATTCTTGTGTATTCCAAGACTCCGGAGGAGCACGAAGAGCACCTGAGGTTGGTCTTAGAGACTCTCAGGAGGGAGAAGCTGTACGGGAAACTCTCTAAGTGTGAATTCTTCCTTGACAAGGTCGAATTTCTTGGGCATGTGGTATCAGGTGATGGAATCTCGGTAAACCCAAAGAAGATCGAGGCAGTGGAGTCGTGGGCTACCCCCAGTTCGGTAGCTGAGATCAGGAGTTTTCTCGGGCTAGTAGGATACTACAGGAGGTTTGTACAAGACTTCTCCAAGATTACAGCGCCGATGACCAGATTGACTAGGAAAGATGTGGATTTTGTCTGGACGGAGGAGTGCCAGGCTGCATTTGATGAACTAAAGAAGAGGTTGACAACAGCTCCAATTTTGACGTTGCCAGCAGGGACAGGTGGTTTTACCATATACAGTGATGCTTCAGGGAAGGGTCTGGGATGCGTTCTTCAGCAGCACGGGAAGGTAATTGCCTATGCTTCCAGGCAGTTACGCCCTCATGAAAAGAACTACCCCACCCATGATTTGGAGTTGGCGGCAGTTATCTTCGCTCTAAAGCTGTGGAAACATTACCTGTACGGAGAGCGTGTGGAGATCTTCACAGACCACAAGAGCTTGAAGTACGTGTTCACACAGAAGGAGCTGAACATGAGGCAGAGGAGGTGGTTAGAGTTGATGAAGGACTTTGATATCTCATTGCAGTACCACCCAGGGAAGGCCAACGTAGTCGCCGATGCCTTGAGCAGGTATCCGATGGCTATGTACTTGACGACAGATAGGCATTTGTTGGCTGATCTGGAAAGCTTGGAGATTGAGGTGTTAGTTCCCGGTACTGAGATTCAGATGTGGGGATTGCAGATACAGTCCGAACTGATGGACAGGATCAGAGCTGCGCAGTACGAGGATGAGGCTCTGAGGAGTATCAGGGCACAGGTTCAGACAGGATTGTCGGACGACTTTACTATTGCAGATGATGGTTCCTTATGGCACGGCACGAGGATGTGTGTGCCGAGCGGGGAGCTGCGCGAGGAGGTTTTGCAAGAGGCACACCGCTCTCAGTACTCGATGCATCCCGGTGCCAACAAGATGTATCGAGACTTGAGGGAGCACGTATGGTGGTATGGAATGAAGCGCGAGGTAGCACGCTTCGTATCCCGGTGTCTAGTGTGCCAGCAGGTAAAGGCAGACCGGCAGAGGCCAGGTGGTTTGCTTCAACCTTTACCAATTTTAGAATGGAAATGGGAGCACGTGACCATGGATTTTGTTTCAGGGCTTCCACGTTCTCCAGGAGGGAAGGACGCGATTTGGGTCATCGTGGACAGGTTGACCAAATCAGCCCATTTCTTACCTTTCAAGGTGGGCACGTCGACAGAGAGGCTAGCAGAGATGTACGTGCGACAGATAGTTAGACTTCATGGAGTTCCGGTGAGCATCGTCTCGGATCGGGATAGTCGTTTCACTTCCCACTTCTGGAGGAGTCTGCAAGCTAGCTTGGGCACTCAGCTCAAGTTCAGTACCGCATATCACCCCCAGACAGATGGGCAGTCTGAACGGACTATTCAGACTCTCGAGGATATGCTACGCACTTGTGTTCTAGATCTCGGAGGTTCTTGGGAGGATCATCTGCACCTGGTAGAATTCGCTTACAACAACAGCTACCAGGCCAGCATCGAGATGTCACCATTTGAGGCTCTTTATGGACGAAGGTGTCGTACACCATTATCTTGGGACGACGTTGGAGAGAGGGCCTTATTAGGACCAGAAATGGTCGTGGATGCAGCAGAAAAGGTGAAACTCATCAGAGACAGACTGCGAGTGGCGCAGGACAGATAGCGGTATTGGGCCGACAGCCACCGTAGACCCCTTGAGTTTCAGGTATAGATTATTGTTTTTGCTTGTGTTTATTTGTTTAGACTGCGTGTTGAGACTATTTTGTTTTAGGTTGGCGATCTAGTATTCCTACGGATTTCTCCAACGCATGGAACGATTCGTTTTGGCAGAGGCGGGAAGCTTAGCCCACGCTACATCGGACCCTTTGGCATTCTCGCGAGGGTAGGTGCAGTGGCATATAGACTGGACTTGCCGCCTGTATTGGAGGGAGTGCATGATGTGTTCCACGTGTCGCAGCTGAGACGGTACGTGGCAGACCCTAGTCACGTACTTGATTACTCGGAGATTGAGGTTGGTCCGACGCTCAGCTACCCCGAGCAGCCCGTAGAGATCTTGGACCGCAGAGAGAAGGTATTGCGGAACCAAACTATTCCTTTGGTTCGTGTTGCATGGAGACATCACTCTCCAGGGGAGTCGACCTGGGAGAGAGAGGACGAAATGCGCGAGCAATACCCGTATCTCTTCTAGACTTGAGGTATATTCCTTTTCTGATTTCATTCTTGTTGTAGTTCAGTCCAATTTCGAGGACGAAATTTCTTTTAGGAGGGTAGACTTGTCACTACCACATTTCCAAATAAGGGCATTTGTGTAATTTCACTATTTTGAATAATTATGAATTTAATTAAATTGCTGAGTTTTATAAACTAATTATATGTTGTAAGTGATAATTTATTTTAGGTCTAACCCTAGAATCTTCCATTAAGACTAACCCTAGAGTGAAACCCTAAGTCAAGACCTAATTCTAGAGAAGCCCTAGAACCCATTAGGTCAAACCCTAATGAGAAACCCTAATTTGAAAACCCAGTTCTGGTGAAACCCTAGAAGTCTAATTTTAGGGTGAACCCTCAAACCCTAGACTGGCTAAACCTTAGTTAATTAGGTTCTACATGACCTAATCTAGGGGTTAAACCTAGGCTATACACTAGAAACCCTAACTGGGCCTTAATATATAAAAGGAACCCTCTCATTCTTCATGTAGTAGAGAAACCCTAGCCTCCATCAAGAGAAGCCATCTCCCCACCCAATTTTCGAGATCTAGCCCTAGGGTTCCATTTTCTCCTCCTCCAAAGCAAGGAAAGCAGGGAACTTGGGTCAAGGAAACTTGGGAAGGAAGAACCTCAGTGAAGAAACCATCCCTGCAGGTAAAAACCCTATTTCTATTCCTTTAAATTCTGTTTTCAGATGTTCATGGCCCTTAGGAACCCACCCCAACTGTGTAGAGTTTGATTTCTAGGGTTTTGTTTTAGGTTGGTGTTCATACATTGGGTTCCCAATTAATTCGTGAACCCTAACCCTAGGTGTTGCTTGTAGATCTATCCCATCCTCCAACGTGTATGGTTTAGATCTCGGTTCCTAGAGTTGGTTGGGAATTTAGGGATTTGTATGTATATGTGTTTTTTTGCACTGCACGTGCTCGAAGAAATGATCATTAAGGATATATTTATCTAACTTATTCAAGCTCTGAATATTTTGATATATAAATCTATATACCTAAAAATATTTATGTTATTGTTGTATGTAGCCTGTGTCCCAATGTCTATGTATCAGTATTTCAGTGAGGAAGAATGTCTGTGTGTGTGCAGTCGGGTTGTGCACTGAGGGGGGGATCTTCCCTGTGCAGTCAGAAACTGTGGTTGAGGGAACTTGAGAGTCTGTGTGTTCCCAGTTTTACCTGTGTATGTAGAGTGTCCCAGGTTCCACAGTAGGTTCTGTGTGTTGGTGTATTAATGTATAGGGGAGTGAATGAACCAATGGGTAGATGTGTAGCTGATTGTTCCCAGGTTCAATGCACACTGTGTGTTTCTGTGTAGGTTGTGTATTGGTGAAGTTCCTGTGTATATGTGTATTAGATTAGGTAAGGATATGTATATGGGAGTATCCTAATAACTGTGTGTATATGTGTGTTCAGAGTGTAGCAGAACATATGTGTGTTTGTGGCTGTAGGTCAGTAACTTGAGTGTTAAAATGTGCAGATATCAGTATGTGTGTAAGGTTATGTATCAGTGTATTTGGATTTGGGGGAAATCTGTATTCTGTGTGTGAGAATGCCTGAGAGTGCATCCTAGTATTTCTGTGTGTAGTCCAGTAGGGTGTAGGTAATGTATCAGTATCCAGTGGCTGTGTCTATGTGTATCCAGGTCAATTTTCCTGTGGGTAGCAGTGTCTACTTGTGTGTGGATGTAGGATAGTGTTGGTGTAGGGTGTCTCAGTTAATTGGAACTTGTGTGTGTGTGTCAGTTTATGAGATACCTGTGTGCAGAATTTTGTGTGCAGAATTTTGTGTAATTGGGTATAAAGTGGCAGTGAGTAGAGGGGTGTCTGTGTGTTAACACTGTGTCAGTAGGTAGAGCAGTGTATCAGAGAGTGCAGTGAGGTTAGGGGCATACCTAGTTTGTGAGTGAACTGAGAATGTGTGTGTCTATGTATAAAATTATCTGTGTAACTGTGTTGTATCTTCAGAAACAGTGCCAGTGTGTGTACCTGTGAGGCATGTGTGTGTGTGTAGTGGCTATGTGTGCTGTGTGTGCAGAATTAGTGTAAGAAATAGGTGTGTATCAGTATCAGTAATACCTACAGCAGCATCACCTGTTTGTGTGAGGAAGCTGTGACAGTGAGAGTGTGTATGAGTGAAACTGGAGGTGTATCAGTAGAGGGAGGCAGTGTAGTGTGTCCCCCAGATTATTTCAGATTCAGAGTAGGAAATATCTGCCTGTGTGAGTGTGATGCTGTGAATGTTGTGTGAGAGTAGTGTGTCAGGGAGTTGAGTATCATTAGAATCCAGAACCTAGTGTATCAGTATACATGTTAGAAATGTCTGTGTGCAAATTGTGTAACAGTAAAGTTATGGGCTAGTTAATGACTAGTGTTAGTTAACTTATTAAGATATTAAGGGTGTAAGAATTTGTATATTGCATTAGTGATTAGTTAAGTTGGTACTAGTATGGCTTAAGTAAAGAATTGGTTAATACTAATTAAGGTGGAGTACTAGCAAGATAACTAATAATAACTACTTTAGTTAGATATTGTCTAATGTAGACTATTATGGTATAGATAAGACCTAGTTAACCTAGTTGGACCTAGCTAAGACCTAGTTTAGCTAGTATTGACCTAGAAACCTCGTATTTAAATTGTTAAGCATGTTTATTCTTTTATTTCAATATTTTGACATTAATATTCCATAAATAGGTCATTGTGATCCCACTTTGGACATCGATCCTCACACCTTGCTCAGGACCACAGGCGAGTACATTCTCTGACAGTTTTCATTGTTGATTACTTCTATAAGTTGTAGTGTATTACATACTTGATTCCGACACTATGGATACACGAGTTAGCACCCTAGATCCCCATCATGAGGAGTCATGATTGGAATCCACCGTGCTAGCTGGGGATGGGGAATTATTAGTAGATTATGTGATCATATCCAAATCCTTGCCATGCATCATAGCTCACCCCACTTCTCACGTCGGGTGCGGCCTGGCCATCATCATGCTTCATAGCTGTTATATATGATTAGCCTGACCATTATCATGCATCATAGCTAACCATATGGTTAGCCTGACCTTCAAGAATCATAGCTAATCATATATAACCAGCCTGATCTAGTCCCAAGCCGATCACATAATAAACTAATATTTCAAACACTTAGCTAGATGTTTATCTTTATTCAGATTTACTTGTTCTAGCATTCACTATTATTGTTCATTGCTGGATGCTCTATTGTCTATTTCATTTTCTCCTATACTTCTCAGTTTCAGCATTTATTTCCATCTTGTATCTCTTACACTGTTTATAGATTTTGTCAATTTAATGAAACTGCTGTTAGTGCTTGTGCTTCGCTCCAATCCTGACTGGATAATATTTTTCAGAGGACCTGGAGGATCTTTGCCCCACTCATTACGGCCCAGGAGTAGAGGGTGATTTCACTCCAGAAACCCCAGAGGAGTTGCCTAGCCTAGAGGAGAATTTACCTGGCTGTTCTTAGATACTTTTTCTGCATTTACTGTTTTAGACTGAGACTGAGTTGTACTATTTATGTTGTGACTTTGTGAGGTCAATTAGACCCAGGATTGAGTTGGATTATTGTGGTTGGTTTTATTAGAACTCTTTTCTATTCTCATCGTGCTATGATTTCCATTAGATTGTGATTGAGTATATTATAGAACTGTGGTTTATTTATCTTTGTCCTCCGTTCGGAGTTGAGACTATTGACAGGATATATTATGTATGTGACCTAGACAGCGTTCTACCGTCGATGCTGCGGCGTAGGCTGGACGTACCCACGACTCATGCCCAAATTTCGGGTGCGGGTCGTGACATCATCATTGCCATGAAATCGATCCTAAGGAAAGACTAGAAAGATAACTTAATAGTTGGTGCACAAAACGTATATAGCATGTTTGAATTTGTCGAGCGGGCGAGAAGCCTCCCAACCAGTGCATTCATGTACTGATAACCCACCAAATTGCTTGCAGGGTGCGGGAGAACCTTGTTCAGTACGGATGCCCCTTCGTGCGTGCTAAGGCGTGGCGTTCACTCTGGGGCCTTGGTGCATTGCGTCTGGAACTGAAGCACATATACAAGACATAATATTAGAACATCGCATATGTATCATTCCACAAATATAGCCACTTGGCACGCTTTTAGTGTTTCAGAGAGAGAGGCTTGAGCGACTTATAATCTCGGCCTAGCACCGCTTCTAACACTTGTTCAATATAAATAAAGAGTTTGCTTTACTTCTATACTTGTGTTATTCAATGCTTTCGCTATTGACAACTTTGTGAGCTTGTTACCAATTGCCAGTGCGTTTATTATTCCGCTACACTCGGACAATCTGTGCAACTCTGTGGCTTAGACCTCTTACCGTATGTACGGATCATGGCCTTGCACAGGCGCGGCTTACGCTCGTGCAGCATCACATCCAGATGGGTGAAGCGATCGTCCCGAGGGAGCGCTGGCACGGTGATTCGCGTCTAGCGGGGACGGCCGATTTCCTACGGAGATCGGGGCGTGACAAGTGACACAATGCACAACTAACCTACTGCTACTGCTCTAACCCTTTTTCCATTGCACAAGCCCGAGCTTCATTGCTGATTCTAGACCACACTGCCTCACACTGCATAGAACACATCTCTTTCCTAATGCTCTGTACAAGGTCTGAACTGAATACACTACCCCTCCCTTGCTTGCTCTACTGATGTTGCAACTGATGTTGCAACTGTTACTGATAACCCCCTCTTGATATTCCCTTACCTAGACTTACCTCTCCCCTCTATAATACATATACATGTGATTATATGTAGCTTCAGTTGCTGCTACTAATGGGTGGCAACTTGTAGTTGCTGCTGCATATTCAAGTTATAGTGCACTAGGTGCACTGCTGCCTTGTTGTGGCTCCTTAGATGGTTTCCTCTGTTACACACATCAGTGTGACTAGTGATACACACATCAGTGTGTTCACTGATACACACATCAGTGTGTTCTCTGATACACACATCAGTGTGGCTACTATTACACACATTAGTGTGTTCACCACTCCTCCATATGCTACCTACTGTTGTGTACACTTCCTTATGCAGTTCATACAGTACACCAATTCATACTATCACAATCCCTAAGTGTATGCACATACACTCCACATACACACATAGGTAGCTGCCCCATTTCAGGCCCGTGCCCGCCCCCCCTTACACCATACTACAATAACTGTGTGCACTAGTACATCCCACTGATACAACATTGCACCTCTTGCAGTCTTCTAATCCATACTGCAGTGGACAACAAGCTCAGCTTGCTACTGCAAGTGCTGATGCTATACTTCTCAGCTGTTGCACTTGTGCAGCAGCTACTACTGCCCAGCTATAGCAGCATTGCTACTGATACACTACTGTCCTTAACTCCCCTACTAACACAATGAACCCAAGCCTCCACACAACACGCATATACACAACCTTTAATATTCATACTAATATACATATATACAATATAAAATAGTGAAAAAAACATCATACACACCCTATATACACAAGCCTCCACACAACACACATATACACAACAAACATATGCTTGGGTGAACTCAATACATGCACTAATAATCATTTTATCAAACACCTTGAGTGCATGATTAAGGTACCCATGATACGCACTCAAATATTCATTTCATGTGATACCACTCCTCAAAACACATCATACACACCCTATTATACCAAATATAATATAAAATAGTGAAAAAAAATGACCTATTAGGCATTTCATCAAACACTTGGTGTGCCACCTAATAGTTTTTTCTAAATGGACACAAAACTTATTATAACTTCCACCAATGGCCTCCTATGGACCTAGTTCTTCTTCCTATGGGTAGCCCTAAGCCAAGAAAAGATTTCTATGGTTTTATTACACCATCCTAGAAAGGAAATGAGAAGGGGAATGAGGTTTTACCTATTGGGAGATGGATTCCCAATGTGGTTCCTTCCAATGAGCATAAGGATGAGAAATTGACTCCAACTCCTAGCAATGATCCTCTTCTTCTAGCCTCTTATAATTCTCAAGCTTCTAGCTCTTCATGGGGATGAAAATGAGAGGGATGGGACTTGGTTTTCAAGTAATTTGGTGGAGGAATGAATGCTTGGAGGGAAGAACTAAACTTGGGGTTTCTTCATGAACAATAATGAAGAATATTGAGGCTCCCCACCCTCCTTATTGGACCGGCCACTAGGTTTAGAGTTGGCTAAGGCACGGTGTCCAAAATGCCCCTCCATGTTGTCATGAAGAGTTATTTAATAAATGGAGGGTTTAACTAAGAGGGTTTCTAATTTAATTATAAGGGGTTATAAATCATTCTCTCTAATTAAATTAATCAACCCTGACTAAATAATTAGTGTACTAATGGTCATGACAAATATGGTTAGGTTCAAGTCTAGTTGGGTTCATTAGCAACTAGTCTAACTAAGTGCTAACACACAATCATCTATATTAGATATCAATATATATACAACCACACCAATTCTCATGTAATAAAATATATCAATAATAATATTACCAAAATGACCAAAATATCCCCTATCCTGAAAAATGATGGTTATAGGGGGTGGGTTAAAGGTAGTGGAATCAATGTTGCCTACAATGGAAGAGGATTCTTTCCTAGTAAGCTTGGTACGCTTAGGGCCATGATAAAGCTGTGGTTAGATTAGAAATCTAGGATTTTCGAAGAGAATATGAGTGGGATGAGGAACCCTAAGAAGAGAAGTATTTATAGGAAATAAGAGGAAAGGAGGCCATATCAATGGTTGCAACAGTTAGGGAACAAGAAAGGAGGACACACGTCGGTTGGAAAGAAAAAGAGTCACAAACGTTAGAGGAAGAAGAAGGAGGATTTCACGGTAGAATAGTCGGCTGAGAGAGGGATATGAGAGGGTTTTGTGAACGGGTGTGAGTGAAAACCCAAACGGGTAAGGAGAAACAGAACGGAAGAAAACCCGCATTTGGCAAAAACCAGAAAGACCAATAATACCATCAGTATATCGGACTAAGAGAAAATTTTCAGAAACTTTAAAATTCAGATTGTAAGGTAGGCCATAAATTTAGCACAAAAATGAGGGTCCAAGAAGACCAATTTTGTGATGGATGATGTTGAATCGATCATCGGCAAGAGGCTTGGTAAAAGTATCAGTAAGTTGGTGTTCCGTGTCAATAAATTCTAGACAAATATCACCCTTTTGATTATGATCACGTAAAAAGTGATGTCTAATCTTTGTGAATCAAATAGAACAAGAGATTCGGTTCGATTTCAAAGAAAAATTGGTTCGATTTCGGTTTTGAAAATACTAAAATTCCTTATTTTGTTTCAGCTTCGATTTTGGTCCAAAATCGAATAAGACTTGTACAATTATGTAAATACCCTCAATTCTATGCATATTTTGTGATTAAAAATATGTATATTTTGAAAACAATAATTTTATGTATGTATTTTGAAACCCAACTTTGATAATTTAACAACTAGTCCAACTTTGGATACAATTTTGAAATACAGCAAATGTGTATAAAAATTATAATTTTTAATAAAATTTAACCACGATTCTAATTTTAGGTCCGAACCATTAAACAATGAGAATAACCTAACCGAACAAACCAAATCGATTATTCGATTTGGTTTTAGTTTTTTAGAATTTTGGTTTAATCAATTTTGGCTATTTCGATGCGGTTGAAATCGAATAAACCGAACACTCACCTTTATATAATCTTTTCTTGACATGATTCAGCTACAACATGAGCATCAAACCATATTTATACGTGATTTATAATATAAGGAAAAAAAATTATAACCATTAACCACCCACTTTTAGTAGTGCCCTTGAAGCTGAAATTTGATTGCGCAATATAGTTTTCAGTTGGCCGCACTCTATTGTAATAGACAAGTAGCTGGTTGACACTAGCAATGCTAAGCTAGTTTCTTACAGATTTCTACTATACACAAACTGAAGTACATCATATATATTTCTGGTAGCAGGCTGCAGGTGCAACCTGCAGTTGCAGTTAAGAAGGGGTGCCAAAAGTCTTAGACACATGACAGTACATAAGATTACACCCTAATTTAGTTTGTAGGAAACTCTTTTGTGGAAATTCACAAGACTACATGAGAAAAGACAACTCAGATGAAAAACAATGAACAAAGAAAGTTTGCTTGCCTTTCTACATACATATGGTCCCCAAAAATCACCACATGGCCAAGAAACATCTGGAAGTTACGAAGCCTGTGGTTATCGCCCGCTATGGTGTATGAATGCGAACCATGATACAAACAGGAAACAGCAGTTTCAAATAGCTACAGTATAGTCACCTATGTCACACATATACAGACGTATCCAAGCAACATAGCCTCCTGCACAATTTCCTTGTTGCTATGTGGTCATCTGAACAAACAAGGATGTCTGTGATACCAATGCTCAGATTTTAGGGCTTAAACTCAGAAGATTAAAGCAATGGCCAGCCTTTCACTGCGATTCAGGAGCATTTTCAACCACCAGACATCTACGGATTGTCAATATATTCCGTATCTTGTTGGATAAGTACACAGACAATCCAAAAAAATACATTAGGACCATAGTTTGCGGTATCGATCGATAGCGATACGATACAACCAACATTAATACAGTCTGGCATGTTCCGAACCGACAACGAATACTGACCGATACTAGCATTTGGGATGTCTTTCCATAATCAATTCCCTAGAGAAAATTAAACAAAAAAGACCAATCAACAAGAGTGTAAAAGTATTGTAAAGTTGTAAAAACATATAAATGAAGAAAATTAATTTATTGCAGGTAAACCAACTAGCAAGAGTGACTAATAAATTTCAAAACTACTAAGAAACAAGACAAATACTTAAAAATTAAAATTATGCCTAAATGTGATACCAAAAAATTCGATACTCTAATCGAAACAATCGGTACTTGCGTTACTACCGATCTCGATACTCATAGAAAGGGTCTGATATCGATGTCGATACTGCGAACTTTGATTAGGACACAAAACGTGCATCGTGTCAGCATTTTCGTCAACACCACCACCACCAACCCCTCCGAACGCACGATTACTCACACTCCAAACACTCCTTCCTTGCGAATAAGGACCTCCATCGAGCAAGCTAGCACGGAGAAGAAAGTCCAAAAACGTTGGGCTTAGGATCAAAAAGTATCTGAAGCAACAACTTGAGCCAGCCAGCTCGACATTCCATCCAAAATAGGCACTGTGTGTGAGCATTTCATCGAACACCTGGATGGGGAACTAATGTCACTCCACTCCGAACACTCCTTCCGTGCGTATAACAAACTCCGCAGAGGACGGAGGCAGGTGCGGTGCGAACACCACCCGCATCGTCCTCCTCCCATCCTGCGTCCTCGCCAGAAACAGCCTCGTATTGATGCAGTTCGACCACGTGAGCCCCAGCGCCGGCATCACTCTCCTCCCGGAGCTCCACAGCTCCCTGTCATTCCCCACCCTCGCCGGCCCCGGCCCCCGCTGCTGCTCCGGCCCCTCCACGACATCCACGACGTGGTTCGTCACGACGACGGCGAGACGCAGGTCCCGCGCGAGGGACCTGAGCGCGGCGGAGATCTTGAAGAAGAGGGAAGAGCGGCGGGCGAGGTCGGAGGGGGTGTTGTCGAACTCGGACCGGAACAGCGCGGCGACCGAGTCGACGACTAAGAGGCGGACCGGGAGAGGGGTGGTTTGATAATAATTCAGGAGGGAGCGGAGGAGGGAGAGGAGGTCGGCGGGGGAGTGGGCGGAGCGGACGAGGAGGCGGTCGAGAGGGATGGTGTCGTTTCGGTGGTTTTGACGGAGGGAGAGGAGGCGGCGGAGAGGGAAGGGGGGTTCGGTGGTGACGAAAAGGGAGAGGGAGGGATGGGAGTGGATGAGGAGGGAGAGGGAGAGGGAGAGCTGGGTCTTACCGGATCCGGATTCGCCGGAGAGCTCGGTTACGGACCCGATGGGGACTCCGCCGCCGAGGAAGCGGGTGAGGACCGGGCAAGGGAGGGAGAGCTTGTCGGCGGGGAGGTGGTGGAGCGGGTTAATGGGTCTTGGTATTGCTGGATGCTGCTGCTCCGGATTTGGATGATCCGTCATTGATGTACTTGCTGCCTTGCCCGGGAATGGTTGGGTTGGGTTTTGGTTGGGGGTGTGTTCAATGGTGGGTCTTCCAATGACAAGGGCGGGAATGTTTAACCCTTATTGATTTCCATATCCAAATTTCCAAAAATAACTTTTAACTAATCTCACAAAAAAACAATTTTGGATTAGGATTGTATTAAAAAAAATAAAGTGTAAATTATTTCATGTTATTTTTGTATTTTAACATTTATCATCTATTTTCAAGCAGCCATACAGACTTTTCGAACTGAAATATTTAATGGATCAGGTGGGACGATTCTGACCCAAATAAGCCAGGTTTGACCAATATAGATTAGGACCGGACTAAATCGATCACTTAGAGAGGCTTTGACCTTATATTTGTTAGTTTCAAGACGGATCAAAGATGGTAGAGCATATGCTAATAACAGAGCTTTAAGCGAGATCCGAAAGTATGCTCTCTAGTAGAACACAAGTTGTCGTCAAGACATAGAGCTTCTAGCAAACAAGTTTGCTAGAAGAAGAATTCAATTCCAACGAATCACAAAAGTCAATAGAGAAGTTTGGCTCACCAAAAACTCGAAAGAGTCCATTCAAGTGATGAACAACTCCTAAGAAGCACACCTCTAAGAACAAGTTATAAACTGACTACAAAGAAAAGAAAAACTACAATAAAAGTGTTCTTCTCTTTACGTTCGCAGACGCTACAATGAGATAAAACAGTACAAAGAGAACAAGAAGAAAGATCAGAAAAGAACTCTTGCTGGGGTGATTAAAACCACCGGTGCTCAAAGCAAGATTTGTCCTATCCGCGATCTGCTCCCAGGAACCAGCAAGTTCTGGAATAACTTCTTGAACACCCGCGTCACCTCCCTCCTGGACCAAAACGAACTCGTGGACTACTTTTCCAGCGCAGCAGCCTCTTGAACTCTCTCTCTCTCTCTCTCTCTCTCTCTCTCGAAAAACCATTTCTTATGAGGACTGAGAGAAGAGTATTTACAGAGGATCCTAGCCCCCTAGTCGGTTACAAAGAGATAAGAACAAAATTAATTCAAATCACAAAAAATTAGATCTAAATTAAAGACGCAATCTTTCCATATCTGACTCACTTCTGCATTTAGCGCAGCAGCGCATTAGCACAGCAGCGCAGCGGCACAACGGCACATAGTCGCACATGGCCGCGCATACGCCCGCACAGCGCCCTCATAGCACCCGCTCAACAGCCTACTCAAGCAACCGTGCATGCAACCACACTAGCAACAGTTCATGCAACTCGCGCATAAAACGATGATGACGTGTTAAGTGTAAAGTGCGCCAACAAAGCGCCACTTTGCGCCCTTGAGCCCGAGTCAGAGTCCGAGTCCTTTGGGGTTTAGCTCCTAATAAATTTTAAGAGCATGACAAAAAGCTTAAAAGATTACATTGTGGGGTTAATTATTTTTTATCCTAATAAAATACCCCCATATTGCACCAATGTGCCTCACCACACCCAATGTGCATACCTCAACACAAGCAAAGCTTTATATTGATATACTCACTTGGTGGTGTTGCCAATGTAGGACTATCTTTCATAGTCCAAAGGCAAAAATACCAACAATCTTCCACATATCTCAATATATGGGTTTTACGTTCCTCACAGTCATTGTCCATCATGCATTAGGATAGATGTCGCTTCGACTTAAATCTTTTCGTATGGTCAAATAACAGTACGATACAAGAATGGTCTATGCCTTAAATTTTGCACCATAGCTGTAATTCTCCCCACTCACACAATAACATTAACTGTGTTTCCGGTTGCACATTAAAGGCCATGTGCACGCCTATTTTCGGTGTATATATTTTAGGCGTCTACAAGTTTTCCCTCAAGAGACGACATGTATCTCTTTCCATACACTCTAGGTTAGTTCTTTAAAAGAGTCATTGGCATGAAGCATTGCGCTTCCTTGCGGTGCTACGAACCTATGACATGGCCTAAATCCGAGGTTTACTCCCTCATATGGTGTCATCCACTATATCATGAGGTCTTAGCCTCTTTGTAGTGCCAAACTACGCAGCATAAAATCTTGCATTTTTTTGCGGTATTACGTCACTGTGACATGGCCTAAAACCGAGGTTCACTCCCTTATGTGTGTAGAAGAATAAAAATTCTGCAGGTAGCATATATCTCACGCTCCTTGGATCCGCATAGAGCTCATGCCCCTTGGATTCGCATAAAGCTCATGTCCCTTGGAGCCGCATAAGAGCATAAACAATCTTTATGCGGCCTGGACAACCTCAGAGTAAGAGGCCGCATACAAAGCCCTCGACACAGTCTCCGATGAATAAAATATAGTTCTGAGAGCCTCGGAGTGAAAGGACGACATGCAAAAAGACAGAAAGTCACATTATGCATTAATAGCCTCGATAGACGTGCTAGGCCACATGTCTTCACCTATGCGGCTACGAACTCATGCGGTCTCGCAATCATGCGGCCAGAGTGTCCATCCGACCAAATCCAAACGAGAGCTCATATGCGGCTACAAGACCCATGTGGCCTCGTCAACATGCGGCCAGAGCGTCCATCCGACCAATGCCAAACGAGAACACATATGCAGCTACAAGACTCATGCGGCCTCGCCATCTGCGGCTAAAGCATCCATCTGACCAAGGCCACACGAGAGCACGTATGCGGCCACAATGTTGTACGGCTATAGTGTCCATCCGACCAAGGCTAAACTAAGAGCCTGTATACGGCCACGACGCTATGCGGCCATGACGTTATGTTGCTCTCGACTCACATAATCTTTTTTGTTATAACTGAATAAGATTTTTTACACGATCAGTGCTGACTACGTGTCCAGCTGAACAAGTCACGCATACAACGGGTTAAAAACAATCACGAGATCTCTTCAACAACATATCTCAACCAAGAGCACGTGACAATCTGTCCATGACATGCGGCTACAGTTGCAACCGTATTCTATTGAAGGAGCCTTATGCGGCCACCAAAATAGGCATATGCGGCACCTATGTCCATCAGTATTGTAAACCCCCTCACCCAAAATTAGGGCCACTTAGCTTAGATAGTGAAATTAGTGCTAGTTTGAACCCAATTAGAATTAGAATACGGCATTTATTTAATTATACAATAGTTTATATCGTGTAGCACACCTTACTGTTGCTTCGATAATTGGAGTACTTCACTAGCCACTTCCGATCCACAAACTTCACAACCTCATCCTAGACATGCCCGCCTACTATTATGACCCTTGTGTAACTTATAATATTGCTCTCTGGTGCTATATTTTAGCCGTACAATAAACGTCGCGGACATTATTTCTTAATTCGAAATAATTTCCAATTTTGTACCCTTGCGCGTTCCAATCGAAATTGGGAACACAATCTTGACCGGTTTGTGCAAACCGAATTTTATTAATACTCTACACTGTACCCTCTACGCCCCTGACACTTTTGTCCCACCTAATTTAATCCCATGTACTCCAAATTAATTCTAGAATATCGTGCGCGTTTTAATTTAATTAATTAAATCTAATTTCCGCCTCTGAGTAATTTTTCCAATTATTGGGGGGGCTTTTATGCAAAAACGTATTGAGGTGTCCCCACCGTTGGACAATACGTGAAGAAACTCAATTTTCCCTTCACATGAATTTTTCCGTAATTTTCGGAATGTGCAACGCGCGCACATCGCCCTCGTATATTTAAACCTATCCTTGTGTTGTAAACCATGCAATTATGGCCCTCAAACACCCTCATGCAAGACTAAGGCCCACTCCAAGGAGAGTTGACCAAGCCCACATTGACCTAGGTCAATCCCCAAACCTTAGTTCACATGTATTTATATACAATTTTCTTCCTTTCCTTTTTATAAATCACCCTAAACCCAACCTAATTCCCATAGCCGACTTCCCATCATATCTCATCTTCTCCCTTCTCCCTTCTCTCCTGTCACGCCCCGATCTCCCGCAGGCAAATCGGCCGTTCCTGCTAGACGGGAATCACCCTCGCCAGCGCTCCCGCGGAACGATCGCTTGACCCATCCGGGCGTGATGCCACACGAGCGTGAGCCACGCCCGTGCAAGGCCATGGTTCATTGGCTGGCGGCAAGAGTTCTAAGCCACAGAGTCGCACAGATTGTCCGAGTGCAGCGGAGTCATGAACGCATAGCAATTTGGTAACAGGTTCACTGAGTCGACAATATAGCGGAAGCATTGAAACACAAGTTTGAAGTAAAGCAACTCTTTTATTGATATAAACATGTGTTACAGGCGGCGTGTAGCCGAGATTACAAGTCACTCAAGCCTCTCTCTCTGAAACAGTAAAAGCGTGCCAAGTGGCTACAACTGTGGAATGATTGTACAGGCGATGTTCAGGCGACGCTCCAACATTATGTCTTTTATATGTGCTTCAGTCCCGGACGCACCATTACAAGGCTTCAGAGGAAACTCCTGGCCTTAGCACGCACGAAGGAGGCGTCCGCACCGAACGAGGTTCTCCCGCACCCTGCATACAAACTGGTGGATTATCAGTACATTGAATGCACTGGTGGGGAAGCTACTCGCCCGCTCGACAAATCCAAACACGTAATATAAGTTCCGTGCACAACTATTAAGTTGTCTTTCTAGTTGCCATATGATCAGTTTTATGCAAGTATTGAATTGCCTAACGTGTCGGGCAGTGCGCCGTGAGATGTTAGAGGAAACACGGCGAGACTTACCAACTTACCATTTCCTTCCCTGTCCAAGGCAAACATTGAGGCAAACATTGTTAATTCAAGCACGGCAAGTATAAACATTCAGGGGCATAGCATATGCAAACACGAGGGTCATTAAACGGGACAGTATTCGGTGTGCTCAGTTGTTCTTTGGTACGATGCAATGACTCGCACGCGGATAGCCGCTAAGCGAGGATGACTTATCTATATGAACATGAGTCGCTGGCAAAGCCATAAAGTACTAATCCCAGACGAGAGTGGAACGCAACGAGAGCACACGATGCGCTACGAACCATCTCGCCCGTACACGATGGATTGTACATGAAGTAGTCCAAGGCCAAGATGGAATGCAACAAAGTACACGATGCGCTACAAACCATCTTGTCCGCACACGATGGACTACACACGTGATGTGGTCCCGGGAAAGTAGAATGCAACGAAAGTACACGAGGTGCTACAAACCACTCGCCCGAACACGAGGGACCACACTTGAAGTTCTATCCAGATCGGATCGGCCCCAGTGCCCCGGTGACCGTCCGTAGAACTATACCTCATTTCCGAGTTGTCCGCGACATGCACTTTCTTTTGGGTCTTTCAATTATCACGAGATACACGAGAATACGAGTGCACAAGAACACGAGAACACGAGTGCACTGGAACACGAGTACACGAGTACACGAGATACTTGGATCTTGTTTTCTGTACAGTGAATAACTTGCTAAGATCAATCAGGCACGGAACGACTACTTAGTAGTCTCCCGGGGGTTTGGATGAAAACATGGTAACATTCAAGCAGACAAGCATGCATTGTATAAATATAATATTTACGTTGGCTCGGGCCCGAAGGTAAGCCGAGAAGCGAGATCGTTAGGGACTTTCCCGAGTAACACGTTCTAGGGCAGCCTGCGAGGGTCTGAACATATGTACATAAAAGCAGTGTTTCATTTCCATGTTCTAGCATAAGCAATACAAGTTGGAATTATTCCCTTAGCTAGGTGCGTTGGATTTATTAGCATGCAGGGGGTGAATCACCTAGCGACTAGCATGAATATTCCAGATTTTATGTGTGCTGGCTAAGCAAAGACAAGTTCACCGTAGCCACCCACCTTAGCGATGATTCGCCTCGGTAGAGCGATACGTCAAGCGAGCCTCTGAAAGCCGAAGTTGATTTCCTGTAGGGACAAGTCTGGATATCTTTTGCTTCTGATCGAGGCAAAGTGAGTCGGGACAACTGCACTTTTGTCGTTTGAGACGGCAGTCCGCTTGAGCGAAATAGGGTGTTACATCCTACCCAACTTAGAAAAAGTCTCGTCCTCGAGACTTACTAAGGACAAGCAGTGATTTAGGGTTGATGCAATCCTAGACAAGTCGTTATACTTGTTCCATTTGGATATTCACTTGCACAAGCGTCGAAATCAGCATATCGCTTAGACTGGATCGTGCGTACTTTCAAAGTGCACTTCTAGCGTGAACACGTCAACCAGCTTAGTGATAGCGAAGTCTTAGCACTCGAGTTTCACCTATTCTTAAGTCTTGGATGGTGCACTAGTTCAAGGCGTCCCTCGAATAGATGCATTCAACCAAACTTAGAGTTAGTGAAAATCGGACAAGCTACTAGCGATACTCTCAAGGGTTCGCACAGGTTGGCACAAAGGCCACTCGCAGCATACAACCAGACAAGCAATCATATCATTCAAAACGTATTTTGAAAGTATTTAGACTTATTGTTGGAACATCCCATCGAGGCATTGAGAGAGAGCGTGCACATAACCCACGAACGAGCTTTCGAAACAGAGATATCGAATCGAAGTCCAAAGGCGTAGAAGCCAGGCTCTGATACCAACATGTCACGCCCCGATCTCCCGCAGGCAAATCGGCCATTCCCGCTAGGCGGGAATCACCCTCGCCAGCGCTCCCGCGGAACAATCGCTTGACCCATCCGGGCGTGATGTCGCACGAGCGTGAGCCACGCCAGTGCAAGGCCATATTTTATTGGCTGGCGGTAAGAGTTCTAAGCCACAGAGTAGCACAGATTGTCCGAGTGCAGCGGAGCCATGAACGCATAGCGATTTGGTAACAGGTTCACTGAGTCGACAATATAGCGGAAGCATTGAAACACAAGTTTGAAGTAAAGCAACTCTTTTATTGATATAAACATGTGTTACAGGCGGGTGTAGCCAAGATTAAAAGTCGCTCAAGCCTCTCTCTCTGAAACAGTAAAAGCGCGCCAAGTGGCTACAACTGTGGAATGATTGTACAGGCGATGTTCAGGCGACGCTCCAACATTATGTCTTTTATATGTGCTTCAGTCCCGGATGCACCGTTGTAAGGCTTCAGAGAAAACTCCTGGCCTTAGCACGCACGAAGGAGGCGTCCGTACCGAACGAGGTTCTCCCGCACCCTGCATATAAACTGGTGGATTATCAGTACATTGAATGCACTGGTGGGGAAGCTACTCGCCCGCTCGACAAATCCAAACACGTAATATAAGTTTCATGCACAACTATTAAGTTGTCTTTCTAGTTGCCTTAGGATCTGTTTCATGTAAGTATTGAATAGCCTAACGTGTCGGGCAGTGCGCCGTGCGATGTTATAGGAAACACGACGAGACTTACCAACATACCATCTCCTTCCCTGTCCAAGGCAAACATTGAGGCAAACATTGTTAATTCAAGCACGGCAAGTATAAACATTCAGGGGCATAGCATATGCAAATACGAGGGTCGTTGAACGGGACAGTATTCGGTGTGCTCAGTTGTTCTTTGGTGCGATGCAATGACTCGCACGCGGATAGCCGCTAAGCGAGGATAACTTATCTATATGAACATGAGTCGTTGGCAAAGCCATAAAGAACTAATCCCAGACGAGAGTGGAACGCAACGAGAGCACACGATGCGCTATGAACCATCTCGCCCGTACACGATGGATTGTACATGAAGTAGTCCAAGGCCAAGATGGAATGCAACAAAGTACACGATGCGCTACAAACCATCTTGTCCGCACACGATGGACTACACACGTGATGTGGTCCCGGGAAAGTAGAATGCAACGAAAGTACACGAGGTGCTACAAACCACTCGCCCGAACACGAGGGACCACACTTGAAGTTCTATCCAGATCGGATCGGCCCCAGTGCCCCCGTGACCGTCCGTAGAACTATACCTCATTTCCGAGTTGTCCGCGACATGCACTTTCTTTTGGGTCTTTCAATTATCACGAGATACACGAGAACACGAGTGCACAAGAACACGAGAACACGAGTGCACTGGAACACGAGTACACGAGTACACGAGATACTTGGATCTTATTTTCTGTACAGTGAATAACTTGCCAAGATCAATCAGGCACGGAACGACTACTTAGTAGTCTCCCGGGGGTTTGGATGAAAACAAGGTAACATTCAAGCAGACAAGCATGCATTGTATAAATACAATATTTACGTTGGCTCGGGCCCGAAGGTAAGCCGAGAAGCGAGATCGTTAGGGACTTTTCCAAGTAACACGTTCTAGGACAGCCTGCGAGGGTCTGAACATATGTACATAAAAGCAGTGTTTTATTTCCATGTTCTAGCATAAGCAAAGTTGGGATTATTTTCTTAGCTAGGTGCGTTGGATTTATTAGCATGTAGGGGGTGAATCACCTAGCGACTAGCATGAATATTCCAGATTTTATGTGTGCTGGCTAAGCAAAGACAAGTTTACCGTAGCCACCCACCTTAGCGATGATTCGCCTCGGTAGAGCGATACGTCAAGCGAGCCTCTGAAAGCCGAAGTTGATTTCCTGTAGGGACAAGTCTGGATATCTTTTGCTTCTGATCGAGGCAAAGCGGGTCGGGACAACTGCACTTTTGCCGTTTGAGGCGGCAGTCCGCTTGAGCGGAACGGGGTGTTACATCTCCCACCTCCACCTGACCTTGCCGGAGAACCCGTCGGACTGCACCTCAGCCGACCACCTCCCCTCATCCTTTACTGTTCTTCTTCCTTTCCACTTCCTGGCCGGAGCCCCGACCACCGGAGCAGCGTCTCCTTCCCTCGTCAACATCTCTCGAGCATCCTTCCCCGTTCCCTCGACAGGACGCCGTCCACCGCCGGAAATCCCTCCAAGAAGTTCCAGTCGGCCGCCGCTCCGCCGACCGAGGAAGAGATGATGGACGAAGATGTCTTCCTGGAAGAAGCCCTAATCAACTACCAGAAAGACGAGGAAGCCCTCATCCTCCTCTACGACGAGGCCCTCTCATCCCGCCTCTCCAAATGGCGCCGCCCCGATCTCTCTCCTCCCCTTCTCTCCTCCTCCCAAAGCATCATTTTTTAGCAGCTGGAGATCAACTATGTGATCAGCGACAGCCACAAGGAGCTGCTGCCGAATTCCTCCAGCCTAGCCGCCATCCTCAGAATCTTCGACGTCACGAAGGAAGGGGAGAATGAGAGAATCAAACAGAAACAGTAATGTGCCAAGGTTTTTTAGGAGGATTGAGATAGTGCAGAAGAAGAGCATCATGTACTACCAGCAACATCAGTCACAGGCTTTCCTTAAAATTGTTGTGGCATTGCCCACAATGGTAGCCAGCTGTCGTGGCATTCTGGAAAGGGGTATACAGATTGAAGGCCTTGGTACAAAGAGTTTTCTTGCATACGAAAGCAACGTTCTCTTTGCTCTATATTTCATGATTGATTGTAACATTGTTGGGGGCAATTGGATCGAGGCTCCTGTGGGGAAGTACAAGAATACAAACAAGCGCATGTCTTACTGCCAATTCGAGTTGGATTGCTTGTATTCTGAATTGATCAGTCATGCTCCAGAAGGAGGTACTCTAAAATGGCACATTTTCGCATATTAAGTTTTGATATTGAGTGTGCTGGTCATAAAGGACTTTTCCCGAGCCTACTCATGATCCGGTTATTCAGATAGCCAACTTAGTCACACTACAAGGAGATGATCGTCCTTTTGTCTGCAATGTCATGACTCTTAAATCATGCTCTCCAATAGTTGGAGTTGATGTGATGTCATTTGACATAGAGAAAGAAGTTTTGCTGGCTTGGGGGGATTTTATTCGTGAGATTGATCCTGATATTATAATTGGATATAATATTTGTAAATTTGATCTGTCGTATCTGATCGAGAGGGCTGAAGCCCTTAAGATACCAGAGTTTCCCTTACTGGGTCGTGTTAGAAATATTCGGGTTCGGGTCCGCGATACAACATTCTCCTCAAGGATGTTGTATTTGTTCTGCGCGACTTCTGGAGCAGGTTATTGGTACATTGCAGCCTTCTTGCTAGGCAAGTATACCTTGCCATTGTACTGTTATTTATATTCCATATGTTGCATGCATCTTTATTTTCTGTCTTTAGTTCATATATTTTAACTGTTATATAAAATGCGCGCGACGGTGTCGTCGCGGTATATTTTTATTTATGTATTTGTATTGACCTTGTTTATGAGACTACCCCATTATCATGTAGCACCATTAGGTTTCATTTGACTGTGACACATATTTTTACACGAGTTATGAGTCTCATATAGATCACGGACGCACGTATTGACTGATCATCGGTACGTGTGGGACATGCGTTAGGAATAACGGCTGTTAAAAACTTTGTATGCTAGAAGACTTAGCAGTTATTAGAGGTCTAGGGCATAGCCTATTGTAGTACGGTGGTCCCATCCTTGTCCTTGTTTGGTTGCAGGATTGAGCCAGGGTACTAAGAATAGGCTATGAACCAAATTATGTCATGGATGTGACATGCTTAGAGCATGGGGTGGGGAGAACAACAAGTACCGCATTTGAGCTCCTTTGCACTTTTTCTATTGTGCGACCAGATTCTCCGCTGGAGATACGGGCGGTGATGACCACTATATATTATATTATTATCAGGTGGGCCTCCGGTGTTTGAAAGACGCCGTGCCTTTTTAGGCCCCTGGATCTCCAATAGAGAACCATGCCAAATCCCAGGTTTTCAGCCAGATAGCTCACTTGTGGGGAAAATTGTTCTTAACTGCATTCCCTTAGACGGTTAGGCGACCCCTTTGGATATTTATTTCAGTACTTTATTGGCATGTGTTTAAGTATCTTGTTATGTCCCTCTGAGGACCTGGTCCTCTGCCAGGTGTATTTGTTCTTGAGTATTCGCAGGAGCGCAGATTCGGATGGTTACTTATGTTCGAGGATGTCTTCTCTTCGAGCCCGTGGTTGATAGCTGGTATTCTCATATTATATTTGATTGTGTTGTACTCATATTGTATTTGCTCTTATATTCGAGTTGGTAGTAGATTTTTTTCCATCCAACTATCATCCTTAGATACTTCTTATTGAGATCTAGTTCCATAGATATTGGTTGTTTAATTATATTTGATTTTGGTGGATAAAATTTAGATTTTACCCTGTGACTTGTATTACATTTTATACCACTTGTGGATTTAATATTCATATTACAGCGTACGTATAGATTTGGTTTCCATATATTGGAGTTGTCATATCCATGCGGTTGGCATGCTTACGTGTCCTAGTCCTACGTATTTTTGGGACTGGGGCGTGACATATTTTTGTGGTGGCCCATGCAAGTCGAGAGCATATTGTCTCGGTTATGTTACTGTATCGAGCAAGCCTGCAAATAGGATTAGAGTATAGGATCTCATCCACATTTAACTACGACTCATCTTTCTTCTAATCTGTTCTATCTGAATAATTGTATCCTGCTTGATTCTTGTACTTCCCTAATAGTTCTTTGAGTATATCCTTCTGCTAGAATATAGGAACCCCTGTTAATAGGTGATGATTAGGGTAGCACACCTATTAAGAATACAACGAGAATATAGACACACCACTAAGTTTAGAATATCTAGTGAACCCTAGAATTCCTTATCTTTAGAATTGGTTACCATTACCCCCTGATGTATTATGAAGACTTGAGAGTAGTATAGACACTACTAGAGTTAGTTAGAAGTTTTACCATAATGTTTGACCCTAGTATTGAGGAACCAATGGAGAACCAATATTGAACATTAGGATTGAACCTAACCTTCATAATTGGATAGTATTGGAGAACTATAAATTTAGATTCTTGTCTTAAGATAAGCAGACAGAACCCTAGGAAGCCTAGAGGAATGTAATCAACACTTTTCTTAATTATACCTCAATATAGCAACTAGCATACCACCCCCTTAGAGAACCATGATGCTATCTAGAGCCCCTCTATATCATATATTGATCCTTTGCAACCTTAACGTTTGCTAATTGTGCGACGAATAAATTATCTCCTTCTTTCTTCATCTTTTAACTCGTGCCACTTGCCACCTCTGATCATAGACCGAGTGATTATACTCTACGATAGGATATATAGTTTGCTATAGTCATAGTTGTAATCTTGAATTTTGAATTGTGTACCTTGTAGCTAGAACCTGATAGTTGAGTTGTTCAATTAGATTGTGATGATTACCCCTAGTTGTAGACCACGTAATTTGTACCCCCACCTCGATACAAGTAGATCCCTTTTCCCTTAACGGCTAGTAACTCTTCTATCCCTACGATTGACACATGTTCTATGAGCACTATGATTAAGACGTAATGTGACCCTTACCTATATAATACAACATGAGACCCTAATAAATACCAAGATCTTTCCTCATATACCTTAATAAGAGTTGCTGTTCTATCTACATGTGCAAGGTTATTTTGTGGGATCCTCTTAAAACTGTCACAGTACTAGTTTAATTGTTCTAAGTTGGGTAGTAGGTCTCACAACCTAGTATCACATAGTCCACTTGACCCATCGAGGTAGTGTAACTGAATAACATTAATTGTATGCTAGCATTAGACGACAGCGTTTATTCAGACGGTAGAATTTAGAGGTCCATGCCCTATTTGGTCGACTAGCGACTTAGACAAGGAGGTTGTATGATAACTGTAGAGATTGTAGAGTCTTTTGTTATTATTGCTTATGTTGTTTTTGTTTTTGCAAACTTGAATTTGTTGCACCTTCCCTCATCATAATCTAGTGTACTGATATTTTTGTACTATCTCGACCTATGCTGCTATTTTATAGCCTAGTTTTGCAAGCTTATTCTTTTATCAAGCTTGATCATGATATTGTATTATTGGGGATGCCTACTAGTACATTGTTTAATCAGAACCTGTGTATTAAGGTCTAGCTAACCTTAGTACATTTGGTTCGCCCTTCGTAATACTACTTTACGTGGATTGAAATGTATAGTTGACCAGTAGACAAATATACTTACCCTCTAGATACGACAAAGCATATCATATCAAGTATATAACTGCACCGATGTGAGCATGCGAATAAGAAATTACCAAATAATGTTTCAATCCACAACTGCCTTGACAATTCTCTTTTGAATTCTCTAATCACCTTGAACCCCATACTTGTATTCTATTACCCCTCCTTGAACTCTTTATCATTGTTTTTCGTCTTTCCTTGTTTCGGAAAGACGAAACCTTGTGCTTGGTATAAGCTTGATATACGGAGAGTACTAGATATACCCCATAGGCCGATCACATACTTGAGGATTATTCTTTTGTAATTAAGGGAATATCATAGATGATATGTTTGGTGTTAAAGACTTTGAGGATTCAATAACATGATTAAATAATTTGGGACATAGCCTTCTTAGATGTATAGCCTTAGATGATAGATGGGTAAATTCTAAGTTGGGTAGAAAATGCAATGTTAACTTAAGGAAAATTCTTTACAATATAATCAAGTGAGGTTAGAGAGAGAAACCCTATCCTAGTTTAATTTTGAGGACGAAATTGTTTTAAGTTGGGTAGATTGTAAACCCCCTCACCCAAAATTAGGGCCACTTGGCTTAGATAGTGAAATTAGGGCTAGTTTGAACCCAATTAGAATTAGAACACGACATTTATTTAATTATGCAATAATTTATATCGTGTAGCGCACCTTATCGTTGCTTCGATAATTGGAGTACCTCACAAGCCACTTCCTATCCACAAACTTCACAACCTTATCCTAGACATGCCCGCCTACTATTATAACCCTTGTGCAACTTATAATATTGCTCTCTGGTGCTATATTTTAGTCGCACAATAAACGTCGCGGACGTTATTTCTTAATTCGAAATAATTTACAATTTTGTACCCTTGCGCGTTCCAATCGAAATTGGGGACACAATCTTGACCGTTTTGTGAAAACCAAATTTTATTAATATTCTACTCTGTACCCTCTACGCCCCTGACACTTGTGTCCTGCCTAATTTAATCCCATGTACTCCAAATTAATTCTAGAACATCGTGCACATTTCAATTTAATTAATTAAATCTAATTTTCGACTCTGTGCAATTTTTCCAATTGTTGGGGGGGCTTTTATGCAAAAATGCATTGAGGTGTCCCCACAGTTGGACAATACGTGAAGAAACTCAATTTTTCCTTCACATGGATTTTTCCGTAAATTTTGGGATGTGCAACGCGCGCACATCGCCCTCGTATATTTAAACCTATCCTTGTGTTGTAAACCATGCAATTATGGCCCTCAAACACCCTCATGCAAGACCAAGGCCCACTCCAAGGAGAGTTGACCAAGCCCACATTGACCTAGGTCAAACCCCCAAACCTTAGTCCACATGTATTTATATACAATTTTCTTCCTTTCCTTTTTATAAATCACCTTAAACCCAACCTAATTCCCATAGCCGACTTCCCTTCACATCTCATCTTCTCCCTTCTCCCTTCTCTCCCACCTCCACCTGACCTTGCCGGAGAACCCGTCGGACTGCACCTCAGCCGACCACCTTCCCTCATCCTTTACTGTTCTTCTTCCTCTCCAATTCCTGGCCGGAGCCCCGACCACCGGAGCAGCATCTCCTTCCCTCGTCAACATCCCTCGAGCATCCTTCCCCGTTCCCTGGACAGGCCGCCGTCTGCCACGGGAAATCCCTCCAAGAAGTTCCAGTCGACCGTCGCTCCGTCGACCGAGGAAGAGATGATGGACGAAGATGTCTTCCTGGAAGAAGCCCTAATCAACTACCAGGAAGACGAGGAAGCCCTCATCCTCCTCCGCGATGAGGCCCTCTCATCCCGCCTCTCCAAATGGCGCCGCCCCGATCTCTCTCCTCCCCTTCTTTCCTCCTCCCAAAGCATCATTTTTCAGCAGCTGGAGATCAACTATGTGATCGACGACAGCCACAAGGAGCTGCTGCCGAATTCCTCCAGCCCAGCCGCCATCCTCAGAATCTTCGGCGTCACGAAGGAAGGGGAGAATGAGTGAATCAAACAGAAACAGTAATGTGCCAAGGTTTGTTAGGAGGATTGAGATGGTGTAGAAGAAGAGCATCATGTACTACCAGCAACATCAGTCACAGGCTTTCCTTAAAATTGTTGTGGCATTGCCCACAATGGTAGCCAGCTGTCATGGCATTCTGGAAAGGGGTATACCGATTGAAGGCCTTGGTACAAAGAGTTTCCTTACATACGAAAGCAACGTTCTCTTTGCTCTACGTTTCATGATTGATTGTAACATTGTTGGAGGCAATTGGATCGAGGCTCCTGTGGGGAAGTACAAGAATATAAACAAGAGCATGTCTTACTGCCAACTCGAGTTGGATTGCTTGTATTCTGAATTGATCAGTCATACTCTAGAAGGAGAGTACTCTAAAATGGCACCTTTTCGCATATTAAGTTTTGATATTGAGTGTGCTGGTCGTAAAGGACTTTTCCCGAGCCTACTCATGATCCGGTTATTCAGATAGCCAACTTAGTCACACTACAAGGAGATGATGGTCGTTTTGTCCGTAATGTCATGACTCTTAAATCATGCTCTCCAATAGTTGGAGTTGATGTGATGTCATTTGACACAGAGAAAGAAGTTTTGCTGGCTTGGGGGGATTTAATTCGTGAGATTGATCCTGATATTATAATTGGATATAATATTTGTAAATTTGATCTGCCGTATCTGATCGAGAGGGCTAAAGCCCTTAAGATACCAGAGTTTCCCTTACTGGGTCATGTTAGAAATATTCGGGTTCGGGTCCGCGATACAACATTCTCCTCAAGGATGTTGGAATTGTTCTGCGCGACTTCTGGAGCAGGTTATTGGTACATTGCAGCCTTCTTGCCAGGCAAGTATACCTTGCCATTGTACTATTATTTATATTCCATATGTTGCATGCATCTTTATTTTCTGTCTTTAGTTCATATATTTTAACTGTTATATAAAATGCGCGCGACGGTGTCATCACGGTATGTTTTTATTTATGTATTTACATTGACCTTGTTTATGAGACTACCCCATTATCATGTAGCACCATTAGATTTTATTTGACTGTAACACATATTTTTATACGAGTTGTGAGTCTCATATAGATCACGGACGCACGTATTGACTGATCATCGGTACGTGTGGGACGTGTGTTAGGAATAACTGCTATTAGAAACTTTGCATGCTAGTAGACTTAGCAGTTATTAGAGGTCTAGGGGCATAGCCTATTGTAGTACGGTGGTCCCATCCTTGTCCTTGTTTGGTTGCAGGATTGAGCCAGGGTACTAAGAATAGTCTATGAACCAAATTGTGTCATGGATGTGACATGCTTAGAGCATGGGGTGGGAAGAACTACAAGTACCGCATTTGAGCTCTTTTGCACTTTTTCTATTGTGCGGCCGGATTCTCCGCTGGAGATACGGGCGGTGATGACCACTATATATTATATTATTATCAGGCGGGCCTCCGGTGTTCGAAAGATGCCGTACATTTTTAGGCCCCTGGATCTCCAATAGAGAACCATGTCAAATCCCAGGTTTTCAGCCAGATAGCTCACTTGTGGAAAAAGTTGTTCTTAACTGCATTCACTTAGACGGTTAGGCGACCCCTTTGGATATTTATTTCAATACTTTATTGGCATGTGTTTAAGTATCTTGTTATGTCCCTCTGAGGACCTGGTCCCCTGCCAGGTGTATCTGTTCTTGAGTATTCGTAGGAGCGCAGATTCGGATGGTTACTTATGTTCGAGGATGTCTTCTCTTCGAGCCCGTGGTTGATAGTTGGTATTCTCATATTATGTTTGATTGTGTTGTACTCATATTGTATTTGCTCTTATATTCGAGTTGGTAGTGGATTTGTTTCCATCCAACTATCATCCTTAGATACTTCTTATTGAGATATAGTTCCATAGATATTGGTTGTTTAATTATATTTGATTTTGGTGGATGAGATTTAGATTTTACCCTGTGACTTGTATTATATTTTATACCACTTGTGGATTTGATATTCATATTACAGCGTACATATGGATTTGATTTCCATATATTGGAGTTGCCATATCCATGCGGCTGGCATGCTTACGTGTCCTAGTCCTACGTATTTTTGGGACTGGGGCGTGACAAGTATGATGGCTATAAATATGAGCAACTTGAATATTCTAGGGGCTGACTTTTTCTGTATCAGAGAGACCCGACCACCCCTAGACAAGCAATAGGCAAAACAAAAAGAACAGAGAAGAGTTTCCTCGCTCCCGTATCGGACCGTCAACGGAGTAAAAGATTCACAACGGCACTCAATATCCATCGTCACCCCCCTAGAATCAAAAATTATACTTAGATTGTCTGTCTAGGACCTCTTTGTACTTTTTTAGTTTGTTGATTAAATCAAGCACTTTTAGACTTTTGAATTTAATAGCGAACAAGATGGCGACCCTATTGGGGACATCCTTCTCCTCTGATGAGAAGGTGGTGATGCAGTCTGATACAGCCAAGCTGGGTTTAACCCAAAGGATGCTGGTGGTATGCTTCGACTAACAAGCATTCAAGAACATGCACTCCGGGGATAGTGCGAGTCATTCTCCCAGGCATGCAAGGCCTAAAAAGACCCACAGGATATGGGTAGCGAAGGTCGTTGTGCCTCACCAACTGTAGAGCATGCGCTCCCCACTTCTCGCCCTATGGCTGCAGATGCACGTCATGCGTCCACCCAGGCTGACCCTGTTTATGCGGCAGTCGAGAAAAGTACTCAGCGTCCAAACTCTGGCAGAGGAAAATACTACGATTCCAGAAATTTAGGTGTTGAGACATGCTCCATGCGGCAACAGAAGAAGTCGCATAAGTCTACAGTCGCAGGCAAAAGTCTACAGCTACAGGCGAATGGTCGCATACAGCCATGTCAGCAACAAAACCTCTGTTTTTCAACGAATCTCATGCAGCGCTGATCCTATGCGCAATTCTGAGAATGGTGAAAACCTAAACTTGGACTCTTTATACTATGCACCAGCGCGTGCAAGAACGAAGAAGTCTAAGGCAGTGCGAGCTTGCCAAGCCCAAACAACAGCTCATCAGGCAGACTATCAACATGCATCGCTGACTGATATGCGTGCCTCGGATGGAAAGCTATACAAGACCGACCCACGTGTCCAGCCCGTAGTGGCTAGTGGACTGGGTCAACCTCAAAAGTTACCCGCTGACGATGGGGAAAAAGTTCTTTCATGAAACCCATGTCAGGGAGCAAAAATAATACACATGCACATGTATTCATAATAAGGGTGTAAAGGTAAATCAGCCCTCACGTGACTTGCACAACGTGATCAATCACAAGCACAAAGCGAGGAAAGCGACCACAATATATAAAATATCCCCTTCGAGGCATCACTGTGCCAACGTTATCATCAATTGTTGTTGTAATCAAATAGCAGTACCTGCAAATAGGAGATCGACATTCCAGCGATTGTAACCAAGGACACCCAACCGGCAGCAGCAAGGAGACCAGGTGCAAGTAGAAAAGGAGGAGGAGCCTTCCTTCGCCTTATGTTATTCGGCTTTGAAGGCCCCCTTCGTGAAGGAAGGTAGGAAGTCCAGCACCTCCAGTCTGTCACTCTCGACCAGCGTGTCGAGGAAGCGAGTCCAAGGAGGACAAGCAGCAGGACCTAGAGAGGGTGTTTTCCTGGGCACCTGCTCAAAGAAGAAGCTGTCAGCCACTGGGGTAGCTCTTTCTCGGGATCCCAAATAACTACAGAAGCTGGGAGTTGCAATCCCACGGAACTCTATGACAATCCAGCATTCCGAGACGATGGATATTCTCAGGGAACGGGTACTGAGATCCCTAGGGGTAGCCACCCTCATAAAGAAGACGCAGCCTCCTACGCTGGGGTAGTGTTCCATCGGAGTCCGAACGATAAACAACACTACCAACTTTCCCCGACGACTATTCGCTGCAAGAGTCTAAGGCCGAAAGTGCTACATCTACTGTCTCATCCATCTCACCTCATGTAAGAATATCATACATGGTAGGGGACGAGCACAATGGCCCCAGTGATCGACAGCTTCTCGAAACCCTCGAGGCTATGATGCGGACTATGAGTGACTCAATGCAAGCCTTGACCCAAGCAGTTCTAGAAATCAAGGCAAGTGTAGCCTCTCAACCACCAAGGGCCTCAGGTCAAGCAAACCAGGACCCTGGGACCAATGGAGATTCGAATGCAACCGTGCCTTCCACTGGTAGCCGTCATGCTCTACCAGGGTCATCTTCTCCCTCTGTATTAGATGAAGCCCGAGAAGCAATTTTGGAGGTGCGAGAACTGAGAGCTCGTCTGGACTTGCTGGGCAATAGGGACACACTCCTCGAGATCGGAATAGGACAACCATATACTCTTGAGCGGAGAGATGTGTCATATCCTCCAAAGTACAAGCCCTTCAATCTGAACCCATTTGACGGGAAATCATCTCCCGCCAATACATGAGTTATTTTTACATGAGTTACTTTGAGACATCAATGGGGAACCTACCTAGCAGTAACGCTCTCCTCACTAAGCTCTTTGTGGGGGCAATATTCGGAGTAGCCTTTGACTGGTTCTGCAGACTACAAGACAACAACATTTCATTATTTGACGACCTAAAGGATCTTTTTCTCACCCGATTCTATGACGAGGAAAGCGACATGACAATATCCTCTCTGATGGACATTATACAAAAAGAGCAGGAGCCTGTATACACCTATATCGAATGATACAAGCAAGAAGCATAGAAGTTGCCTCCTGGCAATCCGGAGTCCATATTGATGGACATGTGTCGCAGGAATCTATTTTCAGCAGTCAGCCTCTGGATAGGCGACAATCAGTTCAAAGATAGGACGACGTTCATCATAAACGCTGTCGGCACTGAAAAAAAGGTGAAGGACGCCCGGCTCTTGGGAATAAGATCCCCGTTATTGATGATAGGGAAAAATGCCCTTATAACAGCAGTAATAACAACAACAGCGGCAATAATAGTCGTGACGACAAAGGAAAGCAGGCCCTTATCTCTAACTTGACCAAGTAGTCCGAGCAGAAGCTCCAAAGCCGAAAGAGACCTACTCTTTTGAAGACGATGATGTCTGTCAATCTTTGATGTGCTGATGCAGGAGAACAAGGTTCGCCTCTCCGATGTCAAATGCCTTATTGAGGCAACCAAGGTGAATAATCTAAAGTACTGTCACTACCATCCTTACATCCATCATGTGACAAGGGACTGCTACATGCTGAAGCGGTACATCCAGCGACTGCTTGACACCAAGGCCCTCACCTTAGACTTTATTGACAAGATGTTTGTCGCTAATATAGTATCGCTCCAGTTCGACAACTTCTCGGTGACAGAAGCCCAAGACAGAGTAATCCTGATTCCAAGGGCAACAATAGAGGTCATCAATCTTCCGTCAGCTCGTGACCAAACGGTCGGGCTGATACCCCTCACCACACCACGAGGTAAGGTCATATGGGTCCACCCTAATCTTGCTTTAGACTTAATGCAGCAAGCAACGCCTTCCACCGTCAAGAGCAAAGGACGAAAGTCTAAGTCCTGCTGCATGGTTTATCCCACCACCGAGGAATCTATAGCAGAGGCAACTAGATCAGGCCTCACCTACAAATGGGACTATAGGACTCCAGACGATAGTGCACCTCCAGTTATTGCACCAGTTGTGTCTGATCCAGGTCCATCTTAACCCCCTGCGACAGACAGGTCCAAACAGAAGGAAACCCGCTTTGACAAACTGCTACGCAAGGATATTGTTCACAGGCTGGAGAAGCCCTACGACTTTGACATCTTGGCACAACTCACCAATACCCCGACGAAGTTATCATTGTTCGAGCTTCACCGACTCTCTAAAGACACTCGGGAAGCCCTGAGTGAGGTGTTGCAAAATGTTGATGCCTACCTACCGCAGGTCAAGCCACCAGTAGAGAATCCTGTTGCATGTCCTCATTGTAATAATGTGACAGAGGTGATACCCAACATCATGTTCTTACAACTGGACATATTACTAAAAAATAACAGGCATGATCATACCCTGTATTACACAGGGTATATCGACGCAATCAAGGTGGACTGGATGCACATTAACCCCAGTTCATCCATCAGTATCATACTGTAAAGTCTGCTTTAGACCTTGGGTGTCCCTATGCACCGGCTCGTTGTAACTAATATTACCATCAGTGGCTTCAACGCGGCAAAGAGCTACCCTTTGGGAAAAATTCGATTGAAATGCCAAATTGGCGACTTGAAAATAGAGGTTACTTTCTATGTCATAGACGTAGACGTATCTTATAACGTCCTGCTGAGACATCTATGGATAAAAAATACATGATCGTACCGTCAACTCTACAACAGTGCCTAAAGTATGTGGACGATCATGGCATGGTCAAATTGGAGTTCGCGGATGTCGTGTCACGCCCCAATCTCCCGCAAGCCCAATAGTCCCCGCTGAACGAGAATCACCACGTTCCAGCTCTCCCGCAGGACAATCGTTCTCTTCGGGACGTGATGTCGTACGAGCCTGGAGTTGCGCTCGTATAAGGCGATGTTGTAAAACACCAAAGTTATCATCGAAACGACCAAGTTACAGCGGAAGTCGTTGTATTGTGTACCAAGCACACATCAGAGTAATACGCAGCGAAGCTCTCGATAGGGTCCAAATAAAATGCCCCGAAGGCAATGCCACGAGGGCGATGCCACGGAGTCGATGAAATACTCTCGCTCTTTTCTCTAGCCCACAAAGGTGCTTATAGTTCATACATCATGTCTCGTATATCCAAGCAGCGCCACTATGCCTGCGTACCTGAAATATTGCCCACAAACGTGGGTCAGTACACAACCGTACTGGTGAGCGGGGTAACCCACTCGTCTAAGCCGACACTAAGTAAAAAGTGAATGCAAACAGTTATATGGTGATCTTTTTAGTTGAATCCTAGATTCGTTTCATGGCATATGAATGACATGTTAAGAAAAGCTGTAAAGCAGTTTAAGCATGCAAGCATTCAACCAAACGACAAGCATTTATATATCCAACCCGAAGGATTCTAGCATGCAACTCGTCCTACTCAAGTCATCGCTTACACGATAACAATCGAACCATCAGCCAAACCTCAATATCCTTCCTCAACCAAAGTTTATATTCCAAACTCGAGTGCACACTCTTGCCGAGGCAAGGTGGCCGCGCCTACATGAAAGCCAAACCAACAAAAGAAAAATAAGCCAACTCTTATCTATATGAAGTCACTGGCTAAGCCATACAGGACATATCTCAAGCATTATGACGCGCCCTATTAGCCCGGGAATCAAACCCCGCTGAATGTCCCGCAATGCATCGTGACTAGCACGAATCAAATATTTCCCTCCGAATCGATACGGTTCCAGTGCCCCGGAAAGCCGTTTCGAGGAAATGCCAAGACTTGTGCACAAGTCGTCCGTGACATGCAGACACAAGTAGGTATGACGAGAGGATCGAACATTCTCGCCCCACCAAGCGATCCTAGACTCGTTCAACCAATATCCAACCAAAGCTTCCATAACCATTCTTCCAACATATCCAACCGAGATATCCAACCAAAGTTTATCCAACCAAGGATTCCAAAACCGAACCTCAACTTATAGCCCAAGGCACCAAAATATTAAGTATTTCCATAGGCAAATGCCTCTGCTCAACACAGTATTTCATATTGGATGCAACACCCCAACTCGGGACAAACCCATGGCACGATACCCCAACCGTGGCATAACGCCCTCGCTGATGCAGTTGTTTGGTTTCGAACCGCAACTGCTCGCTTTGCAAGACAAAGCGACCAAGTGATACTCGTGCACAGATGCACGCTCGTTCTCCCGAATTCTCGATATTTCCAATTGCCTCATGTATCATTCCAACCGTCCAAATATAATCCCAATTATTCAACCGACTGCCTCAAATATAATAATCTAACTCTAGCTCCAACTATCCAACGCGTAAATTATTTCAAGCCATAATCCTATCCAAGCCAACGACGTACACTCTATGCACGCCTCAGTGTAGTGATTTCCAATATTTCAGTCTAAGTGTTCAAGCCTTTATGTATTTTCCATATTATTAGGCATGAAGGAGTAGAGGAGAAGGGAAAGAGCCTACTCATAATGTTTGATCCCGTTAGGCATCCTGTCCTGTCGATACGGCCTATCCCTTGAACCCGTGGTCTGATGCAAGCACGATCTACTCAACTGGTATGACCGTGCGAGCAGGCCGTGCTCTCCGAATCATCCGACCGATCGGACTAAGGAAGACGACATTATCGCTCCCATCCAGCTATTCAGTACTGTTCTGAACGAACATCTGATTTCCATCGAACTCGCTAGCCATCTGTACATGAAACCAACTCAATCAATCATTCTTCCCAAAATTCAATAATTCAAATGTAACCAGCATTTGATTTATTCAATCCGACTCAGTATAACGCACCGTGCGGTTGTGGGACGTTACATAATATACCACTTAAAAATCAGGTTCGTCCACGAACCGTGCTGGTACTCATTCCTTTAGTAGCATGACACAATCCAATTCATAACTCTGCTCTATGCGACTCTTATATTCACGATCCTGACTCCGCATCTCGCTCTACTGAACGCTCGTACAAATTTCACGAATTCTCACATCCTTCTTGCAGCTCAATATAAATTCCTCGTATCGCTTAGTTTTGGATCGTATACATATTTAAGGCGTCCCTAAAATATATGCATTTCAGCCGAGCTTTGCGATAGCAAATTTGAACAAGTTACAAAGGTATCTTTATGTCCGAGGCATCCACCCTCGATGCATCCCCAAATACACCGCCTTAAGGGTCGTTCTATGGGTCTACAATATTCATCTCCGATTCAGCGGACAAGTCGCTAGGGTCAGCTGTCCCGAAGCTACGCTCGATAATTGTACGTCATTACGATGGACAGTTACTATGAACCATGCTAGATCTCACCTGCAAATCCGAATCAAATCCAACCATTCCATCCGAGCGAACTTTCGAATCCGAGCATTGCGCCCGTTGAAATTGTCTTCCATCAATCCGTCGTTCTGCCCTGAATCCATCAAATTTCTGAATTGTCATGTTCGTCTTCTCGCACTACCAATTGCAATGATTCTCAAAACTCAAGCCTTGCTTAAATTCATATTCGATTGCCACGTCCCACAATGCACGTCCAACTTACTCGAGCAGCACAGTAATTTATTCTGACGTTGCTCCCACATTCAACTATCTTTAAAAGTCTGTCCGACACAATATTTGCCTTTAGTTGTTGCCACAATCCGTCCACGTCTTCCAGAGAATCCGTCTACCATCGTTGCACCATTTGCCCAAAATTCTACTTTCGCTAAACCTGAGTCGACTTCTCGAGCAGCAATATCCAAAATCTTCCAAGTTTGTGTGAATCCATCGTATTGTCCCTCCAAACCAACTCGTATTTCGTTGCTCAACCATCAGCTCAAATATGTTATCCAAAATCGTAGTCTGTGCTCGCTATCGTTTAATTAACCCATCGCTTCGCTCAAGCGTCTCCCAACTGTTCGTTCCGATCTTGTCCATCTCTTAAGCCCAACGATACTTGCATTTGCACGAGTCTGTTCTTGAGTTCTCAAGTCTAATGTATCGAAGAATACCCGAGTCAAATTCTATTGCACTATATACCACTTGGAAATATAGTTGCCCTCGTGCACCAACCAACTAGTATTCCCGTTACCCGAGTTCGTTCAGGCAATTCCCATTAATGTCTAACCAAAATATTCCAATGCCTTGCTTACTATGTGGTATCCCATATGCCACTCCGAATCAAGTCGCTACTCGCATTATGATTTCTTTGCACTTATCCAAAATTTGTTCGAACCATCCCTCATGCGTGATCCTGCCTTTCCCAACTCGAGTCTGACACAAAACTCAAGCAATGCCTGAATCATCCAAATCTTTCCATTGGTCTCGCGATGCAACTCGTGCTATATCCATTCTCAATGCTTCCAGCTATTCCCACCATCTGATACTTTCGCAACACGAGCAATCGTGCAACGATTGTCTTCCAAATAGTCCAACCCAATACCCAATGGTTCCACACATTTGTTATACGAGCAACTCGTGCAAACTTATCCTGATATTCCCAAGCCAAACTCAAACATGCTCAACCGATGCGCCACAGCCAAAATTCTAACTTCTATCCAACACAATCGCTACACGAGTAACTTGTGCAACGATTTATTCCCATTGAATGTTTCTACTCACAACATGCCACATAACCAAATCTCGTATGCCAACCAACTTATCCATTGAGGCAATCATAAACTCCCCGAACGACAAGCCAAGCCAACCCAACGAAAGCTCTCAACTTGTTGCACAAATGCAACAACGCCACCTAACTTGTTGAACGAATGCAACAACGCCTAACGAGGCTAAGCGATCTAACGAAAACCAACCAAGGCAACGCAACCGAGAATAACATACAGTCACAACCAGTAATATATAGACTTATTGTATGAAACATCCAATGCGACACCGAGTAGAGTCAAGAGCTAGACGACACGCGGTAGCTATTTAGAGTTTGTGATGAAACGAAGGACCAAGTTCGAAGAAATGAACCAGGCGCTCTGATACCAATCTATCATGCCCCAATCTCCCGCAAGCCCAATAGTCCCCGCTGAACGTGAATCACCATGTTCCAGCTCTCCCGCGGGACAATCGTTCTCTTCGGAACATGATGTCGTACGAGCCTGGAGTTGCGCTAGTACAAGGCGATGTTGTCAAACACCAAATTTATCATCGAAACGACCAAGTTACAGAGGAAGTTGTTGTATTATGTACCAAGCACACATCAGAGTAATACACAACGAAGCTCTCGATAGGGTCCAAATAAAATACCCCGAAGGCAATGCCACGAAGGCGATGCCACGGAGTCGATGAAATACTTTTGCTCTTTTCTCTAGCCCACAAAGGTACTTACAGTTCATACATCATGTCTCGTATATCCAAGCAGCACCACTACGCCTGCGTACCTGAAATATTGCCCACAAACGTGGATCAGTACACAGCCGTACTGGTGAGCGGGGTAACCCACTCGTCTTAGCCGACACTAAGTAAAAAGTGAATGCAAACAGTTATATAGTGATCTTTCTAGTTGAATCCTAGATTTATTTCATGGCATATTAATGACATGTTAAGGAAAGCTGTAAAGCAGTTTAAGCATGCAAGCATTCAACCAAACGACAAGCATTTATATATCCGACCCGAAGGATTCTAGCATGCAACCCGTCCTACTCAAGTCATCGCTTGCACGATAACAATCGAACCATCAGCCAAACCTCAATATCCTTCCTCAACCAAAGTTTATATTCCAAACTCGAGTGCACACTCTTGCCGAGGCAAGGTGGCTGCGCATACACGAAAGCCAAACCAACAAAAGAAAAATAAGCCAACTCTTATCTATATGAAGTCACTGGCTAAGCCATACAGGACATATCTCAAGCATTACGACATGCCCTATCAGCCCGGGAATCAAGCCCCGCTGAAGGTCCCGTAATGCATTGTGACTAGCACGAATCAAATATTTCCCTCCGGATCGATACGGTTTTAGTGCCCAGGAAAGCCGTTTCGAGGAAATGCCAAGACTTGCGCACAAGTCGTCTGTGACATGCAGACACAAGTAGGTATGATAAGAGGATCGAACATTCTCGCCCCACCAAGCGATCCTAGACTCGTTCAACCAATATCCAACTAAAGCTTCCATAACCATGCTTCCAACATATCCAACCAAGATATCCAACCAAAGTTTATCCAACCAAGGATTCCAAAACCGAACCTCAACTTATAGCCCAAGACACCAAAATATCAAGTATTTCCATAGGCAAATGCCTCTGCTCAACACAGTGTTTCATATTGGATGCAACACCCCAACTCGGGACAAACCCATGGCACAATGCCCCAACCGTGGCATAATGCCCTCGCCGATGCAGTTGTTCGGTTTCCAACCGCAACTGCTCGCTTTGCAAGATAAAGCGACCAAGTGATACTCGTGCACGGATGCACGCTCGTTCGCCCGAATTCCCGATATTTCTAATTGCCTCATGTATAATTCCAACCGTCCAAGCATAATCCCAATTATTCAACCGACTGCCTCAAATGTAATAATCCAACTCTAGCTCCAACTATCCAACGCATAAATTATTTCAAGCCACAATCCTATCCAAGCCAACGACGTACACTCTATGCACGCCTCAGTGTAGTGATTCCTAATGGTTCAGCCCAAGTGTTCAAGCCTTTACGTGTTTTCCATATTATTAGGTATGAAGGAGTAGAGGAGAAGGGAAAGAGCCCACTCACAATATTTGATCCCGTTAGGCATTCTGTCCTGCCGATACGACATATCCCTTGAACCCGTGGTCCGATGCAAGCACGATCTACTCAACTGGTATGACCGTGCGAGCAGGTCGTGCTCTCCGAATCATCCGACCGATCGGACTAAGGAAGACGACATTATCGCTTCCATTCAGCTATTCAGTACTGTTCTGAACGAATACCTGATTTCCATCGAACTCGCTAGCTATCTGCACATAAAACCAACTCAATCAATCCTTCTTCCCAAAATCCAATAATTCAAATATAACCAGCATTTGATTTATTCAATCCGACTCAGCGTAACGTACCGTGCAGTTGCGGGGCGTTACATGTTGATCCATTCAAAGGGATCAAGGCCTATTACTCTGATGCACTCCTGTATAAACAAGTCCACCAAGATGAAGGAGGGAATAACACCGTCGACGAAGCAAAAATTGACGTAACATCAGACAAACCTTTGACGGTCCACCTTAAGGGATGTGCTCGTGACATAACCCCTCCCCTCGTTGTTAAGATATAGAGAAAGGAACCACAATCTCTGACTATACGACTGCCAAGTCGGAAAAAAGATTCAGTGCCAACTTCTGCCTCTGAACCCTTGGTGGTCAAGCTACGTAGGAGGCCTCCAAAGCTCTCGCTCGCATTGGAGACAAATCTCGAGGAAGACGAACTAGAAGAGTACTTAGCGGCTCATGCTAACGCTCCATTCCTAGACGATATAATTTCTTAGAAAAGATCCCCTACTTTATGAATAAAGGGCTATCTTTAAAGTACTCAAATATTGCACATCTGTCACGACCCGTACCCGATATAAGGATACTAGTCGGAAACAACGCCCAGCCTACGCCGCAGAATCGGCGGTAGAACGCTGTCTAGATAGTCTATCTAAAGTAATGAACCACCAATAATGATAGAATACTCAATCACAGAACTAAGATAGAATGAGCACGAAACAGATAAGAATAGAATAGTCATCATATAACTCATGAGTTTAAAATAATACATCAATGAGTCTGAAGAGTAACAAAATAAGCTGGAGACAAATCTAGTACAAAAGAATACTACCATACTACAAAGCTACACTCCAGGGTCAACTGTCTCAGTTGGGATAAGTCCCTCTTGAGCCAGGGTCTCCGAATCTAAACCCACAACATCCTGGGGTCCATAATAGGTAGGGTACTCCTCAGTGTCATCTGGAAAAATATATCCAGTCAGGAAAGGAGCAGAGTACATCTCTAACAGCAGTTCTAATCCATGATAAAAACTATGTAACAGTAAATAGCTGTGGATAAACAAGATGCACCAAAATATATACAAGATATATATAGACAATAAGGAAATACTGGAAAGAAATACAATAATGAACAATATGCCAATGAAACAATAATACTAATGACTAAGTGTGTGAGTACTAGCTTAACATGTGATCGGCTTGGGCAAGATACAATGCGGCCTGGCTAATCATACGTGCGGTGCATGATCAACACTATTCGCTTACCAATACTTTATTCAATAGGGATTTGATCACATATCTATACTAATACTCCCCACCCCCAACTGTTATAATAGATCCAACCACGGTATGCTATGGCACTAGATTCCCCAAGAAGAGAGCGACTCCTCCCGAAAATCGGTGTCTATACATGTACAAGATAACCAATGAAACAATATTTGCACCATATACACCATATACCAAGGAATAATATCTCATGACGAGATCCGGATATACCAATCCGTGTAACCATAGTGTCAAGAAAAACATGTATATCTACACTAGATACAACGAACATAGAGGATATCATAAATGAGAAACTATCAGAGAATGTACTCGCCTGAAGTCCAATAAAAAGTCTCACAGATGTCTGACTCGGTGCCTCGAAGACCTAGATATGGAATACCACATTAAAACAAGGTCCCGGAAAGAGAACAAGTCAAACTAGTCAACTTCTAGGTCAATAAATCAATTCTAAGTTTAAAGTCAACTATGGTCAACTCTAAAGTCAACTAAAGTCAAACATGGTCAAACCAAGGTCATCCTCACAAGAAATCTATATAAATAATATAGAATAAAGAAATACAACAATTAGGAATCAAGGTCTTGATCCCAATTGGTACCCACACAAAGTATAAATAATATACACTCTAATATAAAGTATATACAAACCAATATTTATACAAATAATATAATATATTACTACTAGTATTATACCTCACAAAAGCACATATATATATAAGATAAATAAATCAAAATACATATATATATAAAACAATTTATTAACTATATACTTATATATATATATATATACATATAAACTTACACAATTAAATATTAATAATTACTAAACACAATGCACATATTAATGTACGTATTTTACATGGCTAGAAGCACACATAAAAATACATTCATTAAATTAACAATTAAATATATAATAATTATAAATAATATAATTACACATTTAAACACATAAATATATTTTACAAAACTTTTATGTATAAATTATTTTATTAACATAAGTACATATATAATTGCATGCAAGAAAGCTACATACATATATTTATATATCACATTAGAACACATAGAAATATAGATCTATGCTACAATAAATACCATAATAAATACACTAAAATAATATATAATATCTATATATATTTACTAATTATAAATGAAGAATTTAAAGCATAAATAATTAGATCTACACATAAACACACCAAATTGGAAAGTTTCACACCGTATCCCACTAGATCTAGGATACGCATGTGACACGAGTCCAACACACAACCAAATGTACCCCGAAGGACACAAACAAGTCACAAATAATATTTATGAATAAATCAAAGTGTCAAAAGTAGATCTATGTGTCCGTGTCAAAATACGACATGTTCAAAGCCCCGTGTCGGAGGAAAAACCCCCAAAATGACACGTATCACCAAATAGTTGGGATACGAACCACATGTACCCAAATATGGACATGACACAAGCCCCAAACACATAATCACATGCCCAATTGATCTATAGGATCAATTGACACACACAACAAAATGTAAATTCGGAATTCCAACAAAATTGACACAAAAAGTACCATAACTTTCTCCATGGGTCTCCTATGAACACAAAACAAAGTCCTATGGGTAGTACATACATATAGGTTAATTTTACATGATTAAATCTCAGATTTAGAAGCTATTTTAATGGAAAAAAACTGAATTATACCTATTGGGAGATGGATTCCCAATGAAACCTCCAATTGAGATGAACTTGCTTCCAAATTGTAGATCCTTGCTCTTCTTTGTAGATCCTTGCTTCCTCCTTCTAGATCCTTGCTTCTCAACTTTCTAATGATGAATTAGAAAGAATTTGGAATGAATTTGGTGGGGAATTGGAATAGGAATGGAGGGAATTTGGGAGTGAGAAATTCTAGATCTAGATTTGGAATGAGAATGAGAGGAGAGAGAAATTTCCCCTCCTAATATAGGCCGGCCATGCCCCCTTGCCCAAGCAATTGTATAATGTCCAATGTACCCCTTGGGGCCTCTCATGAAGAAATAATTAAGGAAGGAAGCTTCTAGTCTAATCATTTAATTAATTTAATCCATCTCCTTAACCATGGGCTTTCTAAATGGGCCAAGTCTAACTATTTAATTCATGTTGGTCCATGGGTCCAAACTACACTAGTTGGGTCCACTAAAATAAGTCCAAAATAATTAAATAATATCCAACAATAATTAAATAATACAACAAAAATTATTTACCATGCACAATATTTATTTAAATAGGAAATTACTAAAATACCCTTTTTCCTAAAATGTGGTAGTGACAAGTCTACCCTCCTTAAAATAATTTCGTCCTCAAAATTTAAAGATGAAAACTACCCCCAGAAAAATCACGGAACAGAACTAAAGAATCACAATTAACTAATGAACAGAATATAACTAGAAAATAATATACCTCAAGGTACAAACAAATATGGATAACGCTCTCGCATGTCATCCTCTCTCTCCCAGGTAGACTTCCCCGGAGAGTGATGCCTCCATGCGACGCGTACCAAAGGAATAGTCTGGTTTCTCAGCACCTTCTCTCTCCGATCCAGAATCTCAACTGGCTGCTCTGGATAGCTAAGAGTAGGGCCCACCTCTATCTCTGAGTGATCCAATATATGACTAGGATCTGCCACGTATCGTCTCAACTGTGACACATGAAACACGTTGTGCACTCCCTCCAATACAGGTGGCAAGTCTAGTCTATAAGCAACTGCACCGACCCTCTCTAGAATAGTGAAAGGTCCGATGAATCGCGGACTAAGCTTTTTGCCTCCACCGAAGTGAATCGTGCCTCGTGTCGGAGAAATCCTCAGAAACACCAAACCACCCACCTAAAACAAAACACCATCTTAAGAACTTAATCTATAACAAACAAGAATAATCACAAACAAAATCTAAACTATACCTCAAACTCCAAAGGTCTTCGAAGGCTATCGGCCCAATGCCGCTGTCTGTCCTGCGCCACTCGAAGTCTGTCTCTAATCAACTGAACCTTCTCCGCTGCATCTACGACCATCTCTGGCCCAAGCAAAACTCTCTCTCCAACATCGTCCCAAGACAAAGGAGTACGACACCTCCGACCATATAGAGCTTCAAAAGGTGACATCTCTATACTGGCCTGGTAACTGTTGTTGTAAGCAAACTCTACCAAATGGAGATGGTCCTCCCAAGAACCCCCGAAATCTAGTACACAAGTGCGCAACATATCCTCGAGAGTCTGGATAGTCCGCTCAGACTGCCCATCTGTCTGGGGATGATATGCAGTACTGAATTTGAGCTGAGTGCCCAAACTCTCCTGCAAACTCCTCCAGAAATGAGAAATGAAACGACTATCCCGATCTGAGACTATGCTGACGGGAACTCCATGTATCCTAACGATCTGCCTCACATACATCTCTGCCAGCTTCTCCGTAGACAAACCCACCTTGAAAGGCAAAAAGTGGGCCGACTTGGTCAACCTATCAACAATGACCCAAATCGCGTCTTTTCCTCCTGGAGATCGTGGAAGTCCGGACACAAAATCCATAGTAATGTGTTCCCACTTCCACTCTGGAATGGGTAATGGCTGAAGTAACCCTCCTGGCCTCTGCCTCTCGGCTTTCACCTGCTGGCACACTAAGCATCTGGATACAAACTGTGCCACTTCCCTCTTCATGCCATACCACCACACACTCTCTCGCATATCCCGATACATCTTGTTAGCACCTGGATGTATGGAATACTGAGAGCGATGCGCTTCCTGCAACACCTCCTCATGCAACTCCCCACTAGGCACACACAATCTAACTCCATGACTCAAAGATCCATCCTCTGCAATAGTGAAATCATCCTCCAATCCTGCTCTCACCTGAGCTCTGATACTCCTCAAAGATACATCATTATACTGTGTTGCCTTAATCCTGTCCATCAAATCTGAGTGTATCTGTAGTCCCCACATCTGTATAACACCACCAGGAATAATTACCTCAATGCCCAAGCTCTCCAAGTCCTCCAACAAATATCGATCCTGCGTTAAGAACATAGCTACCGGATACCTGCTCAAAGCATCGGCAACTACATTGGCTTTCCCAGGATGATATTGTAAAGAGATATCAAAATCCTTCATTAGTTCCAACCACCGACGCTGCCTTATGTTCAACTCCTTCTGCGTGAAAACGTACTTCAAGCTTTTGTGGTCTGTGAAGATCTCCACACGCTCTCCGTACAAATAATGTTTCCACAACTTCAGAGCGAAGATGACGGCTGCCAACTCCAAATCATGGGTAGGATAGTTCTTTTCATGAGGACGCAATTGTCTGGATGCATAGAAAATCACTTTCCCATGCTGCTAAAGAACACAACCTAAACCCTTTCCCGATGCATCACTATAAATAGTGAAACCTCCAGACCCTGATGGCAACGTCAAAATAGGAGCAGACGTCAACCTCTTCTTCAACTCTTCAAAAGCAACCTGGCAATCCTCCGTCCAAACAAACTCCACATCCTTCCTTGTGAGTCTGGTCATCGGCTCGACAATCCTCGAAAAATCTTGCACAAACTTCCTGTAGTAGCCTGCCAATCCCAAGAAACTCCTGATCTCTGCTACCGAACTCGTAGTCTTCCAAGATTCCACTGCTGAAATCTTCTTCGGATCTACTGAAATACCATTACCAGTCACAACATGTCCCAAAAATTCTACCTTGTCCAGGAAAAACTCACACTTGGACAACTTCCCATAAAGCTTCTCCTTCCTCAGCACATCCAACACAATCCTCAAATGCTCCTCATGCTCCTCCGGTGTCCTCGAGTATATGAGTATGTCGTCGATGAACACCACCACGAACTTGTCAAGGTACTGGTGGAACACCTTGTTCATCAAGTTCATAAATACCGCCGGTGCATTAGTCAAACCAAACGGCATCACCATAAACTCGAACTGACCATACCGAGTTCTAAAAGCAGTCTTCGGTATGTCCTCCGGCTTCACCTTCACCTGATGGTAGCCTGATCTCAAATCTATCTTAGAAAATACCTTCGCACCACTCAACTGATCAAACAGATCATCAATCCGTGGCAAAGGATACTTATTCTTGATAGTGAGATTATTCAAAGCCCTGTAATCAATACACATACGCACCGATCCATCCTTCTTCGGTACAAACAATACCGGGGCTCCCCATAGTGAAGAACTCGATCTGATAAACCCCTTATCCTGCAATTCGTCCACCTGCTTCTTCAACTCGACCAGCTCGCTGTTGTTTACTCTATAGACATGCTGTGAAATTGGTTCTGCACCTGGCACCAAGTCTATAGAAAATTCAATATCTCGATCTGGTGGCAATCCTGGCAATTCCTCAGGAAACATATCCAAGAATTCTGCTATCAACGGATGCGGCAACTCCTTGTCTTCCATCATAGCTCCACAAATAATGCCTCCCCCCTGCTCCGCAGCTCCTCTAGCAAACTCGAACTATGGCTCTCCTGGCGGACCAAACAAAACTCTACCTCCTCTACAGTCTATGCTAGCACGGTGCCTACTCAACCAATCCATCCCAAGTACAATATCGTAGCTCGGAAGTGGCATTACAAGTAGACACGCACTCAACTCCCGGCCTCCCAGAGTAACTCTCCGATCCTTGCAAATATCATTAACCAGGATAATGCCTCCCCCGGTCATGATCTTGCAAGTCCTAAGCAAAGACTCAGCTACCAAACCATGCTTCAGAGAAAAAGAAACAGATACAAAACTATGGGAAGCACCACTATCAAACAAAGCAAAAGCTGGAATAGAATCAAGAAGAATAGAACCTGCGATAACATCTCCGGTAGGTTCCTCCTCTTCGACGGTCATAGCAAACGCTCGTCCCTGTCGAGCACCTTCATGCTGTTGATGTTGGACAAAATGCTGCTGTTGTGTCGAAAACGGTCCCCTCGGCTGTGCTGCAGGTGGTCTCGTCTGTGTCCTCGGAGCTGGAGCTGCTCCCTGAACTGCACGACGAGGATACTCCCTTGATTGATGCCCTTCAGTACCACAATACAAACAAACTCCTAACCTCCTCCTGCAAACTTCCCAGATGTGGTCGGGCTTCTTGCAGAAGTTGCATGGAGCTTGCTGTAACTGTCTCTGCTGCTGAGGTGCCTGGTAAAAAGGCGCTATAGCTGGAGTCTGGTTCTGCTGTGGCTGCTGGAAAGGTCTGGACTGAAAATAAGGATGTTTGGCAGATACTGCACTGCCGTTGGCCCCCAGAAAAGAATCACGGTCTTCAAACCCAGATCCCGCTCAACCTTGCGTGCCTCCGCAAGTATCTTCGAGTATGTCTCATAAAAAGACGGAATAAAAATCAATATGGCACATGATGTAAGACATCAAGGAAAGGACAGTTTAAGGGATCAAGTATCAATGTCAAAGAAGAATAGTTGAATCAAAAGAATTTTCCTAGATGTGATTGAGTATCTCAGCCTATATCCTATATCCTATCGCAGGCTCGCAGTAGTACAACTAAGTTGTCACACTACCACGACATCACATACTTGTGAAGCTAGACCTGCATGGGCCACCACCAAAAATGTGTCACGACCCGTACCCGATATAAGGATACTAGTCGAAAATAACGCCCAGCTTACGCCGCAGAATCGGCGGTAGAACGCTGTCTAGATAGTCTATCTAAAGTAATGAACCACCAATAATGATAGAATACTCAATCACAGAACTAAGATAGAATGAGCACGAAACATATAAGAATAGAATAGTCATCATACAACTCATGAGTTTAAAATAATACGTCAATGAGTCTGAAGAGTAAAAAAATAAGCTGGAGACAAATTCAGTACAAAAGAATACTACCATACTACAAAGCTACACTCCAGGGTCAACTGTCTCATTTGGGATAAGTCCCTCTTGAGCCAGGGTCTCCGAATCTAAACCCATAACATCCTGGAGTCCATAATAGGTAGGGTACTCCTCAGTGTCATCTGGAAAAATATATCCAGTCAGGAAAGGAGCAGAGTACATCTCTAACAGCAGTTCTAATCCATGATAAAAACTATGTAACAGTAAATAGCTGTGGATAAACAAGATGCACCAAAATAGATACAAGAGATATATAGACAATAAGGAAATACTGAAAAGAAATACAATAATGAACAATATGCCAATGAAACAATAATACTAATGACTAAGTGTGTGAGTACTAGCTTAACATGTGATCGGCTTGGGCAAGATACAATGCGGCCTGGCTAATCATACGTGCGGTGCATGATCAACACTATTCGCTTACCAATACTTTATTCAATAGGGATTTGATCACATATCTATACTAATACTCCCCACCCCCAACTGGTATAATAGATCCAACCACGGTATGCTATGGCACTAAATTCCCCAAGAAGAGAGCGACTCCTCCCGAAAATCGGTGTCTGTACATGTACAAGATAACCAATGAAATAATACTTGCACCATATACACCATATACCAAGGAATAATATCTCATGACGAGATCCGGATATACCAATCCGTGTAACCATAGTGTCAAGAGAAACATGTATATCTACACTAGATACAACGAACATAGAGGATATCATAAATGAGAAACTATCAGAGAATGTACTCGCCTGAAGTCCAATAAAAGGTCTCACAGATGTCTGACTCGGTGCCTCGAAGACCTAGATATGGAATACCACAATAAAATAAGGTCCCAGAAAGAGAACAAGTCAAACTAGTCAACTTCTAGGTCAATAAATCAATTCTAAGTTAAAAGTCAACTATGGTCAACTCTAAAGTCAACTAAAGTCAAACATGGTCAAACCAAGGTCATCCTCACAAGACATCTATATAAATAATATAGAATAAAGAAATACAACAATTAGGAATCAAGGTCTTGATCCCAATTGGTACCCACACAAAGTATAAATAATATACACTCTAATATAAAGTATATACAAACCAATATTTATACAAATAATATAATATATTACTACTAGTATTATACCTCACAAAAGCACATATATATATAAGATATATAAATCAAAATACATATATATATATAAAACAATTTATTAACTATATACTTATATATATATATATACATATAAACTTACACAATTAAATATTAATAATTACTAAACACAATGCACATATTAATGTACGTATTTTACATGGCTAGAAGCACACATAAAAATACATTCATTAAATTAACAATTAAATATATAATAATTATAAATAATATAATTACATATTTAAACACATAAATATATTTTACAAAACCTTTATGTATAAATTATTTTATTAACATAAGTACATATATAATTGCATGCAAGAAAGCTATATACATATATTTATACATCACATTAGAACACATAGAAATATAGATCTATGCTACAATAAATACCATAATAAATACACTAAAATAATATATAATATCTATATATATTTAATAATTATAAATGAAGAATTTAAAGCATAAATAATTAGATCTACACATAAACACACCAAATTGGAAAGTTTCACACCGTATTCCACTAGATCTAGGATACGCATGTGACACGAGTCCAACACACAACCAAATGTACCCCGAAGGACACAAACAAGTCACAAATAATATTTATGAATAAATCAAAGTGTCAAAAGTAGATCTATGTGTCCGTGTCAAAATACGACATGTTCAAAGCCCCGTGTCGGAGGGAAAACCCCCAAAATGACACGTATCACCAAATAGTTGGGATACGAACCACATGTACCCAAATATGGACACGACACAAGCCCCAAAAACATAATCACATATCCAATTGATCTATAGGATCAATTGACACACACAACAAAATGTAAATTCGGAATTCCAACAAAATTGACACAAAAAGTACCATAACTTTCTCCATGGGTCTCCTATGAACACAAAACAAAGTCCTATGGGTAGTACATACATATAGGTTGATTTTACATGATTAAATTTCAGATTTAGAAGCTATTTTAATGAGAAAAACTGAATTATACCTATTAGGAGATGGATTCCCAATGAAACCTCCAATTGAGATGAACTTGCTTCCAAATTGTAGATCCTTGCTCCTCTTTGTAGATCCTTGCTTCCTCCTTCTAGATCCTTGCTTCTCAACTTTCTAATGGTGAATTGGGAAGAATTTGAAATGAATTTGGTGGGGAATTGGAATAGGAATGGAGGGAATTTGGGAGTAAAAAATTCTAGATCTAGATTTGGAATGAGAATGAGAGAAGAGAGAAATTTCCCCTCCTAATATAGGACGGCCATGCCCCCTTTCCCAAGCAATTGTAAAATATCCAATGTACCCCTTGGGGCCTCTCATGAAGAAATAATTAAGGAAGGAAGCTTCTAGTCTAATCATTTAATTAATTTAATCCATCTCCTTAACCATGGGCTTTCTAAATGGGCCAAGTCTAACTATTTAATTCATGTTGGTCCATGGGTCCAAACTACACTAGTTGGGTCCACTAAAATAAGTCCAAAATAATTAAATAACATCCAACAACAATTAAATAATACAACAAAAATTATTTACCATGCACAATATTTATTTAAATAGGAAATTACTAAAATACCCTTTTTTCTAAAATATGGTAGTGACAACATCTCAACGCACTATATTCCCTGGAGCACAGCATAGGTATGCACTTGCATACACAGGTAACTACCACCTATACAGTCAACCGGATTCTCACCAGTCAGAACTCCTACTTTATAGTTTCAGCAAGGAAGAAGGGAGACAAACTCATCATCTTTGGCAGAGTAGAAAGTCTTCAATCCTTCATCCCAGAGGAACTGGAGCCAGAGGTTGATACCAGAAAGATACCATTTTACCGGTACAGTTCTCGAATGAAATACCTCATCCAGAAGATGGGATACGATCTTAAAGCCACAAGGGGCTTGAACTAAGGCAAGGGCCTACGGCTACCTCTTCAACTGCGCGCTCCTGCAGGAAAGTTCGATGATTATTACCATAAGACCAGACATGACTTAGGGGTACGTCATGCCGCATGCCGCTTACAACCCCCGAAGGCTCGGATGAAGAAGATGAGTTATACTATCATATTTCAGAATCTTCCTCCTGGGACTCCGACATCAGTATCGGGGAGATTCTAAAGTAAAATTGTCTGCCAACATGGTGTCAGTTGACCCTGAGGAAGACGACGAGGATGCACCGGAACCATTTCAAATAGAACCGTGGGCCCAACGCCTAAAAGCCACTACAAAAAAAAAGTTTTTCTTGACAGTTTTTCTCCGTCAAGAAAGGGTTTTTATAACGATTTTGGATCCGTCATCTAGGCCACAGTCAAGAAAAGTTGCTACTTTTCTTAACAATTTATATTTTTATTTTTTTTGACTGTTTTAAACCGTCAAGTAACAAGCCTGTCTTGATGATTTTAAACCGTCAAGAAAATATATCAAAAAAATCGTCAAGATAAATAAAAACTTTTCTTGACTGTGGCCTAGATGACGGGTAATGACCGTCAAGAAAGCCCTTTCTTGACCGAGAAAAGCCGTCATAAAAAATATTTCTTGATGTTTAAAAACCGTCAAGAGAAGTTAAATTTTGTTTAACCAAAATTTTGTTTATAATTATATATTATATGCTTCCTTTTGTCGTATTTATTGACACATAATATCCTCATAATCCAAAACATCATAAACATCAAAAAATAATAATATACATCATTTTTATATTAATAAATACGTGTTTATACACCGTAAACATCTAACCAAATATCCAAATAGACCAAATATGTAATTTTTGTACAATTTCTTAAATATCCAAAATCTATATATACAAGTAAACTAAAATACATAGCACATTATAAAACTATATAACAAAATATCTGAATAAGTCAAATTAGCGATGTCTAAAAACGTCACTAAATGGCCAAAAAATGTTGCTATATAATTTTAGCGACGTATGTAGTGACGTTTCGATGAAGTCGTCTTTAAGCTAGTTGCTGACCAGAAAAATATCACAAAATGTCGTAATACCGACATTTTCTAGCGACGTAAATGCGTCGCTATATTAGCGACGTTTAGCGACGCAATATTGCTAAATTAGCGACGTGCTGTGTGTCGCTATATGTCGCTAAGTTTTTTTTTTAGCGACGTTGTGCGACTCATTTAGCGACATTATTTTGACCTGACAATACTGCCATGTCAGCAAATCTTCGATGATCAGCGACATTTTTAGTGACGTTTATAGCGAGGTGTATAGCGACATTTTTAGGGACGTATATAAACGTCGCTAAACGTCACTATAAACGTCGCTAAAGATACAATAAAAAATAAAAAAAAGAACATTGAATTATTTCTAAACCATTATTCCTTAAGTTTATGAATTCATAATTTTTACAAATAGACCTGGAGCAACCCTCCGTTGAATTTGCTAGGTTCGCCGACCCCCTTCAGTTGAACACTCAACACCGATAAATTAACATACATTTAATATGAATAATATTGTAAAATTTGAAGAAAATGAAACATTAAGATTACAATCCGAGTCAGGACAAAATCTTATAATAAAGAATACAACAAATATTCACACAACTGAGTTTGAAAGCCTCATTGTAAAGAATACAAGAAATAAAGTTTGAAATCCTCAAAAATAAAAAATATTCATAAATGACCAAATATTATATGTCTGAAACACAAACAATCAATAAACTATACTAACTAGGACTACTGTGGATCTGTAGAAGGATGACCACTGGAGCGTATTAAGGATAAGAACAGATCATACTACTTCCGTGAAATCGACACCGATGTCGATGGAGAAGGCAGTGACATCGGTGGAGTCTGTGTCGATGAAGGTGCACCAGGAGGACGTATTTGCTCCAACTCTGCTAGTCGATGGTTGTACGATTCTATGGTAGATAACAGCCTCGTACTGCTATGAACCATTAAATCCTGCATCATCATCAGCCTCTTGCCTATGGACAGATGTGATGACTATAACTCCATCATGCTGCGCTCTGTCGACGCTCTAAGATCAGCTGTCATATCCTGGAGCTCCATGATGCCGCGCTCGAGCATATCAAATCATGCGATGAGCGTCGTATCGTCTGCCTATGGCTGGGACAGGGGCTGCTCCTCCATCCTTCGCAGCAATTCATCACGGAGAGACGCAATCTGACGGTCAACAGTCTTCTGGACTCAGGCCGATGACTGCAAGGGCTGTGGGGAATGCGCACTTGCCGTGGAGGCCTTAGATGACTGCATCGTAACAAGGGTGCCATAGAATCCCGTACCGTAGTACGTACCCCTCTGGATACCACCAGCGGCGGTCACCCACAGCTCATCCGTCGACGGAGCTGGAGAGGGCTGCGAGAAAGTACCAGCCTCTCCCGCTATAGGTGCACTAGCAGTCGTCCACTCACGCAGCCTAAGATACTCGGCCTAGAAAAGTTTGGATACTCGATAATTGCCTAAGTTATATTAAAATGAACACAAACTAAAGTAATACTTACATAGGTCTGCGAGGCCCTCTAATTAATGAGATTCTCGTCCTTTCGATGGGTGGTCAGGAAGACGGTCACCATGTTTGCATCCTCACCCCTCTGTACTTGTTAAAAATATATTATTTAGTACTAAAATTAAGTATTTTATCCTACTACCATTTTATCGTACTTGTATTAAAATAATATATTTTAAATAAAAATATACCAAACGAAAGAAATATTCTGTCATCGTAATCGAGCCACCACACCACTTTGCAGCCTTCTGCCTAGCCGCTTTGGTCTTATCAGACCTTTCCTTGTACCTCGAATCGTCCAATCTAGCCCTCACCGCAGTCCACTTCTCAGGCGTGATCCAACCTTGGATCAGTTTTTCTATACGATCACGAGCCTTCTGGTCATCTAAAGCATCACGGATCAGCTTGGCGGCAACGGCAAAAAATATCTGCTCGATTAACTCGGCCCGGTGCGGTAGATAAAAATATGTTTGCTACAATAAGTAATTTAGTAAGTTATATAATATTCATAAATTAGATGATTGATATAATATACTTTTACCTTGAAGTGCGTAAACCAAAACGCCTTCCTCTCTTCTGGAATATCAGAGTAGTTGATCCAAAGGCCACCATAGTTGTACCTCAGAAAGTGGTCCTGGCGTCTCTGTACCGATGAGGGATGATATCTATACAGAGATAATTATTTTATCGAAAAAGTCAATATATGATGAATAAAGAAATACACGATATATATGATGCAAAACCATCTAATTGACTTATTTTGTACCGTTGGCCCAAATCTTCGTTCTCGTCTCATCCAGAGGTGCGCATGGAGGATCTAGCTAATGCTAGGATAACGTCGGCTCAACCTTCGCCATATGCTCATCTGTCTCCATGGTTCCGTCAACAGGAGGAACGCTGGACGAGGGAGTACTATCAGGCCTGGAACTACTCGTCCCAAGAGTGCTGCCACGTAACGTCGTCGTAGTCGAAGATGTAACTGGTCGATATACTGGAGTACTAGGCGCCGAGGATCCAGAACCAACAGTAGGCAGTACCGGAGGAGCACTTTGTCTACTTCGGGACTTATCGAACGCTCCGCGTCATCCTGTCATACCTGATAACAACATCTGATGAATACAGAAATACACAAATATATAGTTCATTCTACAGTCAAAATGTTATGCATATCTCACAGCATTAATAGAATTACACAGTAAATACCTATTAGTGTCACAAGTCTAAATGGATAGTACATTCTGCACTCAAAATATAATATATATATATCTTCATCAAAATAGTACATTCTACAGTCAAAATATAGTACATATCTTCGGGCAAAATATTTTATTTTCAATCATCTTCAAAAAATTCATCTTGTTCGTCTTCCTCGTCTTCCTCGTCCTGCTCTTCCTCTTCCTCCTCATCTTTACTTTCATCTACTTCGTCTTTGTCTTCCTCTTCAGATAATTCTACCTCTTCTACATTATTAGTTGTGTAATGAGTAACTTACGTTGAGTTAATATCTACAATATTTGTTACAAGAGGTATCTAGTCCTCTTGATAAGCTATTTCGTCAACGTCAAAGGTATTTCTAACTTTAGTCTTGCATACTGTCTACCAATCCGACCTTGCTGTCCCCCATCTAGGATAAGTTGTGAAGTACACGAGCTGAGCCTGATTTGATAGAATAAATAGTTCATAGCCTTGATATCTACGCTTGTAGTTTATATCTACAAGACCGTACTTATCAAGTTTTCAACATTGATCATGAATCGGATCAAACCATTCACACTTGAATAACACGATCTTAGCAGGTTCTATGCCATAATTATATGTCAACTCCATAATCTCTCATAAGTTGCCAAAGAAATCATTGCCTAGATCGACGTCTTTGTAGTTCGAAGATTTGATACACAAACAACTATTTTTTTATGGAATCAAGATCCAGAAAGCTGTCTCTGATCGAAATATTTGTTGTCTTAAATCTAAACCCATTCACACAGTAACTTGGCCATATTTTGACGGCAGTAATTGATCCCCTGGCTAGAGTTCTAATAGATTCAGTCTCGGGTGTTATTGGACGATCGACCTAAATATCAAAGTAGCGATAGTAAGTTATTTATTGTGCAAGTGCATACAGAAAAAACAATTACCAAACTCCTTACATATGCGCTCAACCAAGAAGGAAAATGTCGTCTTATTTCTTGTTCTACTTCTTCTTCTGTTAGATAGGGTCTAATCGACCTCAGCTCATCATTATATGTGTTGAAAAACAATAAAGCAACCGTTGATTAGTAGCATAATAGTAGCTTACACTATTACATTAAGATGACGTAAACATAGACGTATTAATTACTTACCTCTCTAGCTTCACCACTTCATCCTCGTCGCAATTGAGTAATATATACAATTGAGCAGCCCTTAGCTTATCGTCATTTAAGCGCCTGCCACTCGTACCTATCAACCGAAGCCCCGGGCAACCACTAAAGGAAAGGCTCGACGAAGGGAGGGCGCTACGCGCCTCAAGTGGATTTGAACCAGGCCGTAGGTGATCCATTGAGGAGAATGGAGAAGGACGGCCCAGTGATGCACCCAGCGATATCGGTCGTCTTGTTTGGACATTTGACCCTCCGACGTTCTCCTTTCCCTCGATTCTGAAGCGGGTCTCATTTTTGTCTCTTTGTTCATCGTAGTTGTAGTATGTATTCCCAAATACTCGAGGGAGTGTGGTGGCACAACTTAGAGCAAAGTTCCCTGAAAGTGAAAGAAGCTCTTCTTCATTTTTCCCGAAGGCTTTCCTGACGCATTGAATACTTTCAGTATTGCATCATTAGATTCTTGATATCCGTCGTCGTTTCTCAGAGCTCTCGTTCTATTAGTAGCAATATGAGATTTGAAATACGTCGAGCAAAACTTTGTAATCTCCTCGAGAAGATAAGTTTTACAAATAGAGCCCTCAACTTGTACCTTATTTTTTACCTTTCTCTTTTAGGTGATTCAGATGCCGCTCGAAGGGGTACATCCACCGATAACCAACATGACCGCCAACACGTGCCTCATAGGAAAGATGAATTGGTAAATGCTCCATAGAGTCAAAGAATCCAGGAGGAAACACCTTCTCGAGCTTGCACAGTGTTACCGCAATGTCATTCTCTTGCTTTTCTAGACGATCGACGAGCAACTTAGTAGAACAAAGATCTCTGAAGAATATGCTGAGCTTTGTCAATGGATCCCAAACGACCTGCGATAAGAATTTCTAAAATAAAATCAGAATTAATCTCTCCATGAATACGTGACAATCGTGGCTATTCATACCCGCTAGTTTGTTCTCCTTGAGGTTGACACATCTTCTCAAGTTCGACACGTACCCGTCTGAAAATTTTAGATCCTGAATCTACCTACAAAGTCTCCATTTATCCTCCTTCTCCAGTGAGAAAATTGACTTAGGCTGCTTTAACTTTCTATTCTCCTCCTCTATCAAATGCAATGCATGATGTCTACATATTTCTTCTAAGTCCAACCTGGCCTTCGGATTGTCTTTCGTCTTCCCCTTTACCTCCATTACAGTATGAATTATGTTATCAAACACATTCTTCTCGATATGCATGACATCAAGGTAATGTCTGATCAGATTGGTGCACCAATGTGGCAGATCCTAGAATATACTCCTTTCGTCCAGTTATGGGTACGACCAAATCTGACACACTTGTACCCCTTAACAGGCTCTTCGATAGCACTTGGTAAATCCTTTACCTCTTTTCATATCGTGTATCTGGGCCACATTGGCGGTGGATTGGCCTTTTCCACAACGCCGGCACGAAAAGTATTCCTGTTCCTCCGGTACGGATGATCCTTCAGTAGAAATTATCGATGACAATCGAAGAAGCACGGTTTGCCTCCGTATTTCAAACGAAAAAACTTTGTATGGTCCACATAATACGGACATGAGATACGACCATGAGTGCTCCATCCCTATAATATTCCATAGGCCAAAAAGTCGTCCACATAAGTGCTGTCCTCATCTGAAAATTCTGCTTTCTAGATACATCGTACATGTTGGCACCTACTTCACACAGCTGATTCAACTCAACTATCAAAGGCTGTAAATATACATCGATGTTCCTCTTCAGATTGTTCAGACCCGAAATAATAACGGTTAGAAACATATACGGAGTCTTCATGGACATCTAAGGCGGTAGATTGTACGGAGTGACGATCACGGGCCAACACGAATACTAGGAGCCCGAAAGTCCGAATGGGGTAAAACCATCGGAGGTGAGCCCCAATCTGATATTACGAGGATCCGAAGCAAAATCTGGATACTCTCGATCAAAGTGCTTTCATGCTTCTCTATCGGATGGATGATCCAATACTCCTTCGATCTGTTTTCGCCTGTGCCAACTCATATTTTCTGCAGTCTCCTTTACCATAAACAACTTCTGCAACCGCAACGTCAAAGGCAAGTAGTGCATCGAATTGGTAGGCTTCTTTGCACCGATAGACTTTCTTCTTCCAGTGGCCTGGTAGCGATCAGCACCATAGAATCTGCACGCATCTTCATCCTTGTCGTCTTTGTAGTACAACATGCACCCGTTACGACATGTATCGATTTTCTCATATTCTATCCAGAGTGATCTCACCATCCTCTTAGATCGGTAGAAGTCTTTAGGCAACTTTGCACCCTCTGGTAAGATCTTTATAATCAAATCCATCAGTCGGTTAAAGTATTTTTGCGACATGTTAAAATCGGACATGATGCTCAACAATCTTGTAACCACCTCCAACGATGAATGATCCTCACAACCAGGATATAATGGAGTCCTTACATTCTTCAGCAACTCCATGAACTTTACAGCATCGACATTCGGTGCCTCCTCAGCTGCATAATGATTATCTGGATCAAAACTAGGCCCTACCGTATCAAAAATCATGTTCACCCATCTGTCGTCGTAAGGACCTTTGATTAGGACACAAAACGTGCATCGTGTCAGCATTTTCGTCAACACCACCACCACCAACCCCTCCGAACGCACGATTACTCACACTCCAAACACTCCTTCCTTGCGAATAAGGACCTCCATCGAGCAAGCTAGCACGGAGAAGAAAGTCCAAAAACGTTGGGCTTAGGATCAAAAAGTATCTGAAGCACCAACTTGAGCCAGCCAGCTCGACATTCCATCCAAAATAGGCACTGTGTGTGAGCATTTCATCGAACACCTGGATGGGGAACTAATGTCACTCCACTCTGAACACTCCTTCCGTGCGTATAACAAACTCCGCAGAGGACGGAGGCAGGTGCGGTACGAACACCACCCGCATCGTCCTTCTCCTATCCTGCGTCCTCGCCAGAAACAGCCTCGTATTGATGCAGTTCGACCACGAGAGCCCCAGCGCCGGCATCACCCTCCTCCCGGAGCTCCACAGCTCCCTGTCATTCCCCACCCTGGCCGGCCCCGGCCCCCGCTGCTGCTCTGGCCCCTCCATGACATCCACGACGTGGTTCATCACGACGACGGCGAGACGTAGGTCCCGCGCGAGGGACCTGAGCGCGACGGAGATCTTGAAGAAGAGGGAGGAGCGGCGGGCGAGGTCGGAGGGGGTATTGTCGAACTAGGACCGGAACAGCACGGCGACCGAGTCGACGACTAAGAGGCGGACTGGGAGAGGGGTGGTTTGGTAATAATTCAGGAGGGAGCGGAGGAGGGAGAGGAGGTCGGCGGGGGAGTGGGCGGAGCGGACGAGGAGGCGGTCGAGAGGGATAGTGTCATTTCGGTGGTTTTGACGGAGGGAGAGGAGGCGGCGGAGAGGGAAGGGGAGTTCAGTGGTGACGAAAAGGGAGAGGGAGGGATGGGAGTGGATGAGGAGGGAGAGGGAGAGGGAGAGCTGGGTCTTACCGGATCCGGATTCGCCGGAGAGCTCGGTTACGGACCCGATGGGGACTCCGCCGCCGAGGAAGCGGGTGAGGACCGGGCAAGGGAGGGAGAGCTTGTCGGCGGGGAGGTGGTGGAGCGGGTTAATGGGTCTTGGTATTGCTGGATGCTGCTGCTCCGGATTTGGATGATCCGTCATTGATGTACTTGCTGCCTTGCTCGGGAATGGTTGGGTTGGGTTTTGGTTGGGGGTGTGTTCAATGGTGGGTCTTCCAATGACAAGGGCGGGAATGTTTAACCCTTATTGATTTCCATATCCAAATTTCCAAAAATAACTTTTAACTAATCTCACAAAAAAACAATTTTGGATTAGGATTGTATTAAAAAAAATAAAGTGTAAATTATTTCATGTTATTTTTGTATTTTAACATTTATCATCTATTTTCAAGCAGCCATACAGACTTTTCGAACTAAAATATTTAATGGATCAGGTGGGACGATTCTGACCCTAATAAGCCAGGTTTGACCAATATAGATTAGGATCGGACTAAATCGATCACTTAGAGAGGCTTTGACCTTATATTTGTTAGTTTCAAGACGGATCAAAGATGGTAGAGCATATGCTAATAATAGAGCTTTAAGCGAGATCCGAAAGTATGCTCTCTAGTAGAACACAAGTTGTCGTCAAGACATAGAGCTTCTAGCAAACAAGTTTGCTAGAAGAAGAATTCAATTCCAACGAATCACAAAAGTCAATAGAGAAGTTTGGCTCACCAAAAACTCGAAAGAGTCCATTCAAGTGATGAACAACTCCTAAGAAGCACACCTCTAAGAACAAGTTATAAACTGACTACAAAGAAAAGAAAAACTACAATAAAAGTGTTCTTCTTTTTACGTTCGCAGACGCTACAATGAGATAAAACAGTACAAAGAGAACAAGAAGAAAGATCAGAAAAGAACTCTTGCTGGGGTGATTAAAACCACCGGTGCTCAAAGCAAGATTTGTCCTATCCGCGATCTGCTCCCAGGAACCAGCAAGTTCTGGAATAACTTCTTGAACACCCGCGTCACCTCCCTCCTGGACCAAAACGAACTCGTGGACTACTTTTCCAGCGCAGCAGCCTCTTGAACTCTCTCTCTCTCTCTCTCTCTCTCTCGAATAACCATTTCTTATGAGGACTGAGAGAAGAGTATTTACAGAGGATCCTAGTCCCCTAGTCGGTTACAAAGAGATAAGAACAAAATTAATTCAAATCACAAAAAATTAGATCTAAATTAAAGACGCAATCTTTCCATATCTGACTCACTTCTGCATTTAGCGCAGCAGCGCATTAGCACAGCAGCGCAGCGGCACAACGGCACATAGTCGCACATGGCCGCGTATACGCCCGCACAGCGCCCTCATAGCACCCGCTCAGCAGCCTACTCAAGCAACCGTGCATGCAACCACACTAGCAACAGTTCATGCAACTCGCGCATAAAACGATGATGACGTGTTAAGTGTAAAGTGCGCCAACAAAGCGCCACTTTGCGCCCTTGAGCCCGAGTCAGAGTCCGAGTCCTTTGGGGTTTAGCTCCTAATAAATTTCAAGAGCATGACAAAAAGCTTAAAAGATTACATTATGGGGTTAATCATTTTTTATCCTAATAAAATACCCCCATATTGCACCCATGTGCCTCACCACACCCAATGTACACACCTCAACACAAGCAAAGCTTTATATTGATATACTCACTTGGTGGTGTTGCCAATGTAGGACTATCTTTCATAGTCCAAAGGCAAAAATACCAACAATCTTCCACATATCTCAATATATGGGTTTTACGTTCCTCACAGTCATTGTCCATCATGCATTAGGATAGATGTCGCTTCGACTTAAATCTTTTCGTATGTCAAATAACAGTACGATACAAGAATGGTCTATGCCTTAAATTTTGCACCATAGCTGTAATTCTCCCCACTCACACAATAACATTAACTGTGTTTCCGGTTGCATATTAAAGGCCATGTGCACGCCTATTTTTGGTGTATATATTTTAGGCGTCTACAAGTTTTCCCTCAAGAGACGACATGTATCTCTTTCCATACACTCTAAGTTAGTTCTTTAAAAGAGTCATTGGCATGAAGCATTGCGCTTTCTTGCGGTGCTACGAACCTATGACATGGCCTAAATCTGAGGTTTACTCCCTCATATGGTGTCATCCACTATATCATGAGGTCTTAGCCTCTTTGTAGTGCCAAACTACGCAGCATGAAATCTTGCACTTTTTTGCGGTATTACGTCACTGTGACATGGCCTAAAATCGAGGTTCACTTCCTTATGTGTGTAGAAGCATAAAAATTCTGCAGGTAGCATACATCTCACGCTCCTTGGATCCGCATAGAGCTCATGCCCCTTGGATTCGCATAAAGCTCATGTCCCTTGGAGCCGCATAAGAGCATAAACAATCTTTATGCGGCCTGGACAACCTCAGAGTAAGAGGCCGCATACAAAGCCCTCGACACAGTCTCCGATGAATAAAATATAGTTCTGAGAGCCTCGGAGTGAAAGGACGGCATGCAAAAAGACAGAAAGTCACATTATGCATTAATAGCCTTGACAGACGTGCTAGGCCACATGTCTTCACCTATGCGGTTACGAACTCATGCGGTCTCGCAATCATGCGGCCAGAGTGTCCATCCGACCAAATCCAAACGTGAGCTCATATGCGGCTACAAGACCCATGTGGCCTCGTCAACATGCGGCCAGAGCGTCCATCCGACCAATGCCAAACGAGAACACATATGCAGCTACAAGACTCATGCGGCCTCGCCATCTGCGGCTAAAGCATCCATCTGACCAAGGCCACACGAGAGCACGTATGTTGCCACAATGTCGTACGGCCATAGTGTCCATCCGACCAAGGCCAAACTAAGAGCCTGTATACGGCCACGACGCTATGCGGCCATGACGTTATGTTGCTCTCGACTCACATAATCTTTTTTGTTACAACTGAATAAGATTTTTTACACGATCAGTGCTGACTACGTGTCCAGCTGAACAAGTCACGCATACAATGGGTTAAAAACAATCACGAGATCTCTTCAACAACATATCTCAACCAAGAGCACGTGACAATCTGTCCATGACATGCGGCTACAGTTGCAACCGTATTCTATTGAAGGAGCCTTATGCGGCCACCAAAATAGGCATATGCGGCACCTATGTCCATCAGTATTGTAAACCCCCTCACCCAAAATTAGGGCCACTTAGCTTAGATAGTGAAATTAGGGCTAGTTTGAACCCAATTAGAATTAGAATACGGCATTTATTTAATTATACAATAATTTATATCGTGTAGCACACCTTACTGTTGCTTCGATAATTGGAGTACTTCACTAGCCACTTCCGATCCACAAACTTCACAACCTCATCCTAGACATGTCCGCCTACTATTATGACCCTTGTGTAACTTATAATATTGCTCTCTGGTGCTATATTTTAGCCGCACAATAAACGTCGCGGACATTATTTCTTAATTCGAAATAATTTACAATTTTGTACCCTTGCGCGTCCCAATCAAAATTGGGGACACAATCTTGACCGTTTTGTGCAAACCAAATTTTATTAATATTCTACTCTGTACCCTCTACGCCCCTGATACTTGTGTCCTGCCTAATTTAATTCTATGTACTCTAAATTAATTCTAGAACATCGTGCACATTTCAATTTAATTAATTAAATCTAATTTCCGACTCTGTGTAATTTTTCCAATTGTTGGGGGGTTTTTTTGCAAAAACGCATTGAGGTGTCCCCACAGTTGGACAATACGTGAAGAAACTCAATTTTTCCTTCACATGGATTTTTCCGTAAATTTTGGGATGTACAACGCGCGCACATCGCCCTCGTATATTTAAACCTATCCTTGTGTTGTAAACCATGCAATTATGGCCCTCAAACACCCTCATGCAAGACCAAGGCCCACTCCAAGGAGAGTTGACCAAGCCCACATTGACCTAGGTCAAACCCCCAAACCTTAGTCCACATGTATTTATATACAATTTTCTTCCTTTCCTTTTTATAAATTACCATAAACCCAACCTAATTCCCATAGCCGACTTCCCATCATATCTTATCTTCTCCCTTCTCCCTTCTCTCCTGTCACGCCCCGATCTCCCGCAAGCAAATCGGCTGTTCCCGCTAGACGGGAATCACCCTCGCCAGCGCTCCCGCGGAACGATCGCTTGACCCATCCGGACGTGATGTCGCACGAGCGTGAGCCACGCCCATGCAAGGCCATGGTTCATTGGCTGGCGGCAAGAGTTCTAAGCCACAGAGTCGCACAGATTGTCCGAGTGCAGCGGAGTCATGAACGCATAGCGATTTAGTAACAGGTTCACTGAGTCGACAATATAGCGGAAGCATTGAAACACAAGTTTGAAGTAAAGCAACTCTTTTATTGATATAAACATGTGTTACAGGCGGCGTGTAGCCGAGATTACAAGTCACTCAAGCCTCTCTCTCTGAAACAGTAAAAGCGTGCCAAGTGGCTACAACTGTGGAATGATTGTACAGGCGATGTTCAGCCGACGTTCCAACATTATGTCTTTTATATGTGCTTCAGTCCCGGACGCACCATTACAAGGCTTCAGAGGAAACTCCTGGCCTTAGCACGCACGAAGGAGGCGTCCGCACCGAACGAGGTTCTCCTGCACCCTGCATACAAACTGGTGGATTATCAGTACATTGAATGCACTGGTGGGGAAGCTACTCGCCCGCTCGACAAATCCAAACACGTAATATAAGTTCCGTGCACAACTATTAAGTTGTCTTTCTAGTTGCCATAGGATCAGTTTCATGCAAGTATTGAATAGCCTAACGTGTCGGGCAGTGCGCCGTGCGATGTTAGAGGAAACACGGCGAGACTTCCCAACTTACCATCTCCTTCCCTGTCCAAGGCAAACATTGAGGCAAACATTGTTAATTCAAGCACGGCAAGTATAAACATTCAGGGGCATAGCATATGCAAACACGAGGGTCATTGAACGGGACAGTATTCGGCGTGCTCAGTTGTTCTTTGGTACGATGCAATGACTCGCACGCGGATAGCCGCTAAGTGCGGATGACTTATCTATATGAACATGAGTCGCTGGCAAAGCCATAAAGTACTAATCCCAGACGAGAGTGGAATGCAACGAGAGCACACGATGTTCTACGAACCATCTCGCCCGTACACGATGGATTGTACATGAAGTAGTCCAAGGCCAAGATGGAATGCAACAAAGTACACGATGCGCTACAAACCATCTTGTCCGCACACGATGGACTACACACGTGATGTGGTCCTGGGAAAGTGGAATGCAACAAAAGTACACGAAGTGCTACAAACCACTCGCCCGAACACGAGGGACCACACTTGAAGTTCTATCCAGATCGGATCGGCCCCAGTGCCCCGGTGACCGTCCGTAGAACTATACCTCATTTCCGAGTTGTCCGTAACATGCACTTTCTTTTGGGTCTTTCAATTATCACGAGATACACGAGAACACGAGTGCACAAGAACACGAGAACACGAGTGCACTGGAACACGAGTACACGAGTACACGAGATACTTGGATCTTGTTTTCTGTACAGTGAATAACTTGCCAAGATCAATCAGGCACGGAACGACTACTTAGTAGTCTCCCGGGGGTTTGGATGAAAACAAGGTAACATTCAAGCAGACAAGCATACATTGTATAAATACAATATTTATGTTGGCTCGGGCCCGAAGGTAAGCCGAGAAGCGAGATCGTTAGGGACTTTCCCGAGTAACACGTTCTAGGGCAGCCTGCGAGGGTCTGAACATATGTACATAAAAGCAGTGTTTTATTTCCATGTTCTAGCATAAGCAATACAAGTTGGAATTATTTCCTTAGCTAGGTGCGTTGGATTTATTAGCATGCAGGGGATGAATCACCTAGCGACTAGCATGAATAATCCAGATTTTATGTGTGCTAGCTAAGCAAAGACAAGTTCACCGTAGCCACCCACCTTAGCGATGATTCGCCTCGGTAGAGCGATACGTTAAGCGAGCCTCTGAAAGTCGAAGTTGATTTCCTGTAGGGACAAGTCTGGATATCTTTTGCTTCTGATCGAGGCAAAGTGGGTCGGGACAACTGCACTTTTGCCGTTTGAGACGGCAGTCCGCTTGAGCGAAACAGGGTGTTACATCCTACCCAACTTAGAAAAAGTCTCGTCCTCGAGACTTACTAAGGACAAGCAGTGATCTAGGGTTGAGGCAATCCTAGACAAGTCGTTGTACTTGTTCCATTTGGATATTCACTTGCACAAGCGTCGAAATCAGCATATCGCTTAGACTGGATCGTGCGCACTTTCGAAGTGCACTTCTAGCGTGAACACGTCAACCAGCTTAGTGATAGCGAAGTCTTAGCACTCGAGTTTCACCTATTCTTAAGTCTTGGATGGTGCACTAGTTCAAGGCGTCCCTCGAATAGATGCATTCAACCAAACTTAGAGTTAGTGAAAATCGGACAAGCTACTAGCGATACTCTCAAGGGTTCGCACAGGTTGGCACAAAGGCCACTCGCAGCATACAACCAGACAAGCAATCATATCATTCAAAACGCATTTTGAAAGTATTTAGACTTATTGTTGGAACATCCCATCGAGGCATTGAGAGAGAGCGTGCACATAACCCACGAACGAGCTTTCAAAACAGAGATATCGAATCGAAGTCCAAAGGCGTAGAAGCCAGGCTCTGATACCAACATGTCACACCCCGATCTCCCGCAGGCAAATTGGCCGTTCCCGCTAGGCGGGAATCACCCTCGCCAGCGCTCCTGCGGAATGATCGCTTGACCCATCCGGGCGTGATGTCGCACGAACGTGAGCCACGCCCGTGCAAGGCCATATTTTATTGGCTGGCGGCAAGAGTTCTAAGCCACAGAGTCGCACAGATTGTCCGAGTGCAGCGGAGCCATGAACGCATAGCGATTTGATAACAGGTTCACTGAGTCGACAATATAGCGGAAGCATTAAAACACAAGTTTGAAGTAAAGCAACTCTTTTATTGATATAAACATGTGTTACAGGCGGCGTGTAGCCAAGATTAAAAGTCGCTCAAATCTTTCTCTCTGAAACAGTAAAAGCGTGCCAAGTGGCTACAATTGTGGAATGATTGTACAGGCGATATTTAGGCGACGCTCAAACATTATGTCTTTTATATGTGCTTCAGTCCCGGACGCACCGTTGCAAGGCTTCAGAGAAAACTCCTGGCCTTAGCACGCACGAAGGAGGCGTCCGCACCGAACGAGGTTCTCCCGCACCCTGTATACAAATTGGTGGATTATCAGTACATTGAATGCACTGGTGGGGAAGCTACTCGCCCGCTCGACAAATCCAAACACGTAATATAAGTTCCATGCACAACTATTAAGTTATCTTTCTAGTTGCCTTAGGATCAGTTTCATGCAAGTTTTGAATAGCCTAACGTGTCGGGCAGTGCGCCGTGCGATGTTAGAGGAAATACGGCAAGACTTACCAACTTACCATCTCCTTCCCTGTCCAAGGCAAACATTGAGGCAAACATTGTTAATTCAAGCACGGCAAGTATAAACATTCAGGGGCATAGCATATGCAAACACGAGGGTCGTTGAACGGGACAGTATTCGGTGTGCTCAGTTGTTCTTTGGTGCGATGCAATGACTCGCACACGGATAGCCGCTAAGCGAGGATGACTTATCTATATGAACATGAGTCGCTGGCAAAGCCATAAAGGACTAATCCCAGACGAGAGTGGAACGCAACGAGAGCACACGATGCGCTATGAACCATCTCGCCCGTACACGATGGATTGTACATGAAGTAGTCCAAGGCCAAGATGGAATACAATAAAGTACACGATGCCATATAAACCATCTTATTCGCACACGATGGACTACACACGTGATGTGGTCCCGGGAAAGTGGAATGCAACGAAAGTACACGAGGTGCTACAAACCACTCACCCGAACACGAGGGACCACACTTGAAGTTCTATCCAGATCGGATCGGCCCCAGTGCCCCGGTGACCGTCCGTAGAACTATACCTCGTTTCCGAGTTGTCCGCGACATGCACTTTCTTTTGGGTCTTTCAATTATCACGAGATATACGAGAACACGAGTGCACAAGAACACGAGTGCACTGGAACACGAGTACACGAGATACTTGGATCTTGTTTTCTGTACAATGAATAACTTGCCAAGATCAATCAGGCACGGAACGACTACTTAGTAGTCTCCCGGGGGTTTGGATGAAAACAAGGTAACATTCAAGCAGACAAGCATGCATTGTATAAATACAATATTTTCGTTGGCTCGGGCCCGAAGGTAAGCCGAGAAGCGAGATCGTTAGGGACTTTCCCAAGTAACACGTTCTAGGACAGCCTGCGAGGGTCTGAACATATGTACATAAAAGCAGTATTTTATTTCCATGTTCTAGCATAAGCAATATAAGTTGGGATTATTTTCTTAGCTAGGTGCGTTGGATTTATTAGCATGCAGGGGGTGAATCACCTAGCGACTAGCATGAATATTCCAGATTTTATGTGTGCTGGCTAAGCAAAGACAAGTTTACCGTAGCCACCCACCTTAGCGATGATTCACCTCGGTAGAGCGATACGTCAAGCGAGCCTCTGAAAGCCGAAGTTGATTTCCTATAGGGACAAGTCTGGATATCTTTTGCTTCTGATCGAGGCAAAGCGGGTCGGGACAACTACACTTTTGCCGTTTGAGACGGCAGTCTGCTTGAGCGGAACGGGGTGTTACATCTCCCACCTCCACCTGACCTTGCCGGAGAACCCGTCGGACTGCACCTTAGCCGACCACCTCCCCTCATCCTTTACTGTTCTTCTTCCTTTCCACTTCCTGGCCGGAGCCCCGACCACCGGAGCAGCGTCTCCTTCCCTCGTCAACATCTCTCGAGCATCCTTCCCCGTTCCCTCGACAGGCCGCCGTCCGCCGCCGGAAATCCCTCCAAGAAGTTCCAGTCGGCCGCCGCTCCGCCGACCGAGGAAGAGATGATGGACGAAGATGTCTTCCTGGAAGAAGCCCTAATCAACTACCAGAAAGACGAGGAAGCCCTCATCCTCCTCTGCGACGAGGCCCTCTCATCCCGCCTCTCCAAATGGCGTCGCCCCGATCTCTCTGCTCCCCTTCTCTCCTCCTCCCAAAGCATCATTTTTCAGCAGCTGGAGATCAACTATGTGATCAGCGACAGCCACAAGGAGCTGCTGTCGAATTCCTCCAGCCTAGCCGCCATCCTCAGAATCTTCGATGTCACGAAGGAAGGGGAGAATGAGAGAATCAAACAGAAACAGTAATGTGCCAAGGTTTTTTAGGAGGATTGAGATGGTGCAGAAGAAGAGCATCATGTACTACCAGCAACATCAGTCACAGGCTTTTCTTAAAATTGTTGTGGCATTGCCCACAATGGTAGCCAGCTGTCATGGCATTCTGGAAAGTGGTATACAGATTGAAGGCCTTGGTACAAAGAGTTTTCTTGCATACGAAAGCAACGTTCTTTTTGCTCTACATTTCATGATTGATTGTAACATTGTTGGAGGCAATTGGATCGAGGCTCCTGTGGGGAAGTACAAGAATACAAACAAGCGCATGTCTTACTGCCAATTCGAGTTGGATTGCTTGTATTCTGAATTGATCAGTCATGCTCCAGAAGAAGGTACTCTAAAATGGCACATTTTCGCATATTAAGTTTTTATATTGAGTGTGCTGGTCATAAAGGACTTTTCCCGAGCCTACTCATGATCCGGTTATTCAGATAGCCAACTTAGTCACACTATAAGGAGATGATCGTCGTTTTGTCCGCAATGTCATGACTCTTAAATCATGCTCTCCAATAGTTGGAGTTGATGTGATGTCATTTGACATAGAGAAAGAAGTTTTGCTGGCTTGGGGGGATTTCATTCGTGAGATTGATCCTGATATTATAATTGGATATAATATTTGTAAATTTGATCTGTCGTATCTGATCGAGAGGGCTGAAGCCCTTAAGATACCAGAGTTTCCCTTACTGGGTCGTGTTAGAAATATTCGGGTTCGGGTCTGCGATACAACATTCTCCTCAAGGATGTTGGATTTGTTCTGCGCGACTTCTGGAGCAGGTTATTGGTACATTGCAGCCTTCTTGCCAGGCAAGTATACCTTGCCATTGTACTGTTATTTATATTCCATATATTGCATGCATCTTTATTTTCTGTCTTTAGTTCATATATTTTAACTGTTATATAAAATGCGCGCGACGGTGTCGTCGCGGTATATTTTTATTTATGTATTTGTATTGACCTTGTTTATGAGACTACCCTATTATCATGTAGCACCATTAGGTTTCATTTGACTGTGACACATATTTTTACACGAGTTATGAGTCTCATATAGATCACGGACGCACGTATTGACTGATCATCGGTACGTGTGGGACATGCGTTAGGAATAACGGCTGTTAAAAACTTTGTATGCTAGAAGACTTAGCAGTTATTAGAGGTCTAGGGGCATAGCCTATTGTAGTACGGTGGTCCCATCCTTGTCCTTGTTTGGTTGCAGGATTGAGCCAGGGTACTAAGAATAGGCTATGAACCAAATTATGTCATGGATGTGACATGCTTAGAGCATGGGGTGGGGAGAACAACAAGTACCGTATTTGAGCTCCTTTGCACTTTTTCTATTGTGCGGCCAGATTCTCCGCTGGAGATACGGGCGGTGATGACCACTATATATTATATTATTATCAGGCAGGCCTCCGGTGTTTGAAAGATGCCGTGCCTTTTTAGGCCCCTGGATCTCCAATAGAGAACCATGCCAAATCCCAGGTTTTCAGCCAGATAGCTCACTTGTGGGGAAAGTTGTTCTTAACTGCATTTCCTTAGACGGTTAGGCGACCCCTTTGGATATTTATTTCAGTACTTTATTGGCATGTGTTTAAGTATCTTGTTATGTCCCTCTGAGGACCTGGTCCTCTGCCAGGTGTATTTGTTCTTGAGTATTCGCAGGAGCGCAGATTCGGATGGTTACTTATGTTCGAGGATGTCTTCTCTTCGAGCCCGTGGTTGATAGATGGTATTCTCATATTATGTTTGATTGTGTTGTACTCATATTGTATTTGCTCTTATATTCGAGTTGGTAGTAAATTTCTTTCCATCCAACTATCATCCTTAGATACTTCTTATTGAGATCTAGTTCCATAGATATTGGTTGTTTAATTATATTTGATTTTGGTGGATGAGATTTAGATTTTATCCTGTGACTTGTATTACATTTTATACCACTTGTGGATTTGATATTCATATTACAGCGTACGTATGGATTTGGTTTCCATATATTGGAGTTGTCATATCCATGCGGTTGGCATGCTTACGTGTCCTAGTCCTACGTATTTTTGGGACTGGGGCGTGACATATTTTTGTGGTGGCCCATGCAAGTCGAGAGCATATTGTCTCGGTTATGTTACTGTACCGAGCAAGCCTGCAAATAGGATTAGAGTATAGGATCTCATCCACATTTAACTACGACTCATCTTTCTTCTAATCTGTTCTATTTGAATAATTGCATCTTGCTTGATTCTTGTACTTCCCTAATAGTTCTTTGAGTATATCCTTCTGCTAGAATATAGGAACCCCTGTTAATAGGTGATAATTAGGGTAGCACACCTATTAAGAATACAACGAGAATATAGACACACCACTAAGTTTAGAATATCTAGTGAACCCTAGAATTCCTTATCTTTAGAATTGGTTACCATTACCCCCTGATGTATTATGAAGACTTGAGAGTAGTATAGACACTACTAGAGTTAGTTAGAAGTTTTACCATAATGTTTGATCCTAGTATTGAGGAACCAATGGAGAACCAATATTGAACATTAGGATTGAACCTAACCTTCATAATTGGATAGTATTGGAGAACTATAAATTTAGATTCTTGTCTTGAGATAAGCAGACAGAACCCTAGGAAGCCTAGAGGAATGTAATCAACACTTTTCTTAATTATACCTCAATATAGCAACTAGCATACCACCCCCTTAGAGAACCATGATGCTATCTAGAGCCCCTCTATATCATATATTGATCCTTTGCAACCTTAACGTTTGCTAATTGTACGACGAATAAATTATCTCCTTCTTTCTTCATCTTTTAACTCGTGCCACTTGCCACCTCTGATCATAGACCGAGTGATTATACTCTACGATAGGATATATAGTTTGCTATAGTCATAGTTGTAATCTTGAATTTTGAATTGTGTACCTTGTAGCTAGAACCTGATAGTTGAGTTGTTCAATTAGATTATGATGATTACCCCTAGTTGTAGACCACGTAATTTGTACCCCCACCTCGATACAAGTAGATCCCTTTTCCCTTAACGGCTAGTAACTCTTCTATCCCTACGATTGACACATGTTCTATGAGCACTATGATTAAGACGTAATGTGACCCTTACCTATATAATGCAACATGAGACCCTAATAAGTACCAAGATCTTTCCTCATATACCTTAATAAGAGTTGCTGTTCTATCTACATGTGCAAGGTTATTTTGTGGGATCCTCTTAAAACTGTCACAGTACTAGTTTAATTGTTCTAAGTTGGGTAGTAGGTCTCACAACCTAGTATCACATAGTCCACTTGACCCATCGAGGTAGTGTAACTGAATAACATTAATTGTATGCTAGCATTAGACGACAGCGTTTATTCAGACGGTAGAATTTAGAGGTCCATGCCCTATTTGGTCGACTAGCGACTTAGACAAGGAGGTTGTATGATAACTGTAGAGATTGTAGAGTCTTTTGTTATTATTGCTTATGTTGTTTTTGTTTTTGCAAACTTGAATTTGTTGCACCTTCCCTCATCATAATCTAGTGTACTGATATTTTTGTACTATCTCGACCTATGCTGCTATTTTATAGCCTAGTTTTGCAAGCTTATTCTTTTATCAAGCTTGATCATGATATTGTATTATTAGGGATGCCTACTAGTACATTGTTTAATCCGAACCTGTGTATTAAGGTCTAGCTAACCTTAGTACATTTGGTTCGCCCTTCGTAATACTACTTTACGTGGATTAAAATGTATAGTTGACCAGTAGACAAATATACTTACCCTCTAGATACGACAAAGCATATCATATCAAGTATATAACTGCACCGATGTGAGCATGCGAGTAAGAAATTACCAAATAATGTTTCAATCCACAACTGCCTTGACAATTCTCTTTTGAATTCTCTAATCACCTTGAACCCCATACTTGTATTCTATTACCCCTCCTTGAACTCTTTATCATTGTTTTTTGTCTTCCCTTATTTCGGAAAGACGAAACCTTGTGCTTGGTATAAGCTTGATATACGGAGAGTACTAGATATACCCCATAGGCCGATCACATACTTGAGGATTATTCTTTTGTAATTAAGGGAATATCATAGATGATATGTTTGGTGTTAAAGACTTTGAGGATTCAATAACATGATTAAATAATTTGGGACATAGCCTTCTTAGATGTATAGCCTTAGATGATAGATGGGTAAATTCTAAGTTGGGTAGAAAATGTAATGTTAACTTAAGGAAAATTCTTTACAATATAATCAAGTGAGGTTAGAGAGAGAAACCCTATCCTAGTTTAATTTCGAGGACGAAATTATTTTAAGTTGGGTAGATTGTAAACCCCCTCACCCAAAATTAGGGCCACTTGGCTTAGATAGTGAAATTAGGGCTAGTTTGAACCCAATTAGAATTAGAATGCGGCATTTATTTAATTATACAATAATTTATATCGTGTAGCGCACCTTATCGTTGCTTCAATAATTGGAGTACCTCACAAGCCACTTCCTATCCACAAACTTCACAACCTTATCCTAGACATGCCCGCCTACTATTATGACCCTTGTGCAACTTATAATATTGCTCTCTGGTGCTATATTTTAGTCGCACAATAAACGTCGGGGACGTTATTTCTTAATTCGAAATAATTTACAATTTTGTACCCTTGTGCGTCCCAATCGAAATTGGGGACACAATCTTGACCGTTTTGTGCAAACCAAATTTTATTAATATTCTACTCTGTACCCTCTACGCCCCTGACACTTGTGTCCTGCCTAATTTAATCCCATGTACTCCAAATTAATTCTAGAACATCGTGCACATTTCAATTTAATTAATTAAATCTAATTTTCGACTCTGTGCAATTTTTCCAATTGTTGGGGGGGCTTTTATGCAAAAATGCATTGAGGTGTCCCCACAATTGGACAATACGTGAAAAAACTCAATTTTTCCTTCACATGGATTTTTCCGTAAATTTTAGGATGTGCAACGCGCGCACATCGCCCTCGTATATTTAAACCTATCCTTGTGTTGTAAACCATGCAATTATGGCCCTCAAACACCCTCATGCAAGACCAAGGCCCACTCCAAGGAGAGTTGACCAAGCCCACATTGACCTAGGTCAAACCCCCAAACCTTAGTCCACATGTATTTATATACAATTTTCTTCCTTTCCTTTTTATAAATCACCTTAAACCCAACCTAATTCCCATAGCCGACTTCCCTTCACATCTAATCTTCTCCCTTCTCCCTTCTCTCCCACCTCCACCTGACCTTGCCGGAGAACCCGCCGGACTGCACCTCAGTCGACCACCTCCCCTCATCCTTTACTGTTCTTCTTCCTCTCCAATTCCTGGCCGGAGCCCCGACCACCGGAGCAGCGTCTCCTTCCCTCGTCAACATCCCTCGAGCATCCTTCCCCGTTCCCTGGACAGGCCGTCGTTCGCCACGGGAAATCCCTCCAAGAAGTTCCAGTCGGCCGCCGCTCCGTCGACCGAGGAAGAGATGATGGACGAAGATGTCTTCCTGGAAGAAGCCCTAATCAACTACCAGGAAGACGAGGAAGCCCTCATCCTCCTCCGCGATGAGGCCCTCTCATCCCGCCTCTCCAAATGGCGCCACCCCGATCTCTCTCCTCCCCTTCTCTCCTCCTCCCAAAGCATCATTTTTCAGCAGCTGGAGATCAACTATGTGATCGACGACAGCCACAAGGAGCTGCTGCCGAATTCCTCCAGCCCAGCCGCCATCCTCAGAATCTTTAGCGTCACGAAGGAAGGGGAGAATGAGTGAATCAAACAGAAACAGTAATGTGCCAAGGTTTGTTAGGAGGATTGAGATGGTGTAGAAGAAGAGCATCATGTACTACCAGCAACATCAGTCACAGGCTTTCCTTAAAATTGTTGTGGCATTGCCCACAATGGTAGCCAGCTGTCATGGCATTATGGAAAGGGGTATACAGATTGAAGGCCTTGGTACAAAGAGTTTCCTTACATACGAAAGCAACGTTCTCTTTGCTCTACGTTTCATGATTGATTGTAACATTGTTGGAGGCAATTGGATCGAGGCTCCTGTGGGGAAGTACAAGAATATAAACAAGAGCATGTCTTACTGCCAACTCGAGTTGGATTGCTTGTATTCTGAATTGATCAGTCATGCTCCAGAAGGAGAGTACTCTAAAATGGCACCTTTTCGCATATTAAGTTTTGATATTGAGTGTGCTGGTCGTAAAGGACTTTTCCCGAGCCTACTCATGATCCGGTTATTCAGATAGCCAACTTAGTCACACTACAAGGAGATGATCGTCGTTTTGTCCGTAATGTCATGACTCTTAAATCATGCTCTCCAATAGTTGGAGTTGATGTGATGTCATTTGACACAGAGAAAGAAGTTTTGCTGGCTTGGGGGGATTTAATTCGTGAGATTGATCCTGATATTATAATTGGATATAATATTTGTAAATTTGATCTGCCATATCTGATCGAGAGGGCTAAAGCCCTTAAGATACCAGAGTTTCCCTTACTGGGTCATGTTAGAAATATTCGGGTTCGGGTCCGCGATACAACATTCTCCTCAAGGATGTTGGATTTGTTCTGCGCGACTTCTGGAGCAGGTTATTGGTACATTGCAGCCTTCTTGCCAGGCAAGTATACCTTGCCATTGTACTGTTATTTATATTCCATATGTTGCATGCATCTTTATTTTCTGTCTTTAGTTCATATATTTTAAATGTTATATAAAATGCGCGCGACGGTGTCGTCGCGGTATGTTTTTATTTATGTATTTATATTGACCTTGTTTATGAGACTACCCCATTATCATGTAGCACCATTAGATTTCATTTGACTGTGACACATATTTTTACACGAGTTGTGTCACGCCCCGAGGCGTCCTCCGAATCGTGACCGCCGTGCGGGCCTAGAGTTGCGCCCGCACAAGGCTTTAATGATTTGCATAGCAAGCACATATTCAGAGTACGCAGATAAATTGAAACACAGATTTAAAACATAGAAAAGTTCTCTTTATTGATAATAAACATCTATTACAAACTCCTGAACGAGTCAACTAATATGCCGAACGGCTTACAAAAGAGATGACTCAAAATGAGATAGCAGTCCTGTACATTACATCCCTTTATAAACTCAAAATGATAAAGACCTCCAGGCTGGAGGATGGCTTTGCCACGGAGCTGCATTTGTGTATGAAGAGTTGCAGCTTCGGACTTTAAAGGCTTCAAGGGGCACGGTGAAGGTACGCCAACAGTTGGACTGGATCGGGTAGACGACTTCGGCTCCTCGCTCGGTTCGCCTTGGTGCGGAGAACCTGTTTCAACGAGGGTCAGCATATCGAAACATGCTGGTGAAGGCGAGCTAGCCTGACTATACCAATCAACACGTTGTTTAGTGAAGCATGCATATTTGTGGGTTTCTATCTTGCCTTAGTTCATTTACAAGTAAGCAGCATATTGAATTTACTGAAATGAACGTGCCACCGTTAGGTGGATTTTACCTGACCGTCTGAATTACCTGCACAATACTTACCATGCCTTCCCTGCCACGAAGACACAAGTTAGTATGCAACAGGTTTAAATATACAGTGGATCACTGGCTAGGATGCCATAATGGACCATTTAGTCTTGATCGAGGATGGAATGCAGCGAAGATTCAGTAGTGGCTGCAATCCATCCCGTTCAGATGCAGTAGACTACAGTGAGTTCCGTCCGGATCGGATCGGTGCCAGTGCCCCAGCGACCGTCCGCAGGAACGAGTGACCTTGTGCACAACTTATCCGTGATCGAATCGGTATTGTTTCATTAAGCTAACAGTTCATGCAGTTAAGGCAATGCCAGTTCAGGACAAGCAGTATTGTGATTCAGTTGCATAGCCTCTTGATTCAGTATATTTCATAGCATAATTTAAAGAAGAACAAACATTCTAACTTGTATTTATGCATATGATAAATGCCCCAAACGAACAAGCATGCAAGTAAGTAACCGTTCACAGTTTGATTGACAAGCAGTATTAACCAAGTCTATTCTCTTTTATCTTGGTTTCTTTTATTATTACTTGGTATCGTTTGATCGGGACGAAGGAGTGAAGCTGGAAGCAGAGCTAGCTAATCGGGTTGGTAGCCACTCACTTAGATTTTGGAAAGAAGAAGGAAAGAGGCGCTTCACGACTCCGCTCGCAAGCCGCCTACTGCTCGTTCACCTGCACACGAATAGCTCGATTAATACTTCTTCCTCTCTTTCCAATCTCGGAATAGAAGTGCAAGTCAATGAACGAAAACAATTAAACCATCGAAACCGTTTAAGGAAAACAAGCAAATCCCAAAACCAACTCAAAGCACGAAAGCAACAAGCGACATCGAAAACTGAGGCAATAAAAGATAGCAGCGGAGAGGTCCCTCCTGACTCTGCCGCTAAGCCGATCCTTGGGGCGCAGTCCACTGAATATGGGAATCGATTCCAAAGAAACAAATCCATAACGAGAACGAGTTCTTAATTCAATCTATCCCGATCGAACGATACCGTCTTGTGTTTCTTAGCCGCGCTCTCCGCACCGGGAGAACGGGGCGCTACATCCTACCCAACCAATTGGAAGTTTCATCCCGAAACTTAGGAATAGGACCTACCGTTAGGGATTATTAAGGCGGCTCAGTGGGCAGGCAGGAACGGTATGATCTGGATCACCACAAATGAGGCATTGCCCAAGTTTCTTGCGGCACTTTTCAACTGTGTGCCCTGGTTTCTTACAATATGCACACGGTTGCCCTGGGTTACCTCTCCGTGGACCGCCATGGTTAGGGCACTTTGTAGCGGTGTTTCCTCTATCGCTACCTTGGCGTTTGTGATTGTAGGTATGCACAGCGCCAGTGGAAACGTGAGGATACTGCGGTTCGAGGGATAGGGCGTGATTCATGACTTCACGCATTATTCCGTACTGATTATTGACTACGTGTGAATGGATGGCAGGGCATAGACCACCTTCAAACCTTCTAGCTCGACTCGCTGCATCAGGTAAATAGGCCCTAGCAAATTTGGAGAGTCGGTTGAATTCGGCGGAGTACTCTTTAACTGTCATCCTGTCTTGCCTCAGTTGCACGAAGTCATTTTCCATTTGACGTTGTACTGGAGGCGGTATAAACTCCTCTTCGAACGCGGCACGAAAGGTCGTCCACGAGATCGCTTCCTCTCCGTGATCAAATTGGAGAGATCGTCGATGCACGTCCCACCAATCGTGTGCGTTGAGACGGAGCTGTAGTTGCGCACAGGAGACGCGCTTCTCTTCGGGGACCTCTAGCAGAGCGAAGTGATCTTCTAGTTCTGCTAGCCAATCTAGAGCTACCACTGGGTCCTCAGTCCCGTTGAACGGGGTGTTGCAGACTTTCTTGAAATGGCCCAAGTTGAAGGCAGTCACGTCCCTCGGCCTTGGAATTTGAGGTATCTCCACTTCAAGCACGGGCTGTTCCACCGGAGTCGCTGCTATTGCGGCGGAATGGTTGGCAGCCAAAGTCTGAACGATTTGTTGCAGGGCATCGACCTGCTTCTGTTGGACTGAGAATCGGGTCTCTAGATTACTCTCGAGCTTGGCTTGGCGAGCATCGTCTCGTTGTCGTTGCGATTCTAACATTTGCATTACCCGCTCAAGCGGGTCGACTTGAGACATGCCTCTTTGGCTTCGAGAGCTTCCCGAATTGCCAGAACTGCTTTATTGTGTTTCGATCGGTGGTTGCGCTGCAGATTGTGCTGGATCCATTCCTTCAAAAGAAGATAAATTACATTAGAATCATAATGTATTATGGACTTATTGCATGAACGTATCTCAGTTTGGCCTAGCGAGTTCAAGAGTTCGCACAGGAATTTGATCGTTAAAGGAACTTTTCCAGCACGAAGTCTAAGGAACTTGAATCTGTGCTCTGATACCACTATGTCATGCCCCGAGGCGTCCCCCGAATCGTGACCGCCGTGCGGGCCTGGAGTTGCGCCCGCACAAGGCTTTAATGATTTGCATAGCAAGCACATATTCAGAGTACGCAGATAAATTGAAACACAGATTTGAAACATAGAAAAGTTCTCTTTATTGATAATGAACATCTATTACAAACTCCTGAACGAGTCAACTAATATGCCGAACGGCTTACAAAAGAGATGACTCAAAATGAGATAGCAGTCCTGTACATTACATCCCTTTATAAACTCAAAATGATAAAGACCTCCAGGCTGGAGGATGGCTTTGCCACGGAGCTGCATTTGTGTATGAAGAGTTGCAGCTTCGGACTTTAAAGGCTTCAAGGGGCGCGGTGAAGGTGCGCCAACAGTTGGACTGGATTGGGTAGACGACTTCGGCTCCTCGCTCGGTTCGCCTTGGTGCGGAGAACCTGTTTCAACGAGGGTCAGCATATCGAAACATGCTGGTGAAGGCGAGCTAGCCTGACTATACCAATTAACACGTTATTTAGTGAAGCATGCATATTTGTGGGTTTCTATCTTGCCTTAGTTCATTTACAAGTAAGCAGCATATAGAATTTACTGAAATGAACGTGCCACCGTTAGGTAGATTTTACCTGACCGTCTGAATTACCTGCACAATACTTACCATGCCTTTCCTGCCACGAAGACACAAGTTAGTATGCAACAGGTTTAAATATACAGTGGATCACTGGCTAGGATGCCATAATGGACCGTTTAGTCTTGAACGAGGATGGAATGTAGCGAAGATTCAGTAGTGGCTGCAATCCATCCCGTTCAGATGCAGTAGACTACAGTGAGTTCCGTCCGGATCGGATCGGTGCCAGTGCCCCAGCGACCGTCCACAGGAACCAGTGACCTTGTGCACAAGTTGTCCATGATCGAATCGGTATTGTTTCATTAAGCTAACAGTTCATGCAGTTGAGGCAATGCCAGTTCAGGACAAGCAGTATTGTGATTCAGTTGCATAGCCTCTTGATTCAGTATATTTCATAGCATAATTTAAAGAAGAAGAAACATTCTAACTTGTATTTATGCATATGATAAATGCCCCAAACGAACAAGCATGCAAGTAAGTAACCGTTCACAGTTTGATTGACAAGCAGTATTAACCAAGTCTATTCTCTTTTATCTTGGTTTCTTTTATTATTACTTGGTATCGTTTGATCGGGGCGAAGGAGTGAAGCTGGAAGCAGAGCTAGCTAATCGGGTTGGTAGCCACTCACTTAGATTTTGGAAAGAAGAAGGAAAGAGGCGCTTCACGACTCCGCTCGCAAGTCACCTACTGCTCGTTCACCTGCACACGAACAGCTCGATTAATACTTCTTCCTCTCTTTCCAATCTCGGAATAGAAGTGCAAGTCAATGAACGAAAACAATGAAACCATCGAAACCGTTCAAGGAAAACAAGCAAATCCTAAAACCAACTCAAAGTACGAAAGCAACAAGCGACATAAAAAACCGAGGCAATAAAAGATAGCAGCGGAGAGGTCCCTCCTGACTCTGCCGCTAAGCCGATCCTTGGGGCGCAGTCCACTGAATATGAAAATCGATTCCGAAGAAACAAATCCATAACGAGGACGAGTTCTTAATTCAATCTATCCCGATCGAACGATACCGTCTTGTGTTTCTTAGCCGCGCTCTCCGCACCGGGAGAACGGGGCACTACAAGTTGTGAGTCTCATATAGATCACGGACGCACGTATTGACTGATCATCGGTACGTGTGGGACGTGTGTTAGGAATAACTGCTGTTAGAAACTTTGCATGCTAGTAGACTTAGCAGTTATTAGAGGTCTAGGGGCATAGCCTATTGTAGTACGGTGGTCCCGTCCTTGTCCTTGTTGGGTTGCAGGATTGAGCCAGGGTACTAAGAATAGTCTATAAACCAAATTGTGTCATGGATGTGACATGCTTAGAGCATGGGGTAGGAAGAACTACAAGTACCGCATTTGAGCTCTTTTGTACTTTTTCTATTGTGCGGCCGGATTCTCCGCTGGAGATACGGGCGGTGATGACCACTATATATTATATTATTATCAGGCGGGCCTCCGGTGTTCGAAAGACGCCGTGCATTTTTAGGCCCCTGGATCTCCAATAGAGAACCATGCCAAATCCCAGGTTTTCATCCAGATAGCTCACTTGTGGGAAAAGTTGTTCTTAACTGCATTCACTTAGACGGTTAGGCGACCCCTTTGGATATTTATTTTAATACTTTATTGGCATGTGTTTAAGTATCTTGTTATGTCCCTCTGAGGACCTGGTCCCCTGCCAGGTGTATCTGTTCTTGAGTATTCGTAGGAGCGCAGATTCGGATGGTTACTTATGTTCGAGGATGTCTTCTCTTCGAGCCCGTAGTTGATAGTTGGTATTCTCATATTATGTTTGATTGTGTTGTACTCATATTCTATTTGCTCTTATATTCGAGTTGGTAGTGGATTTGTTTCCATCCAACTATCATCCTTAGATACTTCTTATTGAGATATAGTTCCATAGATATTGGTTGTTTAATTATATTTGATTTTGGTGGATGGGATTTAGATTTTACCCTGTGACTTGTATTATATTTTATACCACTTGTGGATTTGATATTCATATTACAGCGTACGTATGGATTTGATTTCCATATATTGGAGTTGCCATATCCATGCGGCTGGCATGCTTACGTGTCCTAGTCCTACGTATTTTTGGGACTGGAGCGTGACAATTATGATGGCTATAAATATGAGCAACTTGAATATTCTAGGGGCTGACTTTTTCTGTATCAGAGAGACCCGACCAACCCTAGACAAGCAATAGGCAAAACAAAGAGAACAGAGAAGAGTTTCCTCGCTCCCGTATCGGACCGTCAACGGAGTAAAAGATTCACAACGGCACTTAATATCCATCGTCACCCCCCTAGAATCAAAAATTATACTTAGATTGTCTGTCTAGGACCTCTTTGTACTTTTTTAGTTTGTTGATTAAATCAAGCACTTTTAGACTTTTGAATTTAATAGCGAACAAGATGGCGACCCTATTGGGGACATCCTTCTCCTCTGATGAGAAGGTGGTGATGCAGTCTGATACAGCCAAGCTGGGTTCAACCCAAAGGATGCTGGTGCTATGCTTCGACTAACAAGCATTCAAGAACATGCACTCCGGGGATAGTGCGAGTCATTCTCCCAGGCATGCAAGGCCTAAAAAGACCCACAGGATATGGGTAGCGAAGGCCGTTGTGCCTCACCAACTGTAGAGCATGCGCTCCCCACTTCTCGCCCTATGGCTGCAGATGCACGTCATGCGTCCACCCAGGCTGACCCTGTTTATGCGGCAGTCGAGAAAAGTACTCAGCGTCCAAACTCTGGCAGAGGAAAATACTACGATTCCAGAAATTTAGGTGTTGAGACATGCTCCATGCAGCAACAGAAGAAGTCGCATAAGTCTACAGTCGCAGGCAAAAGTCTACAGCTACAGGCGAATGGTCGCATACAGCCATATCAGCAACAAAACCTCTGTTTTTCAACGAATCTCATGCAGCGCTGATCCTATGCGCAATTCTGAGAATGGTAAAAACCTAAACTTGGACTCTTTATACTATGCACCAGCGCGTGCAAGAACGAAGAAGTCTAAGGCAGTACGAGCTTGCCAAGCCCAAACAACAGCTCATCAGGCAGACTATCAACATACATCGCTGACTGTTATGCGTGCCTCGGATGGAAAGCTATACAAGACCGACCCACGTATCCAGCCCGTAGTGGCTAGTGGACTGGGTCAACCTCAAAAGTTACCCGCTGACGACGGGGAAAAAGTTCTTTCATGAAACCCATGTCAGGGAGCAAAAATAATACACATGCACATGTATTCATAATAAGGGTGTAAAGGTAAATCAGCCCTCACGTGACTTGCACAACGTGATCAATCACAAGCACAAAGCGAGGAAAGCGACCACAATATATAAAATATCCCCTTCGAGGCATTACTGTGCCAACGTTATCATCAATTGTTGTTGTAATCAAATAGCAGTACCTGCAAATAGGAGATCGACATTCCTGCGATTGTAACCAAGGACACCCAACCGGCAGCAGCAAGGAGACCAGGTGCAAGTAGAAAATGAGGAGGAGCCTTCCTTCGCCTTATGTTATTCGGCTTTGAAGGCCCCCTTCGTGAAGGAAGGTAGGAAGTCCAGCACCTCCAGTCTGTCACTCTCGACCAGCGTGTCGAGGAAGCAAGTCCAAGGAGGACAAGCAGCAGGACCTAGAGAGGGTGTTTTCCTGGGCACCTGCTCAAAGAAGAAGCTGTCAGCCACTGGGGTAGCTCTTTCTCGGGATCCCAAATGACTACAGAAGCTGGGAGTCACAATCCCACGGAACTCTATGACAATCCAGCATTCCGAGACGACGGATATTCTCAGGGAACGGGTACTGAGATCCCTAGGGGTAGCCACCCTCATAAAGAAGACGTAGCCTCCTACGCTGGGGTAGTGTTCCATCGGAGTCCGAACGATAAACAACACTACCAACTTTCCCCGACGATTATTCGCTGCAAGAGTCTAAGGCCGAAAGTGCTACATCTACTGTCTCATCCATCTCACCTCATGTAAGAATATCATACATGGTAGGGGACGAGCACAATGGCCCCAGTGATCGACAGCTTCTCGAAACCCTCGAGGCCATGATGCGGACTATGAGTGACTCAATGCAAGCCTTGACCCAAGCAGTTCTAGACATCAAGGCAAGTGTATCCTCTCAACCACCAAGGGCCTCAGGTCAAGCAAACCAGGACCCTGGGACCAATGGAGATTCGAATGCAACCGCGCCTTCCATTGGTACCCGTTATGCTCTACCAGGGTCATCTTCTCCCTCTATATTAGATGAAGCCCGAGAAGCAATTTTGGAGGTGCGAGAACTGAGAGCTCGTCTGGACTTGCTGGGCAATAGGGACACACTCCTCGAGATCGAAATAGGACAACCATATACTCTTGAGCGGAGAGATGTGTCATATCCTCCAAAGTACAAGCCCTTCAATCTGAACCAATTTGACGGGAAATCATCTCCCGCCAATACATGAGTTATTTTTACATGAGTTACTTTAAGACATCAACGGGGAACCTACCTAGCAGTAACGCTCTCCTCACTAAGCTCTTTGTGGGGGCAATATCCGGAGTAGCCTTTGACTGGTTCTGCAGACTACAAGACAACAACATTTCATTATTTGATGACCTAAAGGATCTTTTTCTCGCCCGATTCTATGACGGGGAAAGCGACATGACAATATCCTCTCTGATGGACATTATACAAAAAGAGCAGGAGCCTGTACGCACCTATATCGAATGATACAAGCAAGAAGCATAGAAGTTGCCTCCTGGCAATCCGGAGTCCATATTGATGGACATGTGTCGCAGGAATCTATTTTCAGCAGTCAGCCTCTGGATAGGCGACAATCAGTTCAAAGATAGGACGACGTTCATCATAAACGCTGTCGGCACTGAGAAAAAGGTGAAGGACGCCCGGCTCTTGGGAATAAGATCCCCGTTATTGATGATAGGGAAAAATGCCCTTATAACAGCAGTAATAACAACAACAACGGCAACAATAGTCGTGACGACAAAGGAAAGCAGGCCCTTATCGCTAACATGACCAAGTAGTCCGAGCAGAAGCTCCAAAGCCGAAAGAGACCTACTCTTTTGAAGACGATGATGTCATGTCAATCTTTGATGTGCTGATGCAGGAGAATAAGGTTCGCCTCTCCGATGTCAAATGCCTTGTTGAGGCAACCAAGGTGAATAATCTAAAGTACTGTCACTACCATCCTTACATCCATCATGTGACAAGGGACTGCTACATGCTGAAGCGGTACATCCAGCGACTGCTTGACACCAAGGCCCTCACCTTAGACTTTATTGACAAGATGTTTGTCGCTAATATAGTATCGCTCTAGTTCGACAACTTCTCGGTGACAGAAGCCCAAGACAGAGTAATCCTGATTCCAAGGGCAACAATAGAGGTCATCAATCTTCCGTCAGCTCGTGACCAAACGGTCGGGCTGATACCCCTCACCACACCACGAGGTAAGGTCATATGGGTCCACCCTAATCTTGCTTTAGACTTAATGCAGCAAGCAACGCCTTCCACCGTCAAGAGCAAAGGACGAAAGTCTAAGTCCTGCTGCATGGTTTATCCCACCGCCGAGGAATCTATAGCAGAGGCAACTAGATCAGGCCTCACCTACAAATGGGACTATAGGACTCCAGACGATAGTGCACCTCCAGTTATTGCACCAGTTGTGTCTGATCCAGGTCCATCTTAACCCCCTGCGACGGACAGGTCCAAACAGAAGGAAACCCGCTTTGACAAACTGCTGCGCAAGGACACTGTTCACGGGCTGGAGAAGCCCTACGACTTTGACATCTTGGCACAACTCACCAATACCCCGACGAAGTTATCATTGTTCGAGCTTCACCGACTCTCCAAAGACACTCGGGAAGCCCTGAGTGAGGTGTTGCAAAATGTTGATGCCTACCTACCGCAGGTCAAGCCACCAGTAGAGAATCCTGTTGCATATCCTCATTGTAATAATGTGACGGAGGTGATACCCAACATCATGTTCTCACAACTGGACATATTACTAAAAAATAACAGGCATGATCATACCCTGTATTACACAGGATATATCGACGCAATCAAGGTGGACCGGATGCACATTAACCCTAGTTCATCCATCAGTATCATACTGTGAAGTCTGCTTTAGACCTTGGGTGTCCCTATGCACCGGCTCGTTGTAACTAATACCACCATCAGTGGCTTCAACGCGGCAAAGAGCTACCCTTTGGGAAAAATTCGATTGAAATGCCAAATTCGCGACTTGAAAATAGAGGTTACTTTCTATGTCATAGACGTAGACGTATCTTATAACGTCCTGCTGAGACATCTATGGATAAAAAATACATGATCGTACCGTCAACTCTACAACAGTGCCTAAAGTATGTGGACGATCATGGCATGGTCAAATTGGAGTTCGCGGATGTCGTGTCACGCTCCAATCTCCCGCAAGCCCAATAGTCCCCGCTGAACAAGAATCACCACGTTCCAGCTCTCCCGCAGGACAATCGTTCTCTTCGGAACGTGATATCGTACGAGCCTGGAGTTGCGCTCGTATAAGGCGATGTTGTCAAACACCAAAGTTATCATCGAAACAACCAAGTTACAGCGGAAGTCGTTGTATTGTGTACCAAGCACACATCAGAGTAATACGCAGTGAAGCTCTCGATAGGGTCCAAATAAAATGCCCCGAAGGCAATGCCACGGAGTCGATAAAATACTCTCGCTCTTTTCTCTAGCCCACAAAGGTGCTTATAGTTCATACATCATGTCTCGTATATCCAAGCAGCGCCACTATGCCTGCGTACCGGAAATATTGCCCATAAACGTGGGTCAGTACACAACCGTACTGGTGAGCGGGGTAACCCACTCGTCTAAGCCGACACTAAGTAAAAAGTGAATGCAAACAGTTATATGGTGATCTTTCTAGTTGAATCCTAGATTCATTTCATGGCATATGAATGACATGTTAAGAAAAGCTGTAAAGCAGTTTAAGCATGCAAGCATTCAACCAAACGACAAGCATTTATATATCCAACCCGAAGGATTCTAGCATGCAACCCGTCCTACTCAAGTCATCGCTTACACGATAACAATCGAACCATCAGCCAAACCTCAATATCCTTCCTCAACCAAAGTTTATATTCCAAACTCGAGTACACACTCTTGCCGAGGCAAGGTGGCCGCGCCTACATGAAAGCCAAACCAACAAAAGAAAAACAAGCCAACTCTTATCTATATGAAGTCACTGGCTAAGCCATACAGGACATATCTCAAGCATTACGACGCGCCCTATCAGCCCGGGAATCAAACCCCGCTGAAGGTCCCGCAATGCATCGTGACTAGCACGAATCAAATATTTCCCTCTGAATCGATACGGCTCCAGTGCCCCGGAAAGCCGTTTCGAGGAAATGCCAAGACTTGTGCACAAGTCGTCCGTGACATGCAGACACAAGTAGGTATGACGAGAGGATCGAACATTCTCGCCCCACCAAGCGATCCTAGACTCGTTCAATCAATATCCAACCAAAGCTTCCATAACCATTCTTCCAACATATCCAACCGAGATATCCAGCCAAAGTTTATCCAACCAAGGATTCCAAAACCGAACCTCAACTTATAGCCCAAGGCACCAAAATATTAAGTATTTCCATAGGCAAATGCCTCTGCTCAATACAGTATTTCATATTGGATGCAACACCCCAACTCGGGACAAACCCATGGCACGATACCCCAACCGTGGCATAACGCCCTCGCTGATGCAGTTGTTTGGTTTCGAACCGCAACTGCTCGCTTTGCAAGACAAAGCGACCAAGTGATACTCGTGCACAGATGCACGCTCGTTCTCCCGAATTCTCGATATTTCCAATTGCCTCATGTATCATTCCAACCATCCAAACATAATCCCAATTATTCAACCGACTGCCTCAAATATAATAATCTAACTCTAGCTCCAACTATCCAACGCGTAAATCATTTCAAGCCACAATTCTATCCAAGCCAACGACGTACACTCTATGCACGCCTCAGTGTAGTGATTTCCAATGTTTCAGTCCAAGTGTTCAAGCCTTTATGTATTTTTCATATTATTAGGCATAAAGGAGTAGAGGAGAAGAGAAAGAGCCTACTCACAATGTTTGATCCCGTTAGACATCCTGTCCTGCTGATACGGCCTATCCCTTGAACCCGTGGTCCGATGCAAGCACGATCTACTCAACTGGTATGACCATGCGAGCAGGCCGTGCTCTCCGAATCATCCGACCGATCGGACTAAGGAAGACGACATTATCGCTCCCATCCAGCTATTCAGTACTGTTCTGAACGAACATCTGATTTTCATCGAACTCGCTAGCCATCTGTACATGAAACCAACTCAATCAATCATTCTTCCCAAAATTCAATAATTCAAATGTAACCAGCATTTGATTTATTCAATCCGACTCAGTATAACGCACCGTGCGGTTGCGGGACATTACATAATATACCACTTAAAAATCAGGTTCTTCCACGAACTGTGCTGGTACTCATTCCTTTACTAGCATGACACAATCCAATTCATAACTCTGCTCTATGCGACTCTTATATTCACGATCCTGACTCCGCATCTCGCTCTACTGAACGCTCGTACAAATTTCACGAATTCTCACATCCTCCTTGTAGCTCAATATAAATTTCTCGTATCGCTTAGTTTTGGATCGTATACATATTTAAGGCGTCCCTAAAATACATGCATTTTAGCCGAGCTTTGCGATAGCAAATTTGATCAAGTTACAAGGGTATCTTTATGTCCGAGGCATCCACCCTCAATGCATCCCCAAATACACCGCCTTAAGGGTCGTTCTATGGGTCTACAATATTTATCTCCGATTCAGCGGACAAGTCGCTAGGGTCAGCAGTCCCGAAGCTACGCTCGATAATTGTAAGTTATTACGATGGACAGTTACTATGAACCATGCTAGATCTCACTTGCAAATCCGAATCAAATCCAACCATTCCATCCGAGCGAACTTTCGAATCCGAGCATTGCGCCCGTTGAAACCGTCTTCCATCAATCCGTCGTTCTGCCCTGAATCCATCAAATTTTTGAATTATCATGTTCGTCTTCTCGCACTACCAATTGCAATGATTCTCAAAACTCAAGCCTTGCTCAAATTCATATTCGATTGCCACGTCCCACAATGCACGTCCAACTTACTCGAGCAGCACAGTGATTTGTTCTGACGTTGCTCCCACATTCAACTATCTTTAAAAGTCTGTCCGCCACAATATTTGCCTTTAGTTGTTGCCACAATCCGTCCACGTCTTCCAGAGAATCCGTCTACCATCGTTGCACCATTTGCCCAAAATTCTACTTCCGCTAAACCTGAGTCGACTTCTCGAGCAGCAATATCCAAAATCTTCCAAGTTTGTGTGAATCCATCGTATTGTCCCTCCAAACCAACTCGTATTTCGTTGCTCAACCATCAGCTCAAATATGATATCCAAAATCGTAGTCTGTGCTCGCTATCGTTTAATTAACCCATCGCTTCGCTTAAGCGTCTCCCAACTGTTCGTTCCGATCTTGTCCATCTCTTAAGCCCAACGATACTTTCATTTGCACGAGTCTGTTCTTGAGTTCTCAAGTCTAATGTATCGAAGAATACCCGAGTCAAATTCTATTGCACTATATACCACTTGGAAATATAGTTGCCCTCGTGCTCACTCTGCGTCAACCAGCGTCTATCCTAAACCGACTATTCCGGGGTAATTCTGTCGAATCATAACTCAATACTCGCTTGCTCCATTTTTATTCTTTCCAACTCAGGCGATGTGCACCAACCAACTAGTATTCCCGTTACCCGAGTTCGTTCAGGCAATTCCCATTAATGTCTAACCAAAATATTCCAATGCCTTGCTTACTATGTGGTATCCCATATGCCACTCCGAATCAAGTCGCTACTTGCATTATGATTTCTTTGCACTTATCCAAAATTTGTTCGAACCATCCCTCATGCGTGATCCTGCCTTTCCCAACTCGAGTCTGACACAAAACTCAAGCAATGCCTGAATCATCCAAATCTTTCCATTGGTCTCGCGATGCAACTCGTGCTATATCCATTCTCAATGCTTCCAGCTATTCCCACCATCTGATACTTTCGCAACACGAGCAATCGTGCAACGATTGTCTTCCAAATAGTCCAACCCAATATCCAATAGTTCCACACATTTGTTATATGAGCAACTCGTGCAAACTTATCCTGATATTCCCAAGCCAAACTCAAACATGCTCAACCGATGCGCCACAGCCAAAATTCTAACTTCTATCTAACACATCGCTACACGAGTAACTCGTGCAACGATTCATTTCCATTGAATGTTTCTACTCACAACATGCCACATAACCAAATCTCGTATGCCAACCAACTTATCCATTGAGGCAATCATAAACTCCCCGAACGACAAGCCAAGCCAACCCAACGAAAGCTCTCAACTTGTTGCACAAATGCAACAACGCCACCTAACTTGCTGAACGAATGCAACAACGCCTAACGAGGCTAAGCGATCTAACGAAAACCAACCAAGGCAACGCAATCGAGAATAACATACAGTCACAACCAGCAATATATAGACTTATTGCATAAAACATCCAATGCGGCACCGAGTAGAGTCAAGAGCTAGACGACACGCGGAAGCTATTTAGAGTTTGTGATGAAACGAAGGACCAAGTCCGAAGAAATGAACCAGGCGCTCTGATACCAATCTATCACGCCCCAATCTCCCGCAAGCCCAATAGTCCCCGCTGAACGTGAATCACCATGTTCCAGTTCTCCCGTGGGACAATCGTTCTCTTCGGGACGTGATGTCGTACGAGCCTGGAGTTGCGCTCGTACAAGGCGATGTTGTCAAACACCAAAGTTATCATCGAAACGACCAAGTTACAGAGGAAGTTGTTGTATTGTGTACCAAGCACACATCAGAGTAATACGCAACGAAGCTCTCGATAGGGTCCAAATAAAATGCCCCGAAGGCAATGCCACGAAGGCGATGCCACGGAGTCGATGAAATACTCTCACTCTTTTCTCTAGCCCACAAAGGTGCTTATAGTTCATACATCATGTCTCGTATATCCAAGCAGCGCCACTATGCCTGCGTACCTGAAATATTGCCCACAAACGTGGGTCAGTACACAACCGTACTGGTGAGCGGGGTAACCCACTCGTCTAAGCCGACACTAAGTAAAAAGTGAATACAAACAGTTATATGGTGATCTTTCTAGTTGAATTCTAGATTCGTTTCATGGCATATGAATGACATGTTAAGAAAAGCTGTAAAGCAGTTTAAGCATGCAAGCATTCAACCAAACGACAAGCATTTATATATCCAACCCGAAGGATTCTAGCATGCAACCCGTCCTACTCAAGTCATCGCTTACACGATAACAATTGAACCATCAGCCAAACCTCAATATCCTTTCTCAACCAAAGTTTATATTCCAAACTCGAGTGCACACTCTTGCCGAGGCAAGGTGGCTGCGCATACACGAAAGCCAAACCAACAAAAGAAAAATAAGCCAACTCTTATCTATATGAAGTCACTGGCTAAGCCATACCGGACATATCTCAAGCATTACGACATGCCCTATCAGCCCGGGAATCAAGCCCCGCTGAAGGTCCCGCAATGCATTGTGACTAGCACGAATCAAATATTTCCCTCCGGATCGATACGGTTTCAGTATCCCGGAAAGCCGTTTCGAGGAAATGTCAAGACTTGCGCACAAGTCGTCCGTGACATGCAGACACAAGTAGGTATGATAAGAGGATCGAACATTCTCGCCCCACCAAGTGATCCTAGACTCGTTCAACCAATATCCAACTAAAGCTTCCATAACCATGCTTCCAACATATCCAACCAAGATATCCAACCAAAGTTTATCCAACCAAGGATTCCAAAACCGAACCTCAACTTATAGCCCAAGACACCAAAATATCAAGTATTTCCATAGGCAAATGCCTCTGCTCAACACAGTGTTTCATATTGGATGCAACACCCCAACTCGGGACAAACCCATGGCACAATGCCCCAACCGTGGCATAATGCCCTCGCCGATGCAGTTGTTCGGTTTCGAACCGCAACTGCTCGCTTTGCAAGACAAAGCGACCAAGTGATACTCGTGCACGGATGCACGCTCGTTCGCCCGAATTCCCGATATTTCCAATTGCCTCATGTATCATTCCAACCGTCCAAGCATAATCCCAATTATTCAACCGACTGCCTCAAATGTAATAATCCAACTCTAGCTCCAACTATCCAACGCATAAATAATTTCAAGCCACAATCCTATCCAAGCCAACGACGTACACTCTATGCACACCTCAGTGTAGTAATTCCCAATGGTTCAGCCCAAGTGTTCAAGCCTTTACGTATTTTCCATATTATTAGGTATGAAGGAGTAGAGGAGAAGGGAAAGAGCCCACTCACAATATTTGATCCCGTTAGGCATTCTGTCCTGCCGATACGACATATCCCTTGAACCCGTGGTCCGATGCAAGCACGATCTACTCAACTGGTATGACCGTGCGAGCAGGTCGTGCTCTCCGAATCATCCGACCAATCGGACTAAGGAAGACGGCATTATCGCTCCCATTCAGCTATTCAGTACTGTTCTGAACGAACACCTGATTTCCATCGAACTCGCTAGCCATCTGCACATGAAACCAACTCAATCAATCCTTCTTCCCAAAATCCAATAATTCAAATGTAACCAGTATTTGATTTATTCAATCTGACTTAGCGTAATGCACCGTACAGTTGTGGGGCGTTACATGTTGATCCATTCAAAGGGATCAAGGCCTATTACTCTGATGCACTCCTGTATAAACAAGTCCACCAAGATGAAGGAGGGAATAACACCGTCGACGAAGCAAAAATTGATGTAACATCAGGCAAACCTTTGACGGTCCACCTTAAGGGATGTGCTCGTGACATAACCCCTCCCCTCATTGTGAAGATATAGAGAAAGGAACCACAATCTCTGACTGTACGACTGCTAAGTCAAAAAAAAGATTCAGTACCAACTTCTGCCTCTGAACCCTTGGTGGTCAAGCTACGTAGGAGGCCTCCAAAGCTCTCGCTCGCATTGGAGATAAATCCCGAGGAAGACGAACTAGAAGAGTACTTAGCGGCTCATGCTAACGCTCCATCCCTAGACGATATAATTTCTCTAGAAAAGATCCCCTACTTTATGAATAAAGGGCTATCTTTGAAGTACTCAAATGTTGCACATCTCAACGCACTATATTCCCTGGAGCACAGCATAGCTATGCACTTGCATACATAGGTAACTACCACCTATACAGTCAACCGGATTCTCACCAGTCAGAACTCCTACTTTATAGTTTCAGCAAGGAAGAAGGGAGACAAACTCATCATCTTTGGCAGAGTAGAAAGTCTTCAATCCTTCATCCCAGAGGAACTGGAGCCAGAGGTTGATACCAGAAAGATACCATTTTACCGGTACAGTTCTCGAATGAAATACCTCATCCAGAAGATGGGATACGATCTTAAAGCCGCAAGGGGCTTGAACTAAGGCAAGGGCCTACGGCTACCTCTTCAACTGCGGGCTCCTGAAGGAAAGTTCGATGATTATTACCATAAGACCAGACATGACTTAGGGGTACGTCATGCCGCTCACAACCCCCGAAGGCTCGGATGAAGAAGATGAGTTATACTATCGTATTTCAGAATCTTCCTCCTGGGACTCCGACATCAGTATCGGGGAGATTCTAAAGTAAAATTGTCTGCCAACATGGTGTCAGCTGACCCTGAGGAAGACGACGAGGATGCACCGGAACCATTTGAAATAGAACCGTGGGCCCAACGCCTAAAAGCCACTACAAAAAAAAGTTTTTCTTGACAGTTTTTCTCCGTCAAGAAAGGGTTTTTATAACAATTTTGGATCCGTCATCTAGGCCACAAAAGTTGCTAGTTTTCTTAACAATTCATGTTTTTATTTTTTTTGACTGTTTTAAACCGTCAAGTAACAAGCCTGTCTTGATGATTTTAAACCGTCAAGAAAATATATCAAAAAAATCGTCAAGATAAATAAAAACTTTTCTTGACTGTGGCCTAGATGACGGGTAATGACCGTCAAGAAAGCCCTTTCTTGACCGAGAAAAGCTGTCATAAAAAATATTTCTTGATGTTTAAAAACCGTCAAGAGAAGTTAAATTTTGTTTAACCAAAATTTTGTTTATAATTATATATTATATGCTTCCTTTTGTCGTATTTATTGACACATAATATCCTCATAATCCAAAACATCATAAACATCAAAAAACAATAATATACATCATTTTTATATTAATAAATACGTGTTTATACACCGTAAACATCTAACCAAATATCCAAATAGACCAAATATGTAATTTTTGTACAATTTCTTAAATATCCAAAATCTATATATACAAGTAAACTAAAATACATAGCACATTATAAAACTATATAACAAAATATCTGAATAAGTCGAATTAGCGATGTCTAAAAACGTCACTAAATAGCCAAAAAATGTTGCTATATAATTTTAGCGACGTATGTAGTGACGTTTCGATGAAGTCGTCTTTAAGCTAGTCGCTGACCAGAAAAATATCACAAAATGTCGTAATACCGATATTTTCTAGCGACGTAAATGCGTCGCTATATTAGCGACGTTTAGCGACGCAATGTTGCTAAATTAGCGACGTGCTGTGTGTCGCTATATGTCGCTAAGTTTTTTTTTAGTGACGCTGTGCGACTCATTTAGCGACATTATTTTGACCTGACAATACTGCCATGTCAGCAAATCTGCGATGATCAGCGACATTTTTAGTGACGTTTATAGCGAGGTGTATAGCGACATTTTTAGGGACGTATATAAATGTCGCTAAACGTCACTATAAACGTCGCTAAAGATACAATAAAAAATAAAAAAAAGAACATTGAATTATTTCTAAACCATTATTCCTGAAGTTTATGAATTCACATTTTTACAAATAGACCTGGAGCAACCCTCCGTTGAATTTGCTAGGTTCGCCGACCCCCTTCAGTTGAACACTCAACACCGATAAATTAACATACATTTAATATGAATAATATTGTAAAATTTGAAGAAAATGAAACATTAAGATTACAATCCGAGTCATGACAAAATCTCATCGTAAAGAATACAACAAATATTCACACAACTGAGTTTGAAAGCCTCATTGTAAAGAATACAAGAAATAAAGTCTAAAAGCCTCAAAAATAAAGAATATTCATAAATGACCAAATATTATATGTCTGAAACACAAACAATCAATAAACTATACTAACTAGGACTACTGTGGATCTGTAGAAGGATGACCACTGGAGCGTATTAAGGATAAGAACAGATCATACTACTTCTGTGAAATCGATACCGATGTCGATGGAGAAGGTAGTGACGTCGGTGGAGTCTGTGTCGATAAAGGCGCACCAGGAGGACGTATTTGCTCCAACTCTGCTAGTCGATGGTTGTACGAATCCATAGTAGATAACAGCCTCGTACTGCTATGAACCATTAAATCCTGCATCATCATCAGCCTCTTGCCTATGGACAGATGTGATGCCTATAACTCCGTCATGCTGCGCTCTGTCGACGCTCTAAGATCAGCTGTCATATCCTGGAGCTCCATGATGCTGCGCTCGAGCATATCAAATCATGCGATGAGCGTCGTATCGTCTGCCTATGGCCGGGACAGGGGCTGCTCCTCCATCCTTTGCAGCAATTCGTCACGGAGAGACGCAATCTGACGGTCAACAGTCTTCTGGACTCAGGCCGACGACTGCAAGGGCTGTGGGGAATGCGCACTTGTCGTGGAGGCCTTAGATGACTGCGTCGTAACAAGGGTGCCATAGGATCCCGTACCGTAGTACGTACCCCTCTGGATACCACCAGCGGCGGTCACCCACAGCTCGTCCGTCGACGGAGCTGGAGAGGGCTGCGAGAAAGTACCAGCCTCTCTCGCTATAGGTGCACTAGCAGTCGTCCACTCACGCAGCCTAAGATACTCGGCCTAGAAAAGTTTGGATACTCGATAATTGCCTAAGTTATATTAAAATGAACACAAACTAAAGTAATACTTACATAGGTCTGTGAGGCCCTCTAATTAATGAGATTCTCGTCCTTTCGATGGGTGGTCAGGAAGACGGTCACCATGTTTGCATCCTCACCCCTCTGTACTTGTTAAAAATATATTATTTAGTACTAAAATTAAGTATTTTATCCTACTACCATTTTATCGTACTTGTATTAAAATAATATATTTTAAATAAAAATATACCAAACGAAAGAAATATTCTGTCATCGTAATCGAGCCACCACACCACTTTGCAGCCTTCTGCCTAGCCGCTTTGGTCTTATCAGACCTTTTCTTGTACCTCGGATCGTCCAATCTAGCCCTCACCGCAGTCCACTGCTCAGGCGTGATCCAACCTTGGATCAGTTTTTCTACACGATCACGAGCCTTCATGAGGGATGATATCTATACAGAGATAATTATTTTATCAAAAAAGTTAATATATGATGAATAAAGAAATACACGATATATATGATGCAAAACCATCTAATTGACTTACTTTGTACCGTTGGCCCAAATCTCCGTTCTCGTCTCATCCAGAGGTGCGCATGGAGGATCTAGCTAATGCTAGGACAACGTCGGCTCAACCTTCGCCATATGCTCATCTGTCTCCATGGTTCCGTCAGCAGGAGGAACGCTGGACGAGGGAGTACTATCAGGCCTGGAACTACTCGTCCCAAGAGTGCTGCCACGTAACGTCGTCGTAGTCGAAGATGTAACTGGTCGATATACTGGAGTACTAGGCGCCGAGGATCCAGAACCAACAGTAGGCAGTACCGGAGGAGCACTTTGTCTACTTCGGGACTTATCGAACGCTCCGCGTCGTCCTGTCATACCTGATAACAACATCTGATGAATACAGAAATACACAAATATATAGTTCATTCTACAGTCAAAATATTTTGCATATCTCACAGCATTAATAGAATTACACAGTAAATACCTATTAGTGTCACAAGTCTAAATGGATAGTACATTCTGCACTCAAAATATAATATATATATATCTTCATCAAAATAGTATATTCTACAGTCAAAATATAATACATATCTTCGGGCAAAATATTTTATTTTCAATCATCTTCAAAAAATTCATCTTGTTCGTCTTCCTCGTCTTCCTCGTCCTGCTCTTCCTCTTCCTCCTCATCTTCACTTTCATCTACTTCGTCTTTGTCTTCCTCTTCAGATAATTCTACCTCTTCTACATTATTAGTTGTGTAATGAGTAACTTACGTTGAGTTAATATCTACAATATTTGTTACAAGAGGTATCTAGTCCTCTTGATAAGCTATTTCGTCAACGTCAAAGGTATTTCTAACTTTAGTCTTGCATACTGTCCACCAATCCGACCTTGCTGTCCCCCATCTAGGATAAGTTATGAAGTACACGAGCTGAGCCTGATTTGATAGAACAAATAGTTCATAGCCTTGATATCTACGCTTGTAGTTTATATCTACAAGACCGTACTTATCAATTTTTCAACATTGATCATGAATCGGATCGAACCATTCACACTTGAATAACACGATCTTAGCAGGTTCTATGCCATAATTATATGTCAACTCCACAATCTCTCATAAGTTGCCAAAGAAATCATTGCCTAGATTGACGTCTTTGTAGTTCGAAGATTTGATACACAAACAACTATTTTTTTGTGGAATCAAGATCCAGAAAGCTGTCTCTGATCGAAACATTTGTTGACTTAAATCTAAACCCATTCACACAGTAACTTGGCCATATTTTGACGGCAGTAATTGATCCCCTGGCTAGAGTTCTAATAGATTCAGTCTCGGGTGTTATTAGACGATCGACCTAAATATCAAAGTAGTGATAGTAAGTTATTTATTGTGCAAGTGCATACAGAAAAAATAATTACCAAACTCCTTACATATGCGCTCAACCAAGAAGGAAAATATCGTCTCATTTCTTGTTCTACTTCTTCTTCTGTTAGATAGGGTTTAATCGACCTCAGCTCATCATTATATGTGTTGAAAAACAATAAAGCAACCGTTGATTAGTAGCATAATAGTAGCTTACACTATTACATTAAGATGACGTAAACATAGACGTATTAATTACTTACCTCTCTAGCTTCTCCACTTCATCCTCGTCGCAATTGAGTAATATATACAATTGAGCAGCTCTTTGCTCATCGTCATTTAAGCGCCTGCCACTCGTACCTATCAACCGAAGCCCCGGGCCACCACTAAAGGAAAGGCTCGACGAAGGGAGGGCGCTACGTGCCTCAAGTGGATTTGAACCAGGCCGTAGGTGATCCATTGAGGAGAATGGAGAAGGACGGCCCAGTGATGCACCCAGCGATATCGGTCGTCTTGTTTGGACATTTGACCCTCCGACGTTCTCCTTTCCCTCGATTCTGAAGCGGGTCTCATTCTCGTCTCTTTGTTCATCGTAGTTGTAGTATGTATTCCCAAATACTCGAGGGAGTGTGGTGGCACAACTTAGAGCAAAGTTCCCTGAAAGTGAAAGAAGCTCTTCTTCATTTTTCCCGAAGGCTTTCCTGACGCATTGAATACTTTCAGTATTGCATCATTAGATTCTTGATATCCGTCGTCGTTTCTCAGAGCTCTCGTTCTATTAGTAGCAATATGAGATTTGAAATACGTCGAGCAAAAGTTTGTAATCTCCTCGAGAAGATAAGTTTTACAAATAAAGCCCTCAACTTGTACCTTATTTTTTACCTTTCTCTTTTAGGTGATTCAGATGCCGCTCGAAGGGGTACATCCACCGATAACCAACATGACCGCCAACACGTGTCTCATAGGAAAGATGAATTGGTAAATGCTCCATAGAGTCAAAGAATCCAGGAGGAAACACCTTCTCGAGCTTGCACAGTGTTACCGCAATGTCATTCTCTTGCTTTTCTAGACAATCGACGAGCAACTTAGTAGAACAAAGATCTCTGAAGAATATGCTGAGCTTTGTCAATGGATCCCAAATGACCTGCAATAAGAATTTCCAAAATAAAATCGGAATTAATCTCTCTATGAATACGTGACAATCATGGCTATTCATACCCGCCAGTTTGTTCTCCTTGAGGTTGACGCATCTTCTCAAGTTCGACACGTACCCGTCTAAAAATTTTAGATCCTGAATCTACCTACAAAGTCTCCATTTATCCTCCTTCTCCAGTGAGAAAATTGACTTAGGCTGCTTTAACTTTCTATTCCCCTCCTCTATCAAATGCAATGCATGATGTCTACATATTTCTTTTAAGTCCAACCTGGCCTTCGGATTGTCTTTCGTCTTCCCCTTTACCTCTATTACAGTATTAATTATGTTATCAAACACATTCTTCTCGATATGCATAACATCAAGGTAATGTCTGATCAGATTGGTGCACCAATGTGGCAGATCCTAGAATATACTCCTTTCGTCCAGTTATGGGTACGACCAAATCTGACACACTTGTACCCCTTAACAGGCTCTTCGATAGCACTTGGTAAATCCTTTACCTCTTTTTATATCGTGTATCTGGGCCACATTGGCGGTGGATTGGCCTTTTCCACAACGTCGGCACGAAAAGTATTCCTGTTCCTCGGGTACGGATGATCCTTCGGTAGAAATTGTCGATGACAATCGAAGAAGCACGGTTTGCCTCCGTGTTTCAAACGAAAAAACTTAGTATGGTCTACGCAATACGGACATGAGATACGACCATGAGTGCTCCATCCCTATAATATTCCATAGGCCAAAAAGTCGTCCACATAAGTGCTGTCCTCATCTGAAAATTCTGCTTTCTAGATACATCGTACATGTTGGCACCTACTTCACACAGCTGATTCAACTCAACTATCAAAGGCTGTAAATATACATCGATGTTCCTCTTCGGATTGTTCAGACCCAGAATAATAACGGTTAGAAACATATACGGAGTCTTCATGCACATCCAAGGCGGTAGATTGTACGGAGTGACGATCACGGGCCACACGAATACTAGGAGCCCGAAAGTCCGAATGGGGTAAAACCATCGGAGGTGAGCCCCAATCTGACATTACGAGGATCCGAAGCAAAATCTGGATACTCTCGATCAAAGTGCTTTCATGCTTCTCTATCGGATGGATGATCCAATACTCCTTCGATCTGTTTTTGCCTGTGCCAACTCATATTTTCTGCAGCCTCCTTTACCATAAACAACTTCTGCAACCGCAACGTCAAAGGCAAGTAGTGCATCGAATTGGTAGGCTTCTTTGCACCGATAGACTTTCTTCTTCCAGTGGCCTTGTAGCGATCAGCACCATAGAATCTGCACGCATCTTCATCCTTGTCGTCTTTGTAGTACAATATGCACCCGTTACGACATGTATCGATTTTCTTATATTCTATCCAGAGTGATCTCACCATCCTCTTAGATCGGTAGAAGTCTTTAGGCAACTTTGCACCCTCTGGTAAGATCTTTATAATCAAATCCATCAGTCGGTTAAAGTATTTTTGTGACATGTTAAAATCGGACATGATGCTCAATAATTTTGTAACCACCTCCAACGATGAATGATCCTCACAACCAGGATATAATGGAGTCCTTACATTCTTCAGCAACTCCATGAACTTTGCAGCATCGACATTCGGTGCCTCCTCAGCTGCATAATGATTATTCGGATCAAAACTAGGCCCTACCACATCAAAAATCATGTTCACCCATCTGTCGTCGTAAGCAGCATGGTTGTGGACATCCATATACGGCTCCACATAAGGCTCTGACTCTGATGCTAAAGATACAAGTTCTCCATGTGCGGTCTACTGATAGTAATTTGGCGTGAAACCCTTCGAGTGCAAATGATATATGACTTCTACTTTTGGATGATATTTTAAGTTGTGATATCTCATACACGGACACTTAATTTTGGTACAGTCCATGTACTGAGGGAACGTCTTGGCGAATTGCAGGAACTATTGTACACCCTCAATAAATTTATCCCGTACACCGCACATGTCATCAAGATGATGGTTGTACATCCACGAACGATGATGCAGATAGTAATTCATATCCATTTCTAGATACTTCTACAAAAATAAATAGACATCGTTCAAGTATATACTCATCGTTAAATACAGTACATGCACTGATACTCCTAGCATATATATACAGGAATACCCAATTATGTTATAAACCTACTCGTCTACACACACATAAGAATACTTAGGAATACAGTACATGTACTGATACACCTAGTCCTAGAACTGATACTTTTTCGTTAAACTCCGTATCTTGGATACTCATATTGCAGTGTATCAGTTAGTATCAACTGAGCATATTTGGGTTAGGGTTAGGGTTTGTGCACTGCTTTAAGTATTAGTTATCTAGTTATAGGGGAGTGCCTGTCCATAGGAGTATATGTCATGTTGATAGCAGATTTCGGGAGCAACACAGTGACCAGTGTGATGGGAAGAGGTTGTTGCACACACTATCTGCACAGACCCCACAGTATACATTTGATGTGCATATGAGTGTTGAGGCAGACTTCACAGGGTCTGTGCACACCATCGTACAAAGCAGGGTACGATATTAGGCAGCAGCAATTTAAAGTTGTATTTTAAACTCGAGTATCACAACAGGCATTAATTAGAAGATTGGGGGAATCCTTACGTATCTTATGTGTATCAAATGTGGTTGTGTGTAGGTGAGCAATGGATATAGGTATAAGTTGTGAATAAGATTCACTCGAGTTGATCACACTACAACTAGGGGCTTGATGTCAGTCTAGAGAGAGAGAAAGATAGAGGGTTAAGATTAGGGTTTATACCCTCTATGACATCGTCTGTGTCGTGTATGTGTCAGTGTGTGTATGTCGTGTCCATGTCAGTATCATATCGTGTCTGTATCTGTGAGAGACAGAGAGATCGGGTTAGGGTTAAGGTTTATACCCTCTGTGATAGTCTGTGTCGTGTCTGTGTGTGTGTGTGTGTGTGTCGTGTCTGTGTCTGTGTCATGTGTGCATCCGTGTGTGTGTGAGAAAGAGAGATCGGATTAGGGTTAGGGTTTACACCCTCTGTGACAGTCTGTGTCATGTCTATGTCTGTGTCAGTGTGTGTGTATCATGTCAGTGTCAGTGTCATGTGCATCTGTGAGAGAGAGAGAAAGAGAGAGATCGGGTTAGGGTTTACACCCTCTCTCATAATCTGTGTCATGTTTGTGTCAGTGTGTGTATGTCATGTCTGTGTCAGTGTCATATGCATCTGAGAGAGAGAGAGAGAGAGTTAGGGTTTACCTAGAGGAGGAGGATGAGGAGAAGGGGGAGGGGGACGCCGGAGTAGGTGGCTACTCCGGAGGTTCGCCAGAAAGGGGGGGTGGGAAAAGGGAGAGTTTTTAAAAAATTGGGAGAAGCCTTCGACATAAGGGGGGAACCGAAACCTATATTAAAATTTTAGCGACGTTTAGCGACGTCAACTTATGACGTCGCTATTAAAAATAGTTTGTGACGTTATAGACGTCGCTAAAAATGTCGCCAAAAATTAAAAAAATAAATGTCGCTAAATATGTCGCTAAACGTCGCTAAATTAAAAAACTCAGCGACGTTTAGTGCCTTAAAGAAGATTATAGCGACTATTCTTTAAAAAACTTAATTACTGTCGCTAAACATTGCTATATGTCGCCAACAGCGACGTATAGCAATATTTATTTTAGGAGTCACTGAAATCTTTATATTAGCGATATTTTATTATGACGTCGCTAAAAAACGTCGTTATTTCATCATATTTTTGTAGTGCCAAAACGCATCCCATCACAACAGCCTTCATTTGGAAGCACATGTAGTTCCTGAGAGAACAAGAGCACAAGTTACTAATGTTAATGAGCTTATTGAACAATGAACAAGAAAATAATATCCTGGAGAAAACAAGGAGAGTATAATAACTCAACTGAACTATTATGAACAACATCTGGAAGACTAGACTACTAATAAATGCAAAATAGTTAAAATAAGTTAAAATTTCTACAATTTAGCTTCTTAATTTTCTGGTACTTTTTCTGTTCTCGGTCATCATATTCTCCCTCATCTATACCAAGGTAATACATGAGGGTATCATGAGCATTCCTATAGGTGTTTGATGGAATTTGTATGATATATTACTTGGGGAGTGAGTTGTAGTGTATTACATTAGTGCCCATATGTTGTTTGTGTGTGGGTCTTAGAGTGTGTTAGTGTGCCAAGGGTATGTGTGTCCATATGCTTGAGTGTGTGTCTATATGGGGTGAGGGTGGACATGTATCAGGGGGTTACACTTGATCTATGTTATTGCAGCAACAGAAATATGCAGCTCAAGGAAATATTGTTTGCATATTTTGGGACACGAGTATGTGCAGGTTCTAGGTAGGAGATAGAGGTTATTGACCTGCAGAATTTTGTAGTGGGGACTACACTATTGTGCACTTGATGAACTTAATAGCAGTAGAAACTCGAGGGCAAAAGCAAATATGTGGAACAACAGCTTGGGGAGAGGGTTTTGTGCACTACAACATCTGAACTTGCAACTGCTGTGTTGTGTGAGGAGCTCGGGTATTAACTGAGTGCAGGTCAGGAGCATTTTGTTAGAGTGTTTGCACAACGAGTTGTGCCTGGATGTGATAATTGATTGAAGGTGTAGGTGAAGTGTATATCAGGATACCAATCTAGGAATCCAGGTATCAGTTCTTTTAGTGTTCAGTCATGGTGCAACCATGTTCAAGAGTATCAAGTGATGGTAGTGAGGTGTAGTTAAGTGAGTATGGATGTTATGAGTACCAGTGCTAGGGTGATGGCAAGTATTTGGTGTGTTAGACTCATGTTAGTGAGTCTAACAGGAACTGGAGTGAAAGGAGAAATCATGATATATGTGTGTGTTACTCGGTGCTAGGATCTTTGGAATGTATATTTGAGTGAGTGAGTGAGTGTCCATGAGGGATATAAGTAGTGGTCGGGTAACAGTTTGGGGTAGTGTTGGTATCATGTATCAAATGAGGTATGCATATTTTATAATTTCACTAGAGAGTATACAGAATGTGAGGTGAGGGGTGTCTTTGATTTGAGTATGAAACATCTGGTGAGAGGAGCATATATATATATATATATATATATATATATATATATATATATATAGTGTGTGTGTGTGTGTGTGTGTCTATCTATGAGATTGAGTTTATATATTATTAGGCAATGATTGCATGAGGCAATGACTGCTCAACAAATATGAGAATACTCAAATAGAGCAACACTGTGCAACTCTACATTCAACATGTCCCTAATATATATATATATATATATATATATATATATATATATATATATATATATATATATATATATATATATATATATACGACTTTAGGTATGGAATCCAAATAATATGCATACAGAAAAGGAGAGCTAATTAAACACTAGAACTTTCATTTTATATCTTGTACTTGGCTAATAAGGAAACTCAAAACTAAACCAATCAAGGAAGATATGTTAGTTAGTATATGCAGACATTTAAAGTTTGGTGCTTCCTAGGCGTTAGGCAAGCTATTTGCACTATCTTAGGTGTACTTGGCTAATAAGGAAACTCAAAACTAAACCAATCAAGGAAGATATGATAGTTAGTATATGCAGACATTTAAAGTTTTGTGCTTCATAGTCGTCAGGCAAGCTATTCGCACTAAATCTCAGGTGGAATATGAAAATTAAATATGTGTAGTTGCTCAAACATCCCTCTTGGACACTGTCTATGGTCATCTTATCCATGTTGGGCTCCAAATTTTTAGTCTCGATAATTATAAGAAAGAGAAGCCCTTACTTTAAAACCTAGAAAACCAGTTGATGAGTATATAGACCTATCTTTCGGTCATTCTTTCCATATGAAGCAAATGATTACATATAAAAAAGAAGACCTCTCAACCTACCCGTTTGGAGGAAAGACTTCGCAGCAACAGTGAATCATGCTCGGTTTGGAGTGTGTAGTACACAGATTTTACCTAAAAAAATAACAAAGCAAAGATCATCAGTTGAAGAAAGAAGAATGGTATCTACTATTAATGATATGAGCAAAGATATCAGGACTTGGAGATCAATCCTCTTTGTATGAACAAAGAATATATCCGCAAGAAAAGATAGTGAAAGACGTCACCAGAGATGGATTCCTTCTTGAAATTAAGATACTCACACCAGTCTCTAATTGTAAAACAAAAAATTAATGAAATGACTCTCAATGACCATAGTTGACATGTTATAAAAATAATGGAAACAATATAATTTAGTAGCATTAGTAGTCCGTACAGTCTCAAACATATATTTAGCAAATTTTAGAATTAGCATACTAAAACAAGTAAATGAGCATAGGTAACATGTTATTAAAATAATAGAAACAATATAATTTATTAGCATTAGTAGTCCCTACAGTCATAGTTACCAGTTTTCCTTATGTTTTGGACAAAATACAACACCAAACAAATATTGTGAAACAGACAGAGCGCTAATTGTTCCGTGTCTTAGTGTATTTTGGTGTGTCCATGTGATGTCTGATACATACCTGAAACAGATACAATATGATACAACACCAATTTTGGAGTATCCATACTTTCTAGTTACTTTATTTGTTTATAGTATCCCATATTGAATATTAAAGGATCAAGTAACACCAAAGTCTAAAAAAAGAAAGATCAACATAGAACCATTAGTAGGTTTCAACAAGTTAAAAAAGAATCACATAAGAAAGAAAAGGAAATAAAAGTGCATATCTCACATTTTATTATATAATTAGAAATGACTCATTACTGAAGATAACACCTACTTTTTAAATAACTATTGATATCTTTATTGATTAAAACCAGGATCCAATTGAACAAAGAATCATAAGATAATTTTAAACAAAAAATAGAGTCAACATAAACACTGCCAGTGAAAATATGATGTATTCCCCAATATAAAGAACATAATTTTTTTCTCAATACATGCTTCAACATGAGACCTCAATGTTGACACATGTTTCCCTATTATAGATAACACCTCTCTGTGCTACCACCTAAGAGCATAGATTTTAATCAGGGAGCAAAGTTTTTAGCTGTAATATTGATTCAAAATTATAATACATGTTTCAACAGGAGACCTCAATGGAACATTAATGAAAGACTCACAATCGGATTTAAGAATTTAAAACCTGAAACCGAAGGGAACTTACCTCTTCGATCAATACACACAACAAAAAATTACTGAAATGGATGCCCTATAGATAATATCATATACTTAGAAGGATATCTAAAAAAAATTGAGATGCTTAGATGCAGAATCTAGGTTCTCAAAGATATTGGATACACCTAACAATATAAGTAGTCGACAAATAGCAATTTTTCTTTCTCAAAAAACTATCCCGGAAGAGTTTTACTTTGCAATTAAAAAGATAACAAACTTAAACATCTGAAGTTGCAATTTTGGCTGTTAATAGATATGTTTATATGGGGAACCTGGGAAATGAATACTCAATATAGATGGTACATGGAAATAATCTATAAACTAAGACCAGAATGTAGAACATAAATTACATTCTAAATTGCATTGAGGGCGAACTATAGTACCAAGAATATGATAATATATGGACACAATGGCACAGATATGTTTTTCATGTTTACAATGAGACAGACATAAAACTGGTTTGAGTGCCAATGTTTGCTTGCTAAGGCATATTAGGGCATTATATGATCATTTTAGCTGTCAAATAAAGAAATTTTTTTGGGAAATTCAATTATAATTTGGCAATGCATGTCATCTTGATACTACAAATTGGGTTAGTTGTAATGTAAGGCTTGCTTATATTTTTAGCTGGCTTTAGACAAATGGTTTAGTGGTGTCCTATTTTGGTTCACCTCATATTGGTGAAATTAAGATTATTGGCAACTGCTTTAGAACCAAAGAACCTAGATGGAAAGAAATTGATAAGCACCTAAAAAATGTTGTATCTTAATTATGAGAACTAACCAAATTTTTAACCTACTTGTAAAAGAGGTTGTATCTTAATGCAGTTATGATAGCACCCTATGTGTGAGCAGGTTCCTAATTTACACCTGATGATACTATCTAAAACAAGCATGTTCTTACTTCTTACCTTGAGAATACTTGGGCTATTCTCATTGTCCTATAAGCCATCATATAGGCAATTTTTTATCATAAGGAAAAATATTGTACTGTACTCACACAAAATAGTAAGGTGATTAATCAAACTCGCTTCTAGGCCAAGTATAAGACATTCTAAAATTCTAATATTAAAACAGTTATCAGCATTTCACTGATATACATTAGCAATTACGAGTTCAAGAAGGAAAATAAATGAAAATGCCCTTAACCTATACAACCATGGACAAAACACACAGATATCAGATTCCAGCAACAAACTCACACCCGGACATGCAAACAAAATTGCACTACTATAAACCAATCTTGGATCCAATTTAATGTAAAAAGTACACCAATAATCTTCATGTCTAAATCCAGTTGGGTGACCCTGGCGTGCACCGGTCGAGGGATGCACCTTGGCCATGGGAAAAATTACAGTTGTGAAGGAACAAGCAACTATTAGCATATAATCCTCAATTCATTTCCAAAATTTAACCAACTTGGCAAACTTATTTCGAAAGTTCACCATAATTTAACTAACTTGGCAAACTCTTCATGCAGTTAGAAAAGGCTTCAGAAAATGGTACAAACATTCAAAAAAATTTTGCCTAAAGTTCTAGAATCAAAAGATCCGTGAGAAGCAATATTAGTATAACATTGTATCTAAACAGTAATTATAATTTTCATATAAAAAAATAGGGGATTAAGATAATATGACCCAATTGATTCTGAATTGGTAATGAGGAATGAATTTAACATCAAATGTGCTCACCATCTAAAAGAGCTTCGGAGACCTCCTCTCTTAGTAATAGTCAATACTCGTATTTCATGTCAGGTTGTGTCAGGCAATTGCCAACCCAGAATTCGATAGAAAACATTAAAAAGTTTATATTTTAAAAGAATAATTATTTAGAGATATATTAGCATCTACAAAGCACAAACACCTCCAAGAATCAGAGTAGGTTTTGTCAGGCACTAAACAAACAGTCAATGGTATCATATTTGTGTCGATGTATCCGTATTGTATCGTCTCATATGTGTGTCAGTACCACCATGCAACATAGATCAACATATAAGTGATTTTACAAAATTTACAAAAGGATATCACATACCAAGAAGCTAAAGGGAATAAGAGAGATCAGGGCCGAAGAAGGATGTCGTTCCATTCCCCTTTAGTACTTGTGATGGTAAGAAGCAATCATCTTTATATTCCTGAAATTAAACCAAAATTACAATTTTTGAACAAGGATCATTACAGAAGTCCCTAAATAGAAAGAAATTGACCACAAAGAGAAAAAAATCCTAATTCTGTCAATCGAGCACCTAAAAATTGCCTACTTTTCCATCCATGTCGTCAATCGGAGCCATATTATGGTCTTGATCAGATTGTACTGCTAAATCCCCCACAAAATAAATCCACCAATCAATTTGCGGACCATTTCTTCATTTAAAATCAAGAAAAATTCTAGGGTTTGATATTCTTACCATGAGGTAGAAAAATCAGGTCCGCGTCGGTGTGGAAATCATGGTCCTGATCTGAAACAAAGAAAACCCCGTCAATATAGATCTCAATCCTTTATATTCAAAACAAACCTGAGACTTGTAGGTCCGAGTGTCAACATCGCCGTGGGCTGTTTGTCGTCGTTGTGGGGCAGCCAACGGAAGCTCATCGAGGCTAAACTTAGAGAATGTCGTGTGTGGGAAAGCGATTGGAGTACGGGAGAAGCCGGTTGATTCACCTGAGCGGCCTTGTAGGCCTCTATGGTGGCCTCGGCGGCCTCATTTCTCTCGTCGGTGACCTTGAACGTGGCCAGGTAGCGGTAGTAGTCCCCCTTCATCTTCAAATAGAAAACTTGGACTCCCTGGAGGCGGCGGAGGGAACGAGGCAGGAGTCGATGAGCAAGAGGAACCTCTTTCATACCGTGTCAAGTTCAGACTCAACACGGGCGTGATAACCACGGACAAGCGTCTTTGCGGCGGCCAGGTTCTTGCAGACGACGGAGAAGACGTTGCGCTACCGAAGGCATCATTAGGGACCGACAATATCTAGGGTTTGTGTCTAGTGTTTGAAGGTCGATGGTACTAGGCTTTCAATAGAGAGTTTGGGGAGGATGAAGAGGAGGTGGCGGAGGAAAGCAGATCTCCAGCCATGTGAAGAAATAGAAAGAGGAGAGAGGAGAGGCTCTGGGAGAATAAAAAATGAATAATAGTAGCAGAAATTAAATTGACCACGAAACCGTCAACATAGAGCCTGTAATAAAAAATAATTCAAAAATTTACTAAAATGGCAGATAAAATATACAGGGTAATTTTTTTGCTCATGCATTACTTGACGATTATCAACAAACCGTCAAGAATGCAATAGATTTTTTTTACGGTTCATCTAAAACCGTTAAAGAATATGGTCCAATTTTGAAACATAACAAAAAAGGTCGTTTTCTTGACGTGTGTCTAAAACCGTTAAGATAATCCCTATTCTTAACAGTTTTTCATGACCATCAACAAATAAACCATCAAGGAAGGCCATTTTTCTTGTAGTGGTACAAAGGGAGATGTGGTTCGAACAAAGAGAACCTCCTACTAAGGACGAAGTCATACAAGTCAATATGGGCGACGAATCCTCCCCTAAACCTATCTTCATCAGCAAGAGTTTGACTAATGGGGATCAGGAATTCCTTCTACAACTTGTCAGGGAATACATCAATATCTTTGCCTGGAGTTACAAAGACATGCCGGGACTAGACCCCTAAATTGTGGTCTACAAACTCAATATCTTGCCGAATGTCAAGCTTGTCAAGCAACAGCAATGGCGGTTCCGGTCGGACATTATGAACGCCATCGAAGAGAAAGTCAACAAACTGATAGCTAGTGGCTTCATCCTCGAAGAACAATATCCATATTGGGTAGCCAACATCGTGTCCGTCGTCAAAAAGAATGAAAAGATCCGGATCTGTATTACTTTCGTGATATAAACTTAGCTTGCCCTATGGACGAGTTTTCCCTTCCGATCACAGACATAATGTGGCTTCGAGCTTATGTCCTTCATGGATAGATTCTCAAGATATTATCAAATTAAGATATTTTCTGACGACGAGAAGCATACATCATTCCGAACGTCGATAGGGTATACTCCTACATAGTCATTCACCTTGGTCTGAAGTGTGGGTGCTACATACTAGTGAACGATGAGCACCATCTTCTGTGAGCATCTACGCAAGAAAGTCGAGTGTTACGTTGATGACATCATCGTCAAGAATCGCTCCAAAGATGATCACCTCCAGGACTTGAAGACTATATTCGACCTTATACGTGCGCACCAGCTCAAGATAAATCCCACCAAATCTTTTCTAGGAGTCTCCAGTGGCACATTCCTGGGTTTCGTCATAACTTCGAAGGGTATCCACATGGACCCTGACAAGATTAAAGCAATCCTTAAAATACACCCACTGAAGAACCTCAGAGAACTTCGTGGCCTTCAAGGAAGACTGGCATATATCAGGAGGTTCATATCGAACCTCTCTGGGCATTGTCAGTCATTCACTCAGGTCATGAAGAACAAAGTCTCCTTTGTCTGGAATAAAGAATGTTAGTGTGCCTTCAACGACATCAAAGAATACCTCATGAGGCCTCTAATATTAGTAGCCCCAGTTATGGGAAATTCTTTTCTGCTCTATGTACCAGTAATGGATCACTATCTTGGTGCTCTACTAGCCCAAAAGAGTGATGCAGGTCACAAATAGGCCATCTACTACCTCAGCAGGATGATAGTCGGTGTAGAGCACAGATACAATCTCGTCGAGAATGAGTGCATTGCTCTAGTCGTAGGCTATCAAGAAAACTAGGTATTATGTGACAGGACAAATGGTCCATGTGATCTCACGGGTCAACCCCCTCAGGGTCTTCATGACCAAACCCGGGAACTCGACTTCTACCTAGCTACGTGGGCAATACTGTTATCACCATATGACATGGCATTTGCTCCGCAAAATGCTGTCAAGGGCCAAGAATTAGTCGACTTTCTGGCTTCTATCCAGTGCCAAAAATATCGAACCTTTATGAGAAAATCTCGGACGAAGTGACAGACTACAATATGACAAGCATAGAAGTCGTTTGGCTGATATTTTTCGACGGTGCTTCAAGAACAGGCCCAAGGGCGACACCATCACTGGAGTCGAGATCGTGTTGATCTCCCCAGATAATCTGGTTATCAACCGCGCCTACTCTCTCATTGATCCATCAATGTGGCAAAGTATAACGCCCTCGTCATTGGGCTCCAACTCACAAAACAAGTAGGAGTGGACTACCTAGAAGCCTATGGCGACTCTAAGATGATAGTCAATCAGGTCTAGGGTAAGTACAAAGTCCGAAATGAAGACCTACTCCCTTACCATCAAACCACACTAGGCATAATCTCCACCTTCGAGGGGTTATTAATAGAGAACGTTCCCCGACTGTAAAATATTAAGGCTGACGCCCTTGCCGGTCTCGCTGCCTCTTTCGCAGTCCCGGCCAAAAATTATTAGTTGGTCACAGTGGTGGGCCAACAACTGGTCTGCTCAAAAAACAACCTCTGCGTGTGCCTAAGTTACTCAGCTGTCACGTCCCAGTAACGGAATATAGAGATAGATATTGCCAGCTACCCTGTACAAGGTACTATACGTCGTACAACGATCAAGGTTGTATAAGACAAGGTGGTGCATGCTACAATCAAGTCTCCTAGGGTCAAGAACTTCTATGTCTCAATCATTCAAACAAAAAACAGCAAGCATAGAGCATATATGATAAGCAATAAGGCATCCCAAACCCTTTCTTAAAATATTCTGGAGTCCAACTGTGCAAAATAAGAAGTTGGAAGAGTAACATAAGTACATGACAGTGATCAGCTGCAGTCTGATTTAATACAATCATGTAAGAAAACTAATGTCCAAATGAGCTGGCTAACAGGTGCCGGTGGCTAAACGCCAAAAAAAAGTAAATGTTCAAGATGAGCGGGGAAGAAGAAAACCCACTCGTTATACCCTATGACCATAGTCCTGGGGTGCGCCACGAGTTTGGGGGAAGAACGCTGGATCCTTAGGTGCTGGCTCAAAACATGGACATACAAAATCAGTGGGATAGACCCCAAATAGCAAGTACCACAAAGGAAGCACGAAATGGAGAAATAAAAATCCAAGAAAAATATATAATAATACATAGTTCAGTGTTGAAACTTAGGTCCATGGCCTATCCTAGAGCGAAGGCTCAACCCTACAACTAAACGAGGATAAGGATTGAACCATCATACTATGATAGTCCACTTCCCTAGGCTACTAGCCAAATATATTTCTTATATCGACCAATCATTTGTAAAGCTTACTATTTTGTGGAGTCTGAGGTTATCTCAGAATAAAGCATAATAAGTATCCTCAGATCATGCTAGTGTCGAACATGAGCTAGTCGAACCAATATAATAAAACAGGCACTTGCAGAATACACCAGTCCCCTGTAGGACCATTGCACTAAAAATACGGTATTAGCGGTTCCAGTGTTCCTATATTGAAACAGTGGCTCGGCGTAATAATAAGTCAGATACTGCACTCCATTAAGACAGATGATATACAGTATTTGTGGTGTCCAGCCCACAGCGCACTTAGAATGAATCTTTGTGGAAAGGTTCGTTGGCATGATCTCGGAATACCGTTCTCTCCAATGTTACTATCATTTTTAGTTACTTAATTAGCACTATGTTGTACTTGAAATCTCAAGACGTGGTCATATGAGAATTTTTCTTAAGATGTCGTACAAAGTACCGGCACGCCAGATGTAACGACCCATTCCGCTCAAGCGGACTGCCAATTCAAACGGCAAAAGTGCAACGTCCCGACCCGCTTTGATCAATGAGAATACTCGTTTGAGGCAATAGGATTCCCAGACTTGGCTCTTCAGAAGTTCGGTCTTAGGCTTTCAGAGGCTCGCACAAAGTATTGCTCGACCGAGGCAAATCATCGCTAAGGTGGGTGGCTACGATGAACTTATCTTTGCTTAGCCAGCACACTTAAAATATGGATGTTTCATGCTAGTCGCTAGGTAAATCATCCCCTGCATGCTAATAAGAATATAACACACCTAGCTAAGGAAATAATCCCAACTTGTATTTCTTGTGTTAGAATATGGAAATAAAATATTGCTTATATTCAGACCCTCGCATGCTACCTTTGTCTTGTGCAACTAGACCCTGCTATGCCTCGAGTAGAATGATATTTGTATACTTCATAGTGCACTGCTTTACTCGCTACACTGTACGACCCTAGATTATATCACTCGATATATCCCTTTACGGTTTTACTCCTTGGCTTACCTTCGGGCCAAGCCAACGTGAATACTTAAATTTTCTTATGAATGCATGCTTGCCTGCTGATATGTCATACTTGTATTTGTTGCCTCATTCCAATGCTTGTCGCATAAACTATGCAAAGACCGTCTAGCACTGTGCATGTTATGCATTCATCTAGTTCTTCTCGAAAGACTATATAATAGTCGTTCCGTGCAAGTATGAACCTCATAGTACTCGGGACTGTTAGGTCGCCAAGGCAGTTCCCGGACCAGGGGACTTGCACCTTATAAATAATCCAACCTGTCCCAGATAGTGGAGCAATACCTGCCCTGTACTGAATAAAATGGCTTGGGAAGTCGATACATATATTGTGAACAATCCTGACTCAAACTTGTACCTGATATGCATCCTGCCTCAAACTTGTTCTTGTACCTGAACAGAGACCCGGAAGATTAGAGACTTGCATGGTCACAGGACAACTTGGAAACAAGGTTTTAGTTCCATGGACGATTGCTAGGGCACTGGCACCGATCCGATCCGACTGAAACTCATGATAGTCGCATGCTATAGGATGGAATGGCCTATGGCATCCTGTCTATGCGTCGCACTTCATTCCGTACTGAGACTAGACCATCCATTATGGCATCGTGCTAGTGACCTCATGTTCTTATAGATAAGTCATCTTTGCTTAGCGGCTACGCACGTGCGAGTTATTGCATCGCATCGAGAATATCTGAAACACTTGAATGATAATAACACAATTGTACATATGAACACTCCAACACCTTTTGCAACACTTGATATAACTTGTATACTCGTGCACCCGAAACACAATCTCGTCCACAATACTTGTTTTTGCATATGATATAGCCCTGGATTTCATTATAAGAATGCTTGTGCATGAATTAACTTGATTTGCCTTGGACAGGAAAGGACAACTGGTAAGTTGGTAAGTTTCATCGTGTTTTCTCTTATATCGTACGGCGCAATGCCACACGAGTTAGGCTATTCAACACTGCCATGAAACTGATCCTAAGGCAAAACTAGAAAGATAACTTAATAGATGGTGCATAGAACCTATTGAAAGTGTTTGGATTTGTCGAGCGAGCGAGTAGCCTCCCCACTAGTACATTCATGTAATGATAGCCCACTATATTGTTTGCAGGGTGCGGGAGAACCTCTGTCATGCCCCAGTCCCAAAAATAAGTAGGATTAGGAATACGTAATATGCCACCTACGCATTCGACCAGACTCTGGTCCGACTCGAATACGTATAAGTTGTATTATAATGGTCACTATCTAAATAATCAAGTAAATATAAATATCTATTTTTCAATCCACAATGACCAGAATACACAAGAATGAGCTACATGTGCTAAAGTCGGTCGCCCAATAACACACAAACTCGAATAGACTCGAGAAAAAATATGAGTCTATAAAACTATGTTACTATAAACCCCCTGATTTTTTTAAGAATTCTAAATGGATTTTCACAATTTTCTGAAATTTTCTGGGATTTTTTAATTAATTAAAACTAAGATATTTTGAGATTAAATAATTTTTAAATGATATTAAATAATATTAAAATACTATGAAAATAATATTTTTAGGTGTAAAATGAAAAATTAGATATATGGTAAATTTTCGGAAATTTATTGGACCCCGAAAATATTTTTAAAGACCTAAAAACTAAGTTTTAATTAAACCAAAATAAACCCGGTTTATTTCAAAATTGAACCAAACCAACCCAGACCGGTCTAACTAAACGGACCCCAACCTTAGCGGGTCGGGTTGGACCTAAACCCGACCTGAAATCCGAGTACCCGAATCCGCACCCATGCCTTAGTGGATCGGGTCGGATCCCCATCCGCCCGACCCGGACCCGAACCCAACCCGGGAACTAAATCCCTAACCCCTCTTCCCTCGAAGATTCGACTTCTGTAACAGCCGCCGGCCGCCGCGATCCCCTCCGGCGGTTACGACCTGTACCGCTCTGGCTCCCCCGCAACTGTCGTCGCCTCGCCTCCGCAGCGGTCGCCGCTCCCTCTCCTACTCGCCTCTATAAAATCCGCCCACCGCCGCAGCTACTTCCAGCCTCGTCTTCTCCGGTCGCCCCTGCCACTATCACCCCGCTCTGTTGCCCTCTCCTTCTCCTGCTTTCCTCCGCCAGATCGTCGTCCTCGACGAGTTGCCGCCTCGAGAGTCCTCCACCCGAGCTCGAGCCTCCGCCGAGGATCCCCGAGACCCGCCAACACATCGCTGCTCTCCGCCACCCTCTCTACTCCGCCTTGAGACTCCCAGCCCCGCTCCGTCGACGTCCCCGTCGAACCCCCAGAGCCATCGCCACAGTCGGCCAGCCTAACCTCGGTCTCCCCTCCTCCACGACGACCTCGCCGCCGCAGCTCCTTCTGAGCTCCGCCGCATCCGACGAACCACTCCCCGCAGCCGAGTCGAGCCACCTCCGCCTTCCTCCGGCCGCAGCAGCTCCGACGAACCGTCTGAACCCTAACCCTAGAACAGTGACTAGGTGTGTCGTGTCACCTCGCGGACACGAGAAATCCAGTTCTGTGTAGCCCTGTTCAGGTACCCTTTTCTCTCTCCTCGTTGCCCCAATTTCCGTTCCATCTGTGTCACTCCCACTTTTTGGATTAAGGATATTTTCGTCTTTCTGTAATTAATGTGTAAATGATTTGCATGATATTAATTGTAATTAAATAATTAAGGATGATTATTGATTGTTGCAATTTATCGCTGCTTCGATAATTTGGACGCGACCCGCGAATAAATCCATTTCTCCTTCATGTATATTTTTCCATAATTTTGGGACTGTGGGAGTGCAACATCAATCTCTTTTAAACCATGGCCTCCAAACCTTAGACCCATGAAATTCTCACAATTTCATTAAACCTATTCGAAACCTAACCCATTGGACTATCTCCAAAATAAGCCAAGGCCTTTACCTAGAGTGGACCAAGACAATATAATTAGGTCAACCCGAGTCTATATATATATATATATAGTATTCCCTTCCCTTTTATTTCTTTTCCATCTAACCTAGCTACAGCCGACATTCCCTTCCCCTTGCTCCCGCCGGACCTAGCCGAACTTCATCGACTCTTCCCCTTCCACGACTCATCTTTCCATCGACAGAGAGCCGAACCCGCTGTTCCTGAGCGCCGGACGACGCTGCACAGAGCCGAACCCACTGCACCGCTGAGCGCTGGACCCCCGAGCGCCGGACCCCGAGCGCCGGACCCCCGAGCGCTGCACCCCGAGCGCTGCACCCGCCGCCGAGCGCTGTACCCGCCCCGACTGAGAGTCGGACCCCGTCGACAGAGCCGCCCGACAACGCCGCACGCCGCTGACCTCGCTGAACCTGACCGGAGCAGCCTTCGACTCGACGATGTCGTGACACGCATGTCTCAATTTCGCACGCAGGTTCGAGTTCTTTCTTGCATATACGTGTGCGCATGCATATAATTCCCTTGGAGACCTTCACACTTGTTATGTTGAATACTGGCATATAGATACATAACTTGGTGCGTACGTAAGTACGTATTAGTATTAGTATTGGTATACGTATATGGTTATTACGTGTACATTGATATGTATATAACCCTAATGTATGCAACCCAAGTTAGTATACATATATATATATATACAGAGTACATGTATAAAAAATAGGATTAAATGTGTTTCAGGAATATATATATAGTATATATATATCTCCCTAATACCAGTTTAATATAGATACAAGGCATAAATTCTATTTAAAGCATATGTATATACATATATCTACTATAATTATAACCCATAAAAATTATGTATATGTTAGATCACTTTATGTGGAGGACTTGGAAGTGACCACGGATACCCCGTAGGTACATCGGCATGTGACCCCTAGCGTAGCCCATTGAGATCATTATGTTGAATGTGTGCTAGAGTAATGTCTGATACATTATTATATTTATGATACATCTATAGGACTGTTGGATCATTCAGACGATACCTGGGAACTCGGACAGTGGTATTGCCAGCTAAGGACCACAGGCGAGTACATTCTCTGACAGTTTCCATTATGTTGATTATCTCTATAATTCTTGTTGTATAGCGTACATGACTCTGACACTGTTCTTTACACGAGTTGGCATCATCGAGACCTGTCACGAGGAGTCGTGATTGGGATCCATCGTACTAGCTGGGGGAAATGGGAAAGTATTAGTAGTTATGTGATCATACCCCTTACATGCAGCATTAGCTCACCCACATCTCACGTCGGTGCAGCCTTACCCTTACATGCCTCATCACTGTTACATTTCGGTTAGCCTGACCTGTTGGGGATGATCGCTAATCCATGTAATGAGTCATATAACCCAAGCCGATCACATGATATTCTGATATTTCACACACTTAGATAGATGATTCTTGACATGTATCTTGATAGATTGATCTTGTATTTTCATATGTTCTAGTGGTTGTTCTTATACACACTTACATACCAGTTCATTGTTCTTGCGTGTACTAGTAGTTTTTATTCATTGTCAGATGCTATTGATGATGATGTTCTAGTATCTATTTCCTGCATTCTTTATTCCAGTATTCCTTATTTCCAGTTATTTTATATCTGTCTTGTATATCTTTACACTGTGTTATAGTTTTGTCAATATTTGTGGAACTGCTGTTAGAGGTGTATTTTCGTTCCAATCCTGACTGGATATTTTTTCCAGAGAATCTTGAGGATTTCTGTACCACGCACTACGGACCAGGTATAGACGCAAACTATGTACCAGAGATCCTAGAGGAGACCATGCTTCTAGATGAGGCTTTGCCTACAGCTACCTAGATAGTATTTATTTTATGCTTGAGACTTATGAAGGATATTTCAGTTTATGTTAGACTTATGTTAAGTTTAATTGGAGACTTGTGTTGGACAGCTAGACTGTGAGTTATCTTTATGTTTGAGACATGGTGTTTAACTATGTTATTTCTTTTATCTTTTATCGTGCCTTATAGTTGTGGTGATTGAGTTATATTGTGAGATCATGAAGATGTATATTATTGACCGGTGTTTAGTTATCTAGTATTACTGTGACCTTGACAGCGTTCTACCGCCGATACTGCAGCGTAGGCTGGACGTACCCACGCTCTCGTGCCCCTATACCGGGTGCGGATCGTGACACATTTTTAGTGGTGGCCCATGCAGGTCAAGTCTCACAAGTTATGCGATACCGTAGTAGTGCGACAACTTAGTTGTACTGCTGCGAGCCTGTGCTAGGATATAGGGAATAGGATCTAGGATGAGAATATGCTCAATCACACTAAGAAATTCTGAACTTCATATTACTATTCTAATGGATTGCTTCCTTTAGCACTTTAGTGTCCTTTCTTGATAATATCATATCTATCACCTTAATTGATTCTTTGATCTATATTCAGGATGTCACCGAATACTAGATCCATAAGAATGGGAGTAGCCAATTCAGAGATGACTGCCACCTCTCAACCTGACGAACAGATACTTGGAATTCTCCTACATCTCCTGTTCGTGTGGGAGTGTCTGCAACTAACGGTATTCCTCCTCCACCTATACAGAGGATTGCCCCAACTATGACAGACAACCTTCTACCACCACAGATTCCCGGAGGAGTGCCCGCTGACGGGGCACAGATGTTCGCACTGATGCAGGACATGCTAGAGGCCCAGAGAGTAACAGCAGAGGCTCAGCGTATTCAAGCTGAGGCTCAGAGAATGCAAGCAGAAGCACACCAGGCGCAGACCGAACTGATGAGAGAGAGCATGGAGAATGCCCATCAGATGACTCTCCAGGCTGTGGAGAGAGTAGAACGACAACTGCAACATCAAGGTCAACAACAACAGAGGCCCGGTACCATAGTGGACTTTAAAAGGATGATGCCTCGAGAGTTCAAAGGCACAGAAGGAATACTATATGCTGACGAATGGTTAGAAGACATAGAAATGAATTTGTGCTTATCACAGATTCCAGGGATTCTTCAGATAGAGGCCGCTGGCAGTCAGATGTTTGATATCGCACTGACATGGTATCGTACAGAGCCAAGACTCACCGCTGAAGGACTTACTTGGGAGAACTTTAAGGAACTCTTCAAAGAGAAATTCTTTCCTGACGTAGCCTTGGGAGCTTTAGAAAGTCAATTTCATGACTTAGTCCAAGGAGGCATGTCAGTCGACGAGTATGATGCAGAGTTTTGCCGATTGAGTCGATTTGCGCCATCAATGATTCGAGACCTAGGAGACAGAGCTCGAAAATTCAGAAAAGGATTGAATAGGGAGATCAAGTCTCGTACTTCGGGACGACGTACTGCTATATTTGAGGGTATTCTGATGGATGCCCAGATTACCGAAGACGACTTGGACCTCAGGCCCAAGAGAGGACGCGATACATCTGGAGCAACAGGAGGTAACACAGGACCAGCCAAGCGCCCGTACTTTCAACAACAACATAGGTCACACCAGCAACAACACCAGCAACAACACCAGCAACAGGCACCAGTTCGAGGACATGCTCAACAACAGCAACCACAAAGACATAATCAACTCGTTGCCCCATGTTCGTATTGCAGAAAGATGGGACATACAAGAGACATCTGCAGAAAAGGTTGGGCACTTGCTTATCGTGTGGATCAGCAGCACATCAGCTGAGGGACTGCCCAACTATTCAGAATCGCCAAGGAGGAGGAGCAGCACAGAGAGGACCAGCAAGAGCACCTATTGTACCAGGAGGCCAGCAGAGAGGACCTCCACTTCCAATACAGCAGGAGAGGTTTGCTCAGCAACAGCAGCAACAGAGAGGAGCACCACAAGGACGAGCTTACGCCATGACCACTAAGGAGGCCGAGCCAGCTGGAGACGTGATTTCAGGTTCAGTTTTACTCGATTCTATTCCAGCACTCATATTATTTGATTCTGGCACTTCCCATAGTTTCGTATATGTATCTTATGCCCTTAAGCATCATTTAGAAACAGAACCATTAGATAGGACTTGCAAGATTACGACAGGAGGAGGCATTATCCTAGTCCGTGATTGTTGTAAGGATCGGAGAGTGTCATTAGAAGGCCGAGAGTTGAGCGTGAGTTTACTCGTTATGCCACTTCCGGATTACGATATTGTACTCGGAATGGACTGGCTGAGTAAACACCATGCTTCTATAGATTGTCACGAAGGTAGAGTAGTATTTCGACCACCAGGAGAGCCAGAGTTTGAGATTGTCAGAGGAACAGAGGAGCGGAGCAGAGGCACTTTTTGCGGAGCCAGGGTGGAAGAAGAAGAGTTACCGCATCCACTTATAGCAGAATTCCTGGATGTATTTCTAGAGGAGTTGCCAGGTTTGCCACCAGACAGAGACGTTGAGTTCTCTATAGACTTGATACCAGGAGCAGAGCCTATTTCACAACATGTCTATAGAGTTAACAACAACGAATTAGTAGAACTAAAGAAACAAGTTGAGGAGCTGCAAGACAAAGGTTTTATTAGATCCAATTTATCGCCATGGGGAGCACCGGTATTATTTGTACCAAAAAAGGATGGCACGGTACGTATGTGTATCGATTATAGAGCTTTGAATAACCTCACTATCAAAAATAAATACCCGCTACCAAGGATAGATTATCTTTTCGATCAATTGAGTGGAGCAAAGGTGTTTTCAAAAATAGACTTGAGGTCAGGCTATCACCAGGTGAAAGTGAAAAAAGAAGACATACCGAAGACCGCCTTTCGAACCAGATATAGCCAGTTTGAATTTACAGTAATGCCGTTTGGTTTAACCAATGCACCAGCAGTATTTATGAACTTGATGAACAAGGTGTTCCCCCAGTACCTTGACAAGTTTGTAGTGGTGTTTATTGACGACATTCTAGTATATTCAAAAATCCCAGAAGAGCACGAAGAGCACTTGAGAATAGTCTTAGAAACACTCAGGAAAGAGAAATTATACGAAAAGCTTTCAAAGTGTGAGTTCTTTCTTGAAGAGGTTGAATTTCTTGGACACATGGTGACAGGTGACGGAATTTCAGTTAACCCAAAGAAGATAGAGGCAGTGAAGTCATGGACTACCCCCAGCACGGTAGCTGAAATCAGGAGCTTTCTCGGACTAGCAGGATACTATAGGAGATTTGTACAAGACTTCTCCAAGATTACGGAGCCAATGACTAGGCTGACCAAGAAAGATGTGGACTTTGTCTGGACAGAAGAATGTCAAGCTCCATTTGATGAGCTGAATAGGAGATTGACAACAACACCAGTTTTGACATTGCTATCAGGGACAGTTGGATTCACTATCTATAGTGATGCTTCAGGAAAAGGATTGGGATACGTTCTTCAACAACACGGGAAAGTGATTGCCTATGCTTTAAGACAATTACGCCCTCATGAAAAGAACTACCCCACTCACGATCTGGAGTTAGCAGCAGTTATCTTTGCCCTAAAGCTGTGAAAGCACTATCTGTACGGAGAGCGTGTGGAAATCTTCACAGACCACAAGAGCTTAAAGTACGTGTTTACACAGAAGGAGCTGAATATGGGACAGAGAAGGTGGTTAGAATTGATGAAAGACTTTGATATCTCATTACAGTATCATCCAGGGAAAGCCAACGTAGTCGCGGATGCCTTGAGCAGGTACCCAATGGCTATGTGCTTGACATCGGATAGACACTTATTAGCTGATCTTGAGAGCTTGGAAATTGAGGTATTAGTTCCAGGAGCTGAGATTCAGATATGGGGACTGCAGATTCAATCAGAGCTGATAGACAAAATTGGAGCGGCACAGTATAACGATGAGACTCTAAGGAATATTAGAGCACAATTTCAGGCAGGATTGATAGACGATTTCACTATTACGGGTGATGGATCCTTACGACATGGCATGAGGATGTGTGTGCCAAGCGGAGAGCTGCGCGAAGAAGTTTTACAGGAGGCACACCGCTCTCAGTACTCGATGCATCCCGGAGCCAACAAGATGTATCGAGATTTGAGGAAGCATGTATGGCGGTATGGTATGAAGCGCGAAGTAGCACGCTTCGTATCTCGATGTTTAGTGTGCCAACAGGTGAAAGCAGATCGACAGAGGCCAGGAAGATTGCTTCAACCCTTACCCATTCTAGAATGGAAGTGGGAGCACGTGACTATGGACTTCGTTTCAGGACTTCCTCGTTCTCCAGGAGAAAAAGACGCAATTTGGATCATCGTGGATAGGTTGACCAAATCAGCCCACTTCTTACCTTTTAAAATGGGTACTTCGACGGAAAAGCTAGCAGAGATGTACGTACAGCAGATTGTCAGATTACATGGAGTTCCTGTAAGTATTGTCTCAGATTGGGATAGTCGTTTCACTTTCCATTTCTGGAGGAGCCTGCAGTCTAGCTTGGGCACTCAGCTCAAGTTCAGTACCGCATATCACCCACAGACAGACGGGCAGTCTGAAAGGACTATTCATACTCTTGAAGATATGTTACGCACTTGCGTATTGGATCTCGGAGGTTCTTGGAAGGATCATCTACACTTGGTAGAGTTTGCTTACAACAACAGCTACCAGGCTAGTATTGAGATGTCACCATTCGAGGCTTTATATGGACGGAGGTGTCGTACCCCTTTATCTTGGGATGACGTTGGAGAAAGAGGCTTGTTAGGACCAAAAATGGTCGTGGACGCAGCAGAAAAGGTAAAACTTATCAGAGACAGGCTACGAGTGGCGCAGGACAGACAGCGGCATTGGGCCGATAGCTATCGTAGCCCCTAGAGTTTCAGGTTGGCGATTTGGTGTTCTTACGGATTTCTCCGACACGAGGCACGATTCGTTTCGGCAGAGGAGGAAAGCTTAGCCCACGATACATCGGGCCCTTCAGTGTTCTTGCAAGGGTCGGTGCAGTGGCCTATAGACTTGACTTACCGCCAGCTCTAGATGGAGTGCATAACGTGTTCCACGTGTCGCAGCTGAGACGGTACGTGGCAGATCCTAGTCACGTATTAGATCACTCGGAGATCGAAGTTGGACCGACACTCAGCTATCCTGAACAACCGGTGGAGATCTTGGATCGTAGAGAGAAGATATTGCGGAACCCGACTATTCCCTTTGTTCGTGTTGCATGGAGAAATCACTGTCTAGGAGAATCAACTTGGGAGAGAAAGGACGAAATGCGAGAGCGGTATCCATATCTCTTCGAGACATGAGGTATAATTCATTAGTTAATTGCTTGTTCTAGTGATGGTTATTTTAAATTTCGAGGACAAAATTCTTTAAGGAGGGTAGACTTGTCACCCCCACTTTTTGGATTAAGGGTATTTTCGTCTTTCCGTAATTAATGTGTAAATGATTTGCATGATATTAATTGTAATTAAATAATTAAGGATGATTATTGATTGTTGTAATTTATCGCTGCTTCGATAATTTGGACACGACACGCGAATAAATCCATTTCCCCTTCATGTATATTTTTCCATAATTTTGGGACTGTGGGAGTGCAACATCAATCTCTTTTAAACCATGGCCTCCAAACCTTAGACCCATAAAATTCTCACAATTTTATTAAACCCATTCGAAACCTAACCCATTGGACTATCTCCAAAACAAGCCAAGGCATTTACCTAGAGTGGACCAAGACAATATAATTAGGTCAACCCGAGTCTATATATATATATATATATATATATATAGTATTCCCTTCCCTTTTATTTCTTTCCCATCTAACCTAGCTACAGCCGACATTCCCTTCCCCTTGCTCCCGCCGGACCTAGCCGAACTTCATCGACTCTTCCCCTTCCACGACTCATCTTCCCATCGACAGAGAGCCGAACCCGCTGTTCCTGAGCGCCGGACGACGCTGCACAGAGCCGAACCCGCTGCACCGCTGAGCGCCGGACCCCCGAGCGCCGGACCCCGAACGCCGGACCCCCGAGCGCTGCACCCTCGAGCGCTGCACCCCCGAGCGCTGTACCCGCGCCGAGCACTGTACCCGCTGCCGAGCGCTGTACCCGCCCCGACTGAGCGTCGGACCCCGTCGACAGAGCCGCCCGACAGCGCCGCACGTCGCTGACCTCGCTGAACCTGACCGGAGCAGCCTTCGACTTGACGACGCCGCGACACACACGTCTCAATTTCGCATGCAGGTTCGAGTTCCTTCTTGCTTATACGTGTGCGCATGCATATAATTCCCTTGGAGACCTTCGCACTAGTTATGTTGAATACTGGCATATAGATACATAACTTGGTGCGTACGTAAGTACGTATTAGTATTAGTATTGGTATACGTATATGGTTATTACGTGTACATTGATATGTATAAAACCCTAATGTATGCAACCCAAGTTAGTATACATACATACATATATATATATATATATATATATATATATATATATATATATATATATATATATATATATATATATATATACAGAGTACATGTATAAAAACTAGGATTAAATGTGTTTCAGGAATATATATATAGTATATATATATATATATAGTATATATATATATATATATCTCCCTAATACCTGTTTAATATAGATATAAGGCATAAATTCTACTTAAAGCATATGTATATACATATATCTACTATAATTATAACCCATAGAAATTATGTATATGTTAGATCACTTTATGTGGAGGACTTGGAAGTGACCACGGATACCCCGTAGGTACATCGGCATGTGACCCCTAGCGTAGCCCATTGAGATCATTATGTTGAATGTGTGCTAGAGTAATGTCTGATACAGTATTATATTTATGATACATCTATAGGACTGTTGGATCATTCAGACGATACCTGGGAACCCGGACAGTGGTATTGCCAGCTAAGGACCACAGGCGAGTACATTCTCTGACAGTTTCCATTATATTGATTATCTCTATAATTCTTGTTGTATAGCGTACATGACTCTGACACTGTTCTTTACACGAGTTGGCATCATCGAGCCCTGTCACGAGGAGTCTTGATTGGGATCCATCGTGCTAGCTGGGAGAAATGGGGAAGTATTAATAGTTATGTGATCATACCCCATACATGCAGCATTAGCTCACCCACATCTCACGTCGGTGCAGCCTTACCCTTACATGCCTCATCACTGTTACATTCCGGTTAGCCTGACCTGTTGGGGATGATCGCTAATCCATGTAATGAGTCATAAAACCCAAGTCGATCACATGATATACTGATGTTTCACACACTTAGATAGATGATTCTTGACATGTATCTTGATAGATTGATCTTGTATTTTCACATGTTCTAGTGGTTGTTCTTATACACACTTACATACCAGTTCATTGGTCTTGCGTGTACTAGTAGTTTTTATTCATTGTCAGATGCTATTGATGATGATGTTCCAGTATCTATTTCCTGCATTCTTTATTCCAGTATTTCTTATTTCCAGTTATTTCATATCTGTCTTGTTTTTCTTTACACTGTGTTATAGTTTTGTCAATATATGTGGAACTGCTGTTAGAGGTGTATTTTTGTTCCAATCCTAACTGGATATTTTTTCCAGAGAATCTTGAGGATTTCTGTACCACGCACTACGGACCAGGTATAGATGCAGACTATGTACCAGAGATCCTAGAGGAGACCATGCTTCTAGGTGAGGCTTTGCCTACAGCTACCTAGATAGTATTTATTTTATGCTTGAGACTTATGAAGGATATTTTAGTTTATGTTAGACTTATGTTAAGTTTAATTGGAGACTTGTGTTGGACAGCTAGACTGTGAGTTATCTTTATGTTTGAGACATGGTGTTTAACTATGTTATTTCTTTTATCTTTTATCGTGCCTTATAGTTGTGGTGATTGAGTTATATTGTGAGATCATGGAGATGTATATTATTGACCGGTGTTTAGTTATCTAGTATTACTGTGACCTTGACAGCGTTCTACCGCCGATACTGCGGCGTAGGCTGGACGTACCCACGCTCTCGTGCCCTATACCGGGTGCGGGTCGTGACAGTCTGTTGTGACACGAACCCTGCGTGACCCTCTCGATGCCCGTGCAACCCGCTCGGTGTGGCGTCCTGTGGCGATCGCGAACTGCGATCCAAATATAGGAAAATAAATACCCCATTTTCCCCCAGAACTGAGTGTGCCCCGCCAAACGGGACGACTTGGTCGCGTGCGGTCTTTACCGAAAGGTGCGCACCGTTGATACGGACGTGTGAATTTCACAGAAGTTGATTTGGATGTGCGTGCACACCGGAATCAACGCGTATCCGCCGACAACACCCTGTATCGGCCTGTTCTGAACTCGTTATAACTTTGTGTACACACGTCGTATCAAAACGAAACTTGCGTCATCGAAATCGTAGCAATACGCTGGTCCTGTGACCCAAGTTTGGTTCGATTCTGAAAACGTTGACAAAATCGCGTATCGTGGGCCGCGGCTCCACTTGACGGGCGATTTTGTGATCGGCTCATCGGAATCTAATTCTGGAAGTTTCGTTGGATTCGTATCATCGTTCTGGACTTGTTGACACTAAGTTTGACGAATTTGGAGACCGTTATTTCTGACACATTTTTCGGTGCGAAGCGGGCCACATGTGGACCCCGCTTTGACCTGAAAATGTTATTTTTGCCCCTGTGTCCAAATTGGACTCAAGGACAGGCATTTCTAGTTGTTTGATATTTTCTAAATCTGATGGTGATGTCTATTTCAGCTTTTGGAGAAGTACCTATAATTCCCACAGATACTAGAGCTACAGTTGGAGTCAGAACCCCAGGCAAGTGTATCTTGCCAAACTTGCAGTTTGGTTACTTATTTCTTTGACTTAATTAATTGTTGTACATGCTTAACCTAGAACCGTGTGACTTTACTTAGCGTCCGATTAATATTCGGGTGCCAACACCGTACGTGGAGTTGTGTAACGTCATCTAGAGATGGATATCGACACCCTTTACATTCTCGTGCTTGCATTACCATGTACGTCATAACCCAGGACACCTGACACTATTCATGAGACAAAATCTTTCTGAGATATTTATGGTGATTCTGTATAGGTTACAGGTTTCACGATATATTCTTTTGCTTAGATATTATATGACTTGCTGCATTAGATATGATCTCGCGTGACATGGACATGAGATGTGTGATTACATTGGGTGGGGAGAGACACACAGACTACATGCTGACTATATATATAAACCCTTATTAATGCGGTGCTCAAGACTCTAAAATCGAGCTTGACCCATTACGTGATATTACCGCTACCGACTCCCCGACACTGAGCTTGTAGTGGTCTCAGCCTGAGTTTTAGTGATGCTCTCATTTTGCATATCACTTAGCTGGTTATATAGTTTACCCTATTTTTTTTATTTATTGCTGCACTGCATTATTTATGGCTTGAGTTATTTTGTACCTTGCTATGTCCCCTGAGGACCTGGATCCGAATTATGTCCCCAGGTATAGCAGACGAGATCGACCCTGAGGTATACAGGACAGGAGCATTAGCAGGAGCAGGAATAGGCACAGGCACTGGAGCAGTACCAGATCCAGTAGACGAGTGATCACCGAGGCTAAACTCTGAGTATATGCTTTATCCATACTCAGTAGTTGTTGTTATCTTTATTTCTGTATCTTGACTATTGTACTAGACTTATTATCGGGTTGTTCCCCGATTTATTTACTTATGACTTGATGATGCTTATACTTCCTTTTATTGATATTGATGTATTCATTCTGTGGATGAGATTAGTAGACCCTTATTATTGTATATAGCTTAAGTACGTCCCGATGGATCCAATAAATTGGGTTTGTCCATCGGTGTGTACTGCTGGCCATTGCCACGTGTCTAGTCCCTCGATATTTTGGGACTGGGACGTGACAGCTACATCAGCAGATGAATAATCAATATGAATAAATAACCATAACTCCGGTAGAAATGATATAAGTACCTGGTACCAATGCCTGCAAGAAAAGTAACTCCATTAGCAACTCCAAAGGCTCCATAATCGCCTATGCTACAAAAACTGGCAGGAGACCAGTCCTCATAGGGACGTAACAAGGTACAAAAATAGTATGCCATAGTATAACAGAAAAAAACAAGTGCAACGCCGGTGTAATCTAGCATAACCACCTAAGTGAGACACAACTTTGAAGACAATGTTCGACGTGTGGGTTGTCCAAATATAAAATCGTAGCTCCGAACACAGAGATACACGGGACGTACTGTAGCTCCGAGCACAGAGTCACACGGGTGATACTACGACCCCGGATATAGGAACACTACATAAATAGAAACATATACATATATATAGCGCGTGCAGAGTAGCCCAAACGTCTAGTAACTGTCTTCCCCTCCTAAAGCGGTCAACGAGGGTTTGTTGAACCTGAACCTCTATCTAACAGTCTCTTCATACTGAAGTAACTATCAACAATCATGACCCTAAAGTCATCCCAGAATTTGGTTATGCTGACAGTATTAGGATACAGAAAGTCTGGCACGATGACGGTGTCTGAATGTGTCATAGGGTTCTAATGTAATCAAGTAGGTACATCAAGGTGTCACAAACATCTATCAATCATTACCAGACGTTACCAACGAACGTCTGGACCTGGTTACGACCCGAACACTAAGTAACGATTCTGATCCAAAGCGCGCACAATACATAGAATAAAATAATAGAAATCTGGAAACTGAGATACAGGATGACAAGGTACACTTGCCTGGATCTGGATGCTGAAGGTGGGGCTCCGATACAACGTCCAAGTCCGCGGATCCCAAAGTACCTAGAGACGAGATATAAGATTAATCAATAAACTATCACGATGTTATTCTAAAATCAGAGGTGACGCACATCTAGCATAGGCTTCAGTCTTAGTTACATATAACTCACATAGACACTAAACTAGAGGGTTGACCCAAGTTGACTAAAGGAACATTGCATCAAATACGATCAATCATCAGTATAACATCATCAAACAAAATCTCCAATCCCCTAATATTTATCACGGTGATTTCAGTCGTTCAAGCCATGCTCATCCTCAACTATACCATCCTTGTATTCACAGACGTTATTATGCACATTTAATTTATTTATCGTCAAATAAATTAGTTATTAATTATCAAGCTCTCAATTAAATAACCTTCATTATATTATTCTAACCCCATATCACATATATATATACCTACTCCTCAATATCCACCAAAAAACTCACCTGTAGTATTTATAGACCCTAACCCTAACTAGGTTCTCTAAGCATAACAGCATAACTATACTAAAATGAGAAGGGTGAGGAGTTACCCCGGTGGCTGCGGGTGGTGGCAGCGGCGATGATGCGGCTCCGGTCAGGGATGGCATCGACCGCAGGGATGGCATGCGTGTCGACCGAGGTGGTGGGGGTGCTCGACTATGTGAGGAAGGTGTTGCTCGAGGTGGTGGTCGAGGGGGTGGTGAAGCTGGTTGTGGAGGTGGTGGTGCTGGAGGTGGTCGTCGTCGTGGTGCTGGCCTTGGAGGTGGTGGTCGAAGGTGGTGCTGGTGATGGCGGGTGGAGGTGTGGGGGTGGTGAGGACGATGGAGGGTGGAGGTGTTGGTAGTGGTGGTCGCGGTGGAGCTGGCCGTGGAGGTGTTGGTAGTGGTGGTGCGAGGTGGACGTGGTGGTGAAGGTGGCGGTGATGGTGGCCGTGGCTGCTATGGCCGATTGGTGGTGGCGCTGCGGGTGCACTTGGCCGGAGTAAGGTGGAGTTGGGGTCGAGAAGCGATTACGGGTGAAAGTAGCAGCGGATGTGGTGGTGCTGCTGGAGGAGGCCGGTTGCTGGGATGGCAGCGGGTGGTGGTGCTGCTGGAGGAGGCCGGTTGCTGGGATGGCAGCGGGTGCTCCGGTGCAGGTGGAGGTGAAGGAGGAAGCTGTTGTGGGCGAAGGCAGCAGCAACGTGGCCGGAGTAGTCGCAGGTGGAGGCCGGAATAAGGTGGAGGTCGGTCTCAGGTGGTGATGAAGGAGCTTGGCCGGAGTGGTTGAAGAAGATGAAATGAAGAAGGAGAAGAAGTGAAGAAGAAGAAGAAGTAGTAGTACTCGGCTGAAAGAAGAGAGAGGAGAGAGAGGGAGGGTTTTCCTAGGCTTCTAGAGATTAGGGCCGGCTGATTGGGAAAGGTGTGAGAAGGAGTAATTTTATAGGAGAATGTGTGGTGGTGATGAAAAGGGCATTTTGAATCAAGGGCCTTGATTCATCATGAAACAATTGTTCAAAACAAAAAGGGAGAGAGAAAGTGACTTGACCGGTCCAAGAGAGGGTGGAGGGTTTCTTCATTGGCTTTGACCAATAGGATGGTGACACCTAGCACCCTATTTATAAATAAGCCCCTTAACTTTTGGGTATTTGCACATGAAGGAAAAGTGATAGAGATTTGGTGTGGGAAGTGGTGTTTGGTGTTATGTAGGGTGAGCAGGTGTTGTGTGGTTTGCATGGACTTTATGAAAGGGATATTGGGTTAAATTGGGGTTAAGTTGGGATTAGTTTAAGTTGGTGTCCCCAATTTAATTAAATAAAGTATCATGTGCTCTTAAATTAAATGGGGGCACATGGGATCTCAATTATGAGTGACACAAAGGTCATGAACGGTTTAGGCTTGGTGTCAGTCTTGGCCCCTTTAATTGGTTCAGTGAAACGGGTTGAGTTTGTGTTCCAAAATTGATGGCAACGACATAGGTACGCAACATAGGATTAAAGAATTTATTTCGGGACTAGAAAGTTGTGCAATTAAATTAGAGCACAACGGAGTGTGTTTGTGAGTGACAAAAAATTCCAACGCCTAGGTTAGCTTGTCAGTTCAAGAGTGCAACAACTTGTTGAAAATTAAGGGCTATTATTGGGCTCCAAATATTGTAGCAACGGTAGGGTGCACCTAGGGTTTAAATTAAAGAACCAGTCGACGTAGCCTAATTTCTAATCCTCAAACACCCTGATGTTAAACCAAATTTTTTAACCATATCTAGTCTACCTTAAAAAGAATTTGAGGGGGTTTACATCCTTCTCAACTTAGAAGAATTTTATCCCCGAAATTAAAAGTAAAGAACGAATAAGAGTTACGAGAATTTAAAAAATAAACAGGTAATCGAATGTAGTACGTAAATTCGTACCTCGGTCCTCAAGTAGATGCGGAAAACGCTGTCGAATAAAATTCTCGCACTCCCAGGTAGACTCGTCTAGCGAATGATGCTTCCATGCAACCCTGACTAGTTTAATAGTTTGTCCCCTCAAAATATTCTCACTGCGATCGAGTATCCTCACTGGCTGCTCTGCATAGATTAAACTGGGGCTGACTGTAATCTCTGAATGATCGAGCATATGACTAGGGTCTGCCACGTATCTTCTTAACTGCGATACGTGAAATACGTCGTGCACTCCTTCTAATGATGGAGGCAATGCAAGACGATAAGCCACTTAGCCAACTCGCCCAAAGATGTCAAAAGGTCCAATGTATCTAGGACTCAGCTTGCCTCTGCCCCCAAATCTGATGGTACCACGAGTGGGCAATATCTTCAAAAAAGCATGGTCACCTTCCTTGAACTCGAAAGGTCTGCAGTGTGCACTTGTCCAATGCTTCTGTCTGTCATGTGCTGCGCGCAGGTGGCCCTGAATCTGCTTCACTTTTTCTACTGTCTATGTCACCAACTCTGGACCAAGTATCTGACGCTCTCCTACGTCATTCCAACATACAGGTGAGCTACACTTTCTGTCGTGCAGTGCCTCATAAGGTGCCATCTGTATGCTGGCTTGGTAGCTGTTGTTGTAGAAAAATTTCACCAAGTATAGATGGCCCTCCCAAGATCCTCCAAAGTCGATCATGCACGCTCTCAACATATCCTCTAGTATCTGAATCATGCGCTCTGACTGACCATCAGTCTGTGGATGATATGTAGTGCTGAACTTGAGGTCAGTTCCTAGACTCTCCTGCATACTCCGCCAAAAATGTGACATGAATCTGAAATCACGATCCGATACAATATTAACAGGCACTCCATGTAGTACTATTTGCCTCATATACATGTCAGCTAATATCTCTGTGGACTGCCTAACTCAGAAGGGCAAGAAATGTGCAGACTTGGTGAGTCAGTCCACGACAACCCAGACTGCATCCTTCCCGCCAGGGCTCCTCGGGAATCCCGTGATGAAGTTCATGTTAATATGCTCCCACTTCCACTCGGGAATAGGAAGCGGCTGCAATAGTCCTGCAGTCCTCTGATGTTCGGCCTTGACTTGCTGACAGACCAAACATCTCGCCACTAATCTCACAATCTCCCACTTCATCCCATGCCACCCGTAGTGTTGTCTCAAATCTTTGTACATCTTCATACCCCCGGGATGAATAGAATAAATCGAGCTATGAGCCTCGGTCATCAACTCCTGGCATAGCTCGCTACTCGAAACGTATAGGCGATCTCCATACCTCAATGTTCCGGCTTCATGAATCTGGAGTCCCGTCTGCATGCCGGCCTCTGTCCTCTCTCGCAGTCGTCGGAATCTCGCATCTGTAGGCAGTGTTGCCTTGATCCTCTCAACCAATGTAGACTGAACCTCTAGACTGGCCATCTGTCCATCCATGCCTGGCAATACAACCTCTATCCCGAGCTCCTGAAGATCCTCTAACAATTGCCTCTGAATCTTCAAAAAATATGCCATCGGCTTCCTGCTTAAGGCATCTGCTACTACATTCGCCTTGCCAGGGTGGTACTACAACTCTATATTATAGTCTGTCATCAACTCTAGCCATCGCCTTTGCCTCATGTTGAGCTCCTTCTGAGTGTAGACATACTTCAGAATTTTGTGATCTGTGTAAATCTTAACCCGCTCTCCATAAAGGTAGTACCGTCATAGCTTTAGTACAAATATCACTACTGCTAGCTCTAGATCGTGCGTCAGATAGTTCTTCTCATAAAATCTCAGTTGTCTCGATGCGTAGACTATCACCTTGCCGTGTTGCATCAGTACACATCCTAAACCGCTCCCAGACGCATCGTTATACACCACAAATCCTCCCGATCCCGAAGGAAGTATCAAAATTGGTGCTGACGTCAGACACTTCTTCAGCTCATCGAAAGTCGTCTGACACTTATCAGTCCAGATAAACTCCTCGCCTTTACGCGTCAGTCGCGTCATAGGCACAGCGATCTTCGAGAAGTTTTTCATGAAGCTCCGATAATATCCGACAAGTCCGAGAAAACTCCTAATCTCCGTAACTGATGTAAGGGTAGGCCACATCTCCACTGCGGCGATCTTCTCCAGGTCAACTGATAGTCCATCTCCAATGATTATGTGTCCCAGGAATAGTACTATATCCAAGCAGAACTCACATTTGCTGAACTTGGCATACAACGTCTCCAACACGATCCTGAAATGCCCCTCGTGCTCCTTCTGGCCATTGGAATATACCAAGATGTCGTCGATAAATACGACCACGAAATTATCCAAGTACTGGTGGAAAGCCTTGTTCAACAGGCTCATAAATACTGCTGGCGCGTTGGTTAAACCAAACGGCATGACTAGAAACTCATAGTGTCCGTACTTCGTCCGAAAAGCTGTCTTCGGAATGTCCTCCCTTCGTACCTTGATCTGATGATAGCAGGATCTGAGATCGATATTCGAGAATACACATGCGCCACCTAGCTGATCAAAAAATTATCGATGCACGACAAATGGTACTTGTTCTTTATTATTACATCATTTAACGCCCTGTAATCGATACACAAACGTACCGTCTCGTCCTTCTTCGGCACAAATAAGATGGGTGCTCCCCATGGAGAAACACTAGCCCGAATAAAACCCTTGTCTAAGAGATCATCTACTTGGACCTTCAACTCAACCAACTCCTTCGGTGCTAATCTGTAGACGAGGGAAGTAACTGGCTCAGCTTCAGGAGTCAACTTTACAGTGAACTTTATTTTCCTGTCAGGTGGCAGTCCTGGAAGATCCTCTGGAAACACGTTCTTAACTCTGATATAATACAGGGGTACACCGGTTCACCTTTTGCAATATGTGCCTCTAAGGTAGATAGGCACCATACTCTTAGGCTCCCCGAAGAAACTCAAACTCAGGGTGATCTGGTGGTCTAAATATGACGCAGCCGTCGGTAATCTAGCGTTGTGTGGTATTGGCTCAACCAATCCATGCCTAGGACAATGTCATAGTCTAGACTTAACCTCATAATAAATTCTTCCATTCTATCTACAACACTAATCCCCCAAAAATAAAATTCCTTCCTTCCCCAATGTATAATTTCTCCCTAAATTCCTCCCTAAAATTGTATTCCTTAAATTTCTTCTTTACGTTATTTATTGCTCCAAGTCACATAGCGCAATTATAATAATGATATCACCCAAGTACATGCTAGAATTTCTGGTATCAAATAATCATCTTCCAGGTGAGAGCCTAAAATTTTATCTTCTCTAGTTCATAATATCTTTCCAAGTATCGCCATCATATACTACAACTAATTTCTAGCATCTGGCTATGCATTCCATAAATTATTCTAGAGGGTTAGGATCAACGATCTTTCTAGCTCCCAGTACTTCCCAAATCACTGCTATCTCACGTACGGGTAGAGTTTTACCAGTTCTAGGAACATACTACTAGGTCCAATTGTCTTGCTAACATTATACACTAGTTCTAGAATCTAAAAAGAACCTGTCAACCTACCCTACTGAGGGTAACAATCTTCTCAGAGAATATTACATTAATCATGCCTTCTGTCGTCTGGACTACGATCTTCTTCTGGAGGAAACCATCAGGCACAAGCATTCGTCTTTCCAAAATAAAAGGAGATGAGAAATAATGATAACGATATTGATAAAAAAGAAACGAATACAATTGGGAAGTCCAAGGACGATAATCAAATACAAAGGGAGTTTTTTTTAAAAATCGATTATGGATTAAGATCCTATTCAACTTAAATCCTAAATTACAGGCTCGTTCGGTACAGTAACGTAACCAAAATAATTTAATTTTGACATGTATTAGCTACCACAAAAACATGTCACGTCCCAGCCCCAAAAATACGTAGGACTAGGATTACGTAACATGCCAACTACGCATTCGACCAGACTCTGGTCCGACTCAAATACGTATAAGCTGTATTATAATGGTCACTATCTAAATAATCAAGTAAATATAAATATCTGTCTCAATCCACAATGAACAGAATACACAAGAATGAGCTACATATGCTAAAGTCGGCCGCACAGTAACACACAAACTCGAATAGACTCGAGAAGAAATATAAGTCTATAAAACTAGGCTACATCAGCAGATGAATAATCAATATGAATAAATAATCATAACCCCGGTAGAAATGATATAAGTACGTATACCTGGTACCATTGTCTTCAAGACAAGCAACTCCATCAACAACTCCAAAGGCTCCGTAATCGTCTATGCTGTAAAAACTGGCAGGAGACCACGTCCTCAGAGGGACGTAACAAGGTACAAAAATAGTATGCCATAGTATAACAGAAAGAAACAAGCACAACGCCGGTGTAATCTAGCATAACCACCTAAGTGAGACACAACTTTGAAGACAATGTTCGACGCGTGGGCTGTCCAAATATAAAATTGTAGCTTTGAACACAGAGACACACGAGACGTACCGTAGCTCCGAGCACAGAGTCACACGGGTGATACTACGACTCCGGATACAGAAATACTACATAAATAGGAACATATACATATATATAGCGTGTACAGAGTAGCCCAAACGTCTAGTAACTGTCTTTCCCTCCCAAAGTGGTTAACGAGTATTCGTTGAACCTGAACCTCTATCTAACAGTCTCGTCATACTGAAGTAACTATCAATAATCACGACCCTAAAGTCATCCCAAAATCCGGTCATGCTGACAGTATCAGGATACAGGAAGTCTGGCACGATGACGGTGTCAGAATGTGTCCTAGGGTTCTGATGTAACCAAGTAGGTACATCAAGGTGTCGCAAACATCTATCAATCGTTACCAGACGTTACCAACGAACGTCTGCACTCGGTTACGACCCGGACGCTAAGTAACGATTCTAATCCAAAGCGCGCACAATGCATAGAATAAATAAATAGAAATCTGGAAACTGAGATACAGGATGGCAAGGTACACTTGCCTGGATCCGGATGCTGAAGGTTGGGCTCCGGTACAACGTCCAAGTCCGCGGATCCCGAAGTACCTAGAGACTAGATATAAGATTAATCAATAAAATATCACGATGTTATTTTAATATCAGAGGTGACATACGTCTAGCATAGGCTTCGGTCTTAGTTACATATAGCTCACATAGACACTAAACTAGAGGGTTGGCCCAAGTTGACCAAAGGAACGTTGCATCAAATACGATCTATCATCAATATAACGTCATCAAACCAAATCTCCAATCCCCTAATATTTATCACGGTGATTTCAGTCGTTCAAGCCATGATCATCCTCAACCATACCATCCTTGTATTCACAGACGTTATTATACACATTCAATTTATTCATCCTCAAATAAATTAGTTATTAATTATCAAGCTCTCAATTAAATAACCTTCATTATATTATTCTAACCCCATATCATATATATATATATATATATATATATATATATATATATATATATATATATATATATATATACCTGCTCCTCAATATCCACCATAAAAACTCACATGTAGTATTCATAAACCCTAACCCTAACTAGGTTCTCTTAGCATAACAATATAACTACACTAAAATGAGAAGGGTGAGGAGTTACCCCCGTGGCTGCGAGTGGTGGCAGCGACGATATTGCAGCTCCGGTCAGGGATGGCATCGACTGCAGGGGTGGCGCACGTGTCGACCGATGTAGTAGGGGTGCTCGACTGTGTGAGAAAGGTGTTGCTCGAGGTGGTGGTCGAGGGGGTGGTGAAGCTGGTCGTGGAGGTGGTGGTACTGGAGGTGGTGGTCGAGGGGGTGGTGAAGCTGGTCGTGGAGGTGGTGGTACTAGAGGTGGTCGTCGTGGTAGTGCTGGCCGTGGAGGTGGTGGTCGAGGGTGGTACTGGTGATGGTGGATGGAGGTGTGAGGGTGCTGAGGATGATGGCAGGTGGAGGTGTTGGTAGTGTTGGTAGTGGTGGTCGCGGTGGTGCTGGCCGTGGAGGTATTGGTAGTAGTGGTGCAAGGTGGATGTGATGGTGAAGGTGGCGGTGATGGTGGTCGTGGCTGCTACGGTCGATTGGTGGTGGCGCTGCAGGTGCACTTGGCCGGAGTAAGGTGGAGCGAGTGTCGAGAAGCGGCTGTGGGTGGAAGTAGCAGCGGATGTGGTGGTGCTGCTGGAGGAGGCCGGTTGCTGGGATGGCAGCGGATGGTGGTGCTATTGGAGGCGGCCGGTTGCTGGGATGGCAGCGACGGTAGCGGGTGCTCCGGTGCGGGTAGAGGTGAATGAGGAAGATGCTGTGGGCGGAGGCAGCAGCAACGTGGCCGGAGTAGTCGCGGGTGGAGGCCGGAATAAGGTGGAGGCCGGTCGCGGGTGGTGATGAAGGAGCTTGGCTGGAGTGGTTGAAGAAGAATAAATGAAGAAGGAGAAGAAGTGAAGAAGTAGTACTCGGCTGAAAGAAGAGGAAGGAGAGAGAGAGGGGGAATTTCCTAGGCTTCTAGGGATTAGGGCCTGCTCATTGGGAAAGGTGTGAGGAGTAATTTTATAGGAGAATGTGTGGTGGTGATGAAAAGGGCATTTTGAATCAAGGGCCTTGATTCATCATGAAATAATTGTTCAAAATAAAAGGGGAGAGAGAAAGTAAATTAACCGGTCCAAGAGAGGGTGGGGGTTTCTTCATTGGCATTGACCAATAGGGTGGTGACACCTAGCACCCTATTTGCAAATAAGCCCCTTAACTTTTGGGTATTTGCACATGAAGAAAAAGTGATGAGAATTTGGTGTGGAAAGTGGTGTTTGGTGTTATGTAGGGTGAGGGGTGTTGTGTGTTTTGCATGGGCTTCATGAAAGGGGTATTGGATTAAATTAGGGTTAAGTTGGGATTAGTTTAAGTTGGTGTCCCTAATTTAATTAAATAAAGTGTCATGTGCTCTTAAATTAAATGAGGGCACATGGGGTCTCAATTAGGAGTGACACAAAGGTCATGAACGGTGTAGGGTTGGTGTAAGTCTTGGCCTTTTTAATTGGTTTGACGAAACGGGTTGAGTTTGTGTCCCTAAATTGACGGCAACGACATAGGTACGCAACATAGGATTAAAGAATTGATTTCGGGACTGGAAAGTTATGCAATTAAATTAGAGCATAACAGAGTATGTTTGTGAGTGACGGAAAAGTCTAGCGCCTAGGTTGGCTTGTCAGGTCAAGAGTGCAACAACTTGTTAAAAATTAAGGGCTATTATTGGGCTCCAAATATTGTAGCAACGGTAGGGTGCACCTAGGGTTTAAATTAAAGAACCCGTCAACGTAGCCTAATTTCTAAACCTCAAACACCCTGATGCTAAACCAAAATTTTTAACCATATCCAGTCTACCTTAAAAAGAATTTGAGGGGGTTAACAACCTCGTTCGGTACGGATACCTCCTTCGTGCGAGCTAAGATGTGGAGTTCACTCTGAAGCCTTGGAGCATTACGTCCGGAACTGAAGCACATATACAAGACATAATGTTGGAACATCGCCTATACATCATTCCACAAATGTAGCCACTTGGCACGCTTTTACTATTTCAGAGAGAGAGGCCGGAGCGACTTGTAATCTCGGCCTAGCGCTGCCTGTAACACTTGTTCAATATCAATAAAGAGTTTGCTTTACTCCTATACTTGTGTTATTCAATGCTTCCGCTATTGACGACTCAGTGAACTTGTTACCAATCGCCTATGTGTTTATATTTCCGCTGTACTTGGACATTTTGTGCGACTCTGTGGCTTAAATCTCTTACCGCCAGCAAGAACCACGGCCTTGCACGGGCTCGGCTCCACGCTCGTGCGGCATCACGCCCAGATGGGTCAAAGCGATCATCTCGCGGGAGCGCTAGCGCGGTGATTCTCGCTTAGCGGGGACGGCCGATTAGCCTACGGGAGATCGGGGCATGACAGATTGGTATCAGATCTTGGCTATACACCTTTGGACTTCGTTTCGATTTTCTCAGTTTTGAATGCTCGTTCGTGGGTTATGTGCACACTCTCTCTCAATGTCCCAACGAAATGTTCTAAACAATAAGTCCAAATACTTTCAAAATATGTATGTGAATGATGTGATTGCTTGTACAAATTGTGATGCGATAGGCCTTTGTGCCGACCTGTGCTAGACCCTTCGGGATTAGACTCGTGCTAGGACTTGCGCGTTATGTGCGAAACTAATACCTACACATGTTTGCCCAACTGGTTAGTACAAAATCGAATATTGTCCGAACGGTTCGCTTTGCACACAGCCTTTCGGCTAAGTTGTGTAGAGTATCGCGCACCAAGACCCTTTGGTGCAAGCTAGTTGTAACGAGAATGGGATATCGTTCAGGAATAAGGCAAGTCAGACTTAGAATTCCAACCGATAGCAACCTTATCAGCTTATCACTTAGGCGAATATTAAGAATCGTGCTTGGATTTTGGAAAATAGCCCGAACGGTATTTCGAGTCGAAAGATACAAATTGATTGAGGATTTGATTAGATGACTCAATTCCGAGTGGTGTATGGATTATTTAGGAATGTCCAAAGGAATTCATAGGTCTCGTGCGATAGTTGGATCGAACGATTTCATAATGTCTCAAATAAATGATAAGGCTTGTATTGAATTAGGATTTATGGAAATGGAAATCGATATCTTGGATAAAAAATTTATTTAAAACTTGAGGATTGTGCAAGCGATTTCGGATTGAGACGAACGGGGTTAAACTTGAATACAATATCGCTTGAATAAGAATTTAGCCCAAAAATAAATATCTTGATTCGATGAAAGAGATGAATGATAATGGATTTGGCTTGGAGTTCGGAAGAACGATCTTGAAATCAAGTTTGAAACAATAACTCTCGAAATCAGTCCCAACAAGAACGATTATCCTACGGTAGCGCCGGCGTGGTGATTTCACGTACGACGGGGATGATCGAACTCACGGGAACACGTTCGATGATTATTCCAAACGAACTTGATAAATGGAACGTATATCAAAAGATGGAATAGTCTTGGGCTTGAATATTCGAACCTAGTTGTTGAGGAATGCTAAAAGTAAGACTATGGAATATCGAACGGTAACATTGAAGTTGGATAATTTTCCTAGATGAATTATAATCACTGCATAAACGGACTTGACTCGCTGGATATATAACTTGGATGGAGTAAAGGGAAAATGATAAGAAGTCTTGATCGTTTCGAAGATAACCATAACGTTCAAACGTTCTTGTCTTGTGCGAGCGTAACTCTATGTCCGCACATGCGTCACGTCCGGATTAGGACGATTATCCAGCGGTAGAGTTGACGTGATGATCTCATGTCCAACGAGGGTGATTGAACTTGCGAGAGACCGGAGCATGAAAACTGATGGATCGTCTTGACTTTTGGTTCGACACGATAAGACAAATTTTGGAATTACAAGTGAATTGAAAATATTTCATGGATAAGTAAGCCTAGAACCTGGAATAAATCACGCTTGATGATTTCGTGAACGGATAAATGAATCAGGTTGAACGAATTGATGTTATAAATAAAGGTTTAGATTTGAATCTTGGCTTGGTGGTCTAGACTTGGAATGGATAGGAATTCTATCAAAAATATGTTTGGAGAGATAGACTATACAAATCACTATGCTTGTCCTGCAACTTAGATATTATAAATTTGACTGAATAAACTCGAACTCCCGTACAAACGAACGTGTTATTGAGAGTAGAAAAATCTATGCTCTATGTTTAGAAATCTGAGTGAAACGATCTTGGGTAGAATACCCCGTGCAAATGAACCATGGTTTGACCCTAAGAATTAGGGCGAGCATCGTGCGACGAATTTGCACGATGTATCATGTACTTGAACTTGTACCCATGACCTTGTGAGCTGACCTAGCAATTAGGCAGACGACCCTTTGTCGAGTGAAATACCCGTGTAGCTGACTTTACCATATTGCTTGAACAAGCTATATAACTGGGACAACAAGACTTAGGATTAGACTGGGAATGGTAACGTGTGCTATGATTGACCCGAACGGATGAATGTTAGTCGGTAAACCGAATAGATCGTGCTTAACGGTAGTGCAAAATGCTTGAATTGGGTTAGAATTGGATTGACCCTATTAGAAGTATCCTTGTGAATCATAAAACGTGAACCCTTGAGATTTTTGCAAGTAGCTTGTCCGATTTTACTATCTCTAAGTTTGGTTGAATGCATATATGTTTGAGAGATGCCTTGAACATGTGCACGATCCAAGACTCAAAGAGATGTGAAACTCGAGTGCTAAGACTTCGTTATCGCTAAGTTAGTTGGCGTGCATATGTTTGAGGTGCACTTTGAATCTGTGCACAATCCAGACTTACGATATACTGATCTCATATGCTAATGCAAGTGAATATCCATACGAACAAGTATAACGACTTGTATAAATTTGCCTCAGCCTTAGATCATTCACGATGGATTATAACGTATCCCGAGTTAAGAATTATGTCCAGCGCTAAGGCACAAATGAGACTGACTAAGCATACACGCGACACGGCGTAAGGATCGAGTAGGAGATTGTGTTCAAATAGATTTAGTGGTACCGATTGATATGCTTGGGATAGATTCGATAGTACGATAGAACGGCTTGCCCTCAGGAAGTCTCGAGGACGAGACTTTTTCTGAGTGGTGTATAATGTAACGACCTGTTCCGCTCAAGCGAACTGCCGATTCAAACGGCAAAATTGTAACGTCCCGACCCGCTTTGCTCAGCGAGAATACTCGTTTGAGGCAATATAATTCCCAGACTTGGCTCTTAAGAAGTTTCGGCTTAGGCTTTCAGAGGCTTGCTCGGAGTATCGCTTGACCGAGGCGAATCATTGCTAAGGTGGGTGGCTACGATAAAGTTGCCTTTGCTTAGCCAGCACACCTAAAATATGGATGTTTCATGTTAGTCGCTAGGTGAATCACCCCATGCATGCTAATAAGAATACAACGCACCTAGCTAAGGAAATAATCCCAACTTGTATTGCTTGTGTTAGAACATGAAAATAAAATATTGCTTATATTCAGACCCTCGCATGCTACCTTCGTCTTGTGCAACTAGACCCTGCTATGCCTCGATTAGAACGATATTTGTATACTTCGTAGTGCACTGCTTTACTTGCTACACTGCACGACCTTAGATTATATCGCTCGGTATGTTCCTTTACGGTTTTACTCCTCGACTTACCTTCGGGCCGAGCCAACGTAAATACTTAAATTTTCTTATGAACGCATGCTTGCCTGTTGATATGTCATACTTGTATTTGTTGCCTCGTTCCAATTCTTGTCGCATAAACTATGCCAAGACCGTCTAACACTGTGCATGTCATGCATTCATCTAGTTCTTCTCGGAAGACTATCTAATAGTCGTTCCGTGCAAGTATGAACCTCATAGTACTCGGGACCGTTAGGTCGCCAAGGCAGTTCCCGGACCAGGGGACTTGCACCATATTAATAATCCAAGCTATTCCAGCTCATGGAGCAATACCTGCCATGTACTGAATGAAATAGCTTGGGAAGTCGATACATATATTGTGAACAATCCTGACTCGAACTTGTACCTGATATGCATCATGCCTCGAACTTGTTCCTGTACCTGACTAGAGACCCGGAAGATTAGAGGCTTGCATGGTCATAGGACAACTTGGAAACAAGGTTTAGTTTCGCGGATGATTGTTGGGGCACTGGCACCGATCCGATCCGGCCGGAACTCCTGATAGTCGCCTGCTATAGGAAGGAATAGCCTGTGGCATCCTGTCTATGCGTCGCACATCATTCTGTACTGAGACTAGACCGTCCATTATGGCGCCGTGCGTACGAGTCAATGCATCACATCGAGAATATCTGAAACACTTGAACGATCATAACACAATTAGCGGCTACCCGCGTACGAGTCAATGCATCACATCGAGAATATCTGAAACACTTGAACGATCATAACACAATTGTACATACGAACACTCCAACACCTTCTGCAACACTTGATATAACATGTATACTCGTACACCCAAAATACAATCTCGTCTACAACACTTGTGTTTGCATATGCTATAGCCCTGGATTTCATTATAGGAATTCTTGTGCGTGAATTAACTTGATTTGCCTTGGACAGGGAAGGACAAACGGTAAGTTGGTAAGTTTCGTCGTGTTTCCTCTTATAATGCACGACGCACTGCCACACAAGTTAGGCTATTTAACACTGCCATGAAACTAATCCTAAGGCAAAACTAGAAAGATAACTTAATAGATGGTGCTCGAAATCTATTAAACGTGTTTGAATTTATCGAGCGGACGAGTAGCCTCCCCACTAGTGCATTCATGTACTGATAACCCACCAGATTGTTTGTAGGGTGCGGGAGAACCTCGTTCGATGCAGATGCCTCCTTTGTGCGTGCTAAGGCGTGGAGTTCACTCTGAAGCCTTGGAGCGTTGGATCCGGAACTGAAGCACATATATAAGACATAATGTTGGAACATCGCCTATACATCATTCCATAAATGTAGCTAGTTGGCACGCTTTTAATATTTCAGAGAGAGAGGCCGGAGCTTGTAATCTCGGCCTAGTGCCGCCTGTAACACTTGTTCAATATCAATAAAGAGTTTGCTTTACTCCTATACTTGTGTTATTCAATGCTTCCGCTATTGATGACTCAGTGAACTTGTTACCAATCGCCTATGATTTTATAATTCTGCTACACTCGGACAATTTGTGCGACTCTGTGGCTTAGACCTCCTACCGCCAGCCAGAACCACGGCCTTGCACGGGCGCGGCTCCACGCTCGTGCGGCATCACGTCTAGATGGGTCAAAGCGATCGTCCCGCGGGAGCGCTGGCGCGATGATTCTCGCCTAGCGGGGACGACCGATTAGTCTACGGGAGATCGGGGCGTGACACCAGATACGAATCCATGGAAGTCAAATCTGGATTCACCCGAATTTGCATGCAACATTCATACAATTAATAACCTAGCCACGCTTTGGTAGTTTGACTCGCTTATTATGCCCATGTTGGAAAAATAATATATATTTAAAATATCACTCGTTTAGATATTTGGAGGCATTCTTGATTCACAATCCAAATATAATCACTTAACACGTGATATGATGCGTCGCTCCTCGACGCACATGAAATCATGAATCATAATCAGACAAGTGGTATCAGCACGGATATAATATTTGAGTCCAATTACCAATTATACATTGGGTCACATGAATCAAGAAGACATTCAGTCAAAACAAGCATGGCCGCATGGGTCTCTAAGCCGCATGAAGTCAGACTACATAACAATCATGGCCTCATAAGAAGTCAGGCCGCATAAAGTCGTCGCATGAAGTCATGCCGTATAAAGTCATATCGCATGAACACTTGGCCGTATGTCTAGGGTTAAGGTCCACTCCTAGGGACAAGTACTGAAGTGACAGGCAATAAATAAAGTGTCAGAGATGTGACAAAAAGTGACTGATGTGACTGAGGTGACAAGCCATAAAGTGTGTCAGAAAGAAAAGACAAAAACTATATAAATCTACACTAATCAATAGGGGCCGCATGTTCTCCTGGCCGCATGGGTGTTGGTGCCACAAGGGGTTAAATGTCGCATGAAGTCAATGTCGCATGGAGTTCTCTGCTGCATGGAGTTCTCTAGGACTTAGCAAAAATTGTATTCGTTCAGTGAGTGAAAGCATAATGTGTTCAAGGACACTGTGCAAATCAGCAGTCCTACGTCCAACAAGATTGACGCATGCGGTCACTATGCGATAAGAGTTTAGGTCGCATAACCCTCTCGGACCGTATGGAACTCTCATCTACATAGCTCGTTGGCCACATGAAGACTTCGTCTTCTCCAACAGTAGGTTCAACCATGGCGAAAAAGCTCCAAAAACTAAAATCTTGTTTTGTTCATAAAAACCTCATTTTAAGTCCAAATCAGGTGAACCAATAGCCAAAATGCTCTAAATTGAAAGCTCTATCATGTAGCAAAAATTAATTTTCAAAGACAAAAGTTAAATAGATCAAAACCAAGAAATACTCATAAAATCTAATAAAATCCTTAGTTAGAAATATAGATCTACACTAATTCATCCAACAAAACAAAAAACTCCAAGAACTAAAAGTGCTTAAAAATACATAATAAACATAATAAGAGGGTTTCTCCATTTCTCATGCAAGGTGTACTTGCCTATAAAATGGAGAGAGAAAACTAAAGGAGGAGGAAGTAATGAAAAAGTGAGGAGAGAGAAAATATTGGGTTATATATGGTAGGGTTTGAGGGTTGAACCAAATATTCTCATGAGTTGAACTAACCTACAAAATAAATCCTGAATCAGGTAAAACCAAAGAATGGGTCTAGTCTCCATGTACATGCAACCATGTTAAAATAAACGTACGTTCCAAATACGTATATCGGGAACGGAGAGTGACATCTCTATCCACCTTAGAAATATTGTCCTCGAAATTCGAATACAAGCAATAGCTAGAGAAGTCAGGACAAGCACGATATAAATCTACTAGCAACTACATATGCAAGCAAAATCATCACAATATATAGGTGATCACCAGATCACGAAAACTAAATACGAAGGTATAAGGTAGAATATACCTTCCGAATCGAATATGTGCGGGTACCGAGAACGAATATCGTGCTCGCGCTCTTACGTCGATTCTCTAAGAGTGTGATGTCCCCAAGCAACCAGGACAAGAAAAATAGTCCGGTTCTTGAGCACATTCTCCCTTCGGTTCAATATGGATACGGGTTGCTCCTCGTATGATAAGTCGGTACCAACGACTAATTCAGAGTGATCGAGGATATGACTCAGATCCGGAACATACCTACGCAACTAAGACACATGAAATACATCGTACACCTCACGTAGCAAAGGCGGAAAGACAAGACGATAAGCAGCATCGCCTACCCGCTCGAGAATATCGAACTGACCTACGTATCTCGGACTAAGCTTTCCGCGATTTCCGAATCTAATGACTCCACAGTTAGGCAAAATTCGCAAAAATACGCGATCGCCAACACGAAACTCTAAAGGTCTATGATGCTGATCTGCCCAGTAACAATACCTATCTTGTGCAACCCGAAGTCGCTCTCTGATCTGGTTGACAATCTTTATTGTCTGCATGATCATTTCAGGGCCTAACATCTTTCGCTCACCAATGTCGTCCCAAGCCAACGGTAATCAATATTTTCTGCCGTATAGTGCTTCAAAATGTGTCATCTGAATACTGGCATGATAACTGTTGTTATACGAAAATTTCACCAAGTGAAAGTGATTCTTCCAAGATCCACCAAGATCTAAGGTACAGGCTCTTAGCATATCTTTCAAGGTCTGGATGGTTCTCTTTGATTGTCCATCTGTCTGGGGGTGATAAGCTATGCTGAATCTTAACTTGGTGCCCAAGCTCTGGTGCAAATTTTTCCAAAAATGAGAAGTGAACCGTGTATCTCGATCTGACACGATACTTACTAGGACACCGTATTGTCTTACTATTTATCGCATATACATTTTAGCCAATTGTTCTGTAGACTGTCATACTCGAAAAAGAAGAAAGTGAGCTACTTTTGTGAGACGATCTACTATAACCCAAACTCTATCTCAACTAGTCGGTAATCTAGGTAAACCAGTCACAAATTTTATCTTTATTTGTTCCCACTTCCACTCTGTAATAGGAAGTGGCTGCAATAATCCTGTCGGTCTCTGTTGTTCTACCTTCACTTGCTGACATATCAGACATTGCGATACGAAGTGTGCTATTTTCCACTTCATTCCGTTTTACCAAAAGTGTTGCTTGATATTTTGGTACATTTTTGTGCCTCCTGAATGAATGGAATACTCAGAACTGTGTGCTTCAGTCATAACTTTTTGCCGAATATTCTCGGTTGGTACGCATAGGCGATTCCCAAACCTTAGCGTTACATCCGCATGTATTGTCAACTCCTTCCGAAGGCCTGACTCACATTCTTCTCGTAGCTTTTGAATCTTCGGGTACTCTGCCTGAGCTAGCTTGATTCTATCTACCAAAGTTGACTGAATCTGTAGCCTAGCTTGAACACCTGTACTCTGCGGAAGTACTATCTCGATACCCATCTCTCTTAAGTCTTCTAGAATGTGCTTCTGAGTAGTCAACATGAATTCTCCACCTCTTCTGCTAGGTGCATCAGCTACTACATTAGCCTTTCCTGGCTGAAGTTTCACGTTATAATCTTTCAACAACTCTAGCCACATTCTCTGTCTCATGTTTAGGTCCTTCTACGTGAACACATACTTCGGACTCTTATGATCCGTGAATATTTTTACTCGATCACCATATAAGTAGTGCCTCCACATCTTAAGTGCAAACACTATTGCTGCTAAATCCAAATAATGAGAGTTGGATAATTCTTCTTGTGATCTCTGAGCTGCCGAGAAGCATCCACTATCACTCTTCCTTGTTGCATCAAAATACATCCAAGTCCTTTGCCTGATGCATCACAATACACTGTAAATCCTCCAAAGCCTACTGGAAGAGTAAGAATTGGTGCAGATATTAACTTATTTTTTAACTCTTCAAAGGCTATCTGACATTTCGCTGACCATGCAAATTTAACTTCCTTGCACGTCAACCTAGTCAATGGTGTCGAAATTTTAGCAAAATCTGACACAAATCTTCTGTATTATCCTGCCAAGCCCAAGAAATTACGCACTTCCGCTACTATCTTTGTAACTGGCCAGTTCTCTACTGCTTCTAACTTCTTGGGATCAACTGACACTCCTGCTCCAGAAATAATGTGTCCAAGAAAGGATATGTGATTCAGCCAAAACTCACACTTACTAAGCTTTTCATATAACTGGTACTCCCTCAAAGTCTGCAGAACTATCCTAAGATGTTCTTCATGCTCCTCCTCATTATGAGAATATATCAGGATGTCATCGATGAATACTACCACAAATTGGTCTAAGTATGGCATAAAAATATGGTTGATTAAGTCCATGAATACCGCTGGAGTATTAGTCAGTCAAAATGACATAACTAAGAATTTGCAATGCCCATATTGTGACCTAAATATTGTCTTTGGTATATCCTGCTCTCGGACTCGCTCATGATGATATCCTAATCGTAAATCAATCTTGGAGATAACTCTTGCTCCACTTAACTGATCAAACAAATCATCAATCCTTGGTAATGGGTAATTGTTCTTCACGGTCACTGCATTAATCCGCATGTAATCCATACACAACCGCGTTGATCCATCCTTCTTCTTCACCAATACCGCTGGGGCTCCCCGCCGTGATGTACTGGTCCGAATAAACTTCTTTGCCTTCAGTTCTTCCACATATCGATATAATTGATTAAGCTCTGATGGTGACATAGGGTACACCTTCTGGGATATTGCTTCTGCTCCTGGTATCAACTCTACACAGGACTCTACTGCTCTAACTGGGGATAATCCGGAAAGACCATTAGGAAAGACAGTCATGAACTCTTCAACTATCTTAGGCAGCGGGTCTGCTTTCCTTGCTACCGTTGCGATTCGTCCCTTATGCTGGTCTCTTGCTATTCTGGTAAAGACAAATTCTTCTAGGCCAGTAATTATAAACAACACTCTACAATCTCGACAGTCTATCGTTGCATGACTCTCTCTCAACCAGTCCATGCCTAAGATAATGTCAAAGTTATCCGTAGGAACTCGATTAATTTTGCAGGTAATAAATGCCCACATACTGCGACTGTACATGCTAGGCACACCCTACTAACTTCTACGATCACATTGTCAGTGAGTATATTCAGCCTTACTGACAATATCTCAAACTTTAATCCAATACATGTCGTATATTATGCAGATATAAATGAGTGTGAAGCTCCAGAATCAAATAAAGCTATAGCAGGAAAGATTGTAACGAAAATGTTACGTGCCACTACGTTGCCTGATGCCATAGCTTTCTCCAAAGACAAGGTGAGTGCCTGTCCTTGGCCTTGTTGAGCTCCATGCTGCTGTCTTCCTTGTTGTCGTGGTTGCGGCACCTGCTGATTCTGCTGTTGCTACTTATAAAGTTGGAACTGCGTCGGCAACGGACGCTGAGCCAAAGGTCGTGCTGCTACTGCTGGTCCACCTTGCTGCACTGCCCTTGGAGCTGACAATGCAGGAAAGTGTTGTACTGGCCCTCCTGGCCTTTGTATCAATGGGCACGTGGCAATCTTGTGATCAGGGCTCCCACATCTCAAACATAGTCTGTTAGTTGCCCGGCAAATATCCCGGGTATGACCTCCCTTGCCATAGTAGTACAACCTGTCAGCGCTCCCCGTCGTTGTTGCTGCTGTTGCTGCTGTCTCGGCTGCTGTTGCCGAGTTGGTACTGTCACTGTTGGAACTGTCGCCCTCCACAACGCTGAATCATGTATACGAACACCAGTTAATAGTGCTGACATTCGGGGTACTGGTCCTCCCTTATTTTTTTGTCCATGAGCCTCTTCGATCCATTCTTCTTGATGCCATCCTTTGAGAAGTAAGCTCGACCCTCTTGGCTGCTATCAATACCGCCTCGAAGGTCTAGTAGTCGTGCACCTCTACCATGTGCAAGATCTCTAAGTGAAGTCCTTGTTGGAACCTTATTGCTCTCTCTAACTCTGTTGCCACCATTGTTGGAGCAAATCTGCTTAGTCGACAAAATTCTGTCGCATAAACGTCTACTGTCCTTCCTGCTTGCTTGAGGTTAATGAACATTTGCTGCAACTTATACTGAGTCATAATCACAAAGTACTTTGCCCTGAATCGGGTCCTGAAATAATCCCATGAAATTGGACGCCTCAATCCTACCTCCATCATAGCCCACCATTCTCTTGCCAAATCTTGGAGATGTAGGCGAACCAAGTCAACTTGTTCCTCGGCCGAAACTTTAGTCGTTGTTAGAATGATCACAATATCTTAGAGCCAATCGTCTTTCGTGATTGCGTCCTCCATGCCATCGAAGTATCTAGGGTTCAGTCTATAAAATCTAACAGATGTCCCAGAGTCTGTTCTCTCGCCTCGTTTTAGGGTCGTTTACAACCCTTGGTTCAATAAGACATTCTATTCCTGCTGCTGAAGCTGTTGTTGCTGATGTTGTTGTTGTTGTTGCACCACCATCTGGGGTTGTTGGACAGCCGACAATCCACGGATAATCTCTAGCAAAGCTGGGGTATCCAGTACTACCGACACTACGGAAGGTACGGGAATACCTGGAGCCTGCTGCTCTGTCCCATTTATCGCAGGCTCAACTCGGATCTTTGGCTGGGATTTCACAGGATTTTGTTCCACTGGCAACTCTACCTCTCTTGTTGCAGTAGCATCGGGGGAATGAGAAGCTCTAAAGAAGAGCACATGAAACAATAAGCACACGACTAGAAGGAACAAGGAAGCAACTAATCTACGAGAATTCAAGCTGAGTATCAAAGATGACGAATTCAAAATTTCAAAAAGGATCATGTTTGATTGAGACTCCTATGACCTTGACACCCCACAAGTCTGAAGAATAGACCAGCATGGGCCACTACTAAAACTTTGTCACGCCCCAGTATCGGAATTCCTAGACGAACATGGCCAGCTATCCCGTATAAGATACTATATGTCGTACGGCGATCACGGCTGTAAAAGACAAGGGGGTGCATGCTACAATCAACTCTCCTAGGGTCAATAAATTATATATCTCAATCATTCAAACAAGAAACAGTAAGCATAGAGCATATATGATAAGCAATAAGACGTCCCAAACGCTTTCTCAAAATGTTCTGGAATCCAGCTGAGTAAAATAAGAAGCTGAAAGAGTAACATAAGTACATGACAGTGATCAGCTGCAGTCTGATTTAATACAATCATGTAAGAAAACTAATATCCAAACGAACCAGCTAACAGGTGCCGGTGGCTAAACGCCAAAAAAAGTAAATGTGCAAGACGAGCATGGAAGAATAAAACCCACTCGTTACCCTATGCGACCAAAGTCGTGGTGCGTGCCATGAGTTTGGGAAAAGAACGCTGGATCCTCAGGTATTGGCTGAAAACCTGGCCATGCAAAACTAGGGGGTTAGACCCCAAATAACAAGTATCACAAAGGAAGCACAAAATGGACAAACAAAAACCCAAAAAAAACATATAATAATATATTGGTTCAGTGTTGTAACTTAAGTCCATGGCTAATCCTAGCGCGAAGGCTCAACCCTACAACCAAACAAGGATAAGATTTGAACCATCACACTATGATAGTCCACTTTCCTAGGCTACTAGCTGAATAATACAATCACAACCAAATCTATTTCTTATATCGGCCAATCATTTATACGACTTGCTATTTTGTGGACTCTGATCTTATCTCAGAATAATGCATAATAAGTATCCTCAGATCATGCTAGTGCCAAACATGAGTTAACTGAACTAATATAATAAAACATGCACTTGCAGGATGCACCAGTCACCCGTAGGGCCACTGAACTAAAAATACGGTATTAGCGGTTCCAGTGTTCCTATATTAAAATAGTGGTTCGACATAATAATAAGTCAGATACTGCACTATGCTAAGGCGGATGATATACAGTATATGTGGTGGTCAGCCCACAGTGCACTTAGAATGAATCTCTGTGGAAATATTCGTTGGCATGATCTCGGGATACCGTTCCCTCCAATGTTACTACCACTTTTAGTTAATTATCCCTATGTTGTACTTGAAATCTCAAGGCGTGGTCACATGAAAATTTTCCTTAAAATGTCGTGCAAAGTACGGGCACGCCAGATACGAATCCATGGAAGTCAAATTTGGATTCACCCAAGCATGTATGCAACATTCATACAATCAATAACCTAGCCACGCTTTGGTAGTTTGACTCGCTTATTATAACCGTGCTGAGAAACAATGTATATTTAAAATATCAAGCGTTCAGGGATTTAGAGGCATTCTCGATGCACAACCCAAATATAATCACTTAACACGTGACATGATGTGTCGCTCCTCGGCGCATATGAAATCATGAATAATAATCAAAAAATAGTGGTAACAACACGGATACAGTATTCGAGTCCAATTACCAATTACCAATTATATATTAGGTCATATGAATCAAGAAGACATTAAGTCAAAACAAGCAAGGCCGCATGGGTCTCTAAGCCGCATGAATTTAGGCCGCATAACAATCCTGGCCGCATAAGTCAGGCCGCATAAAGTCATGCCGCATGAACCACTTGGCCGCATGCCCATGGTTAAGGTCTACACCTAGGGACAAGTGTTGAAGTGACAGCAAAAAAATAAAGTGTCAAAGATGTGACATAAAGTGATTGATGTGACTGAGGTAACAAGCCATAAAGTGTGTCAGGAAGAAAAGACAAAACTATATAAATAAGTGCCAATGGTTCAGAGTCATGCGTCTAAGAAATAGAGGTCGCATGTTCTTCTGACCGCATGGGTGTCAGTGTTGCATGGGGTTCAATGCCACATGAAGTCAATGCTACATGGAGTTCTCTAAGACTTAGCAAAAAATTTATTCGTTCAGTGGGTGAAAATACAATGTGTTCAAGGACACTGTGTAAATCAGCAGTCATGCGTCCACCAAGATGGACGCATGATGTTAGTATGCGGCAAGAGTTTAGGCTGAATAACCCTCTCAGGCCGCATGTCACTCTCAGCCGCATAGCTCGCTGGCTGCATGAAGATTTTATCTTCTCCAACAGCAGGTTCAGCCATGACGAAAAAGCTCCAAAAACTGAAATCTTGTTTTGTTCATAAAAATCTCATTTTAAGTCCAAATCGGGTGAACCAAAAGCCAAAATGCTCTAAATTGAAAGCTCTATCATGTAGCAAAAATTGATTTTCAAATACACAAGTTAAATAGATCAAAACCAAGAAATACTCCAAATAAAATCCTTAGTTAGAAATATAGATCTATACTAATCCATCCAACAAAACAAAAACTCCAAGAACTAAAAGTGCTTAGAAATACATAATAAACAAAATAAAACAATAATATGGAGGGTTTCTCTATTTCTCATGCAATGTGTACTTGCCTATGAAATGGGAAGAGAAAACTAAAGGAGGAGGAAGTAATGAAAAAGTGATGAGAGAGAAAATATTGGATTATATATGGTAGGATTTGAGGGTTGAACCAAAGGTTCTCAAGAGTTGAACTAACCCACAAAATAAATCATAAACTAGGTTAAACCAAAGAATGGGTCTATTCTCCATGCACAGGCAACCATGCTAAAATAAAAATATCTTCCAAATACGTATATCGGGAACGGAGAATAACATCAGCAAAGGTGGACGCCGGCATCCAAGACTGGAGACTCCATTTCGTCGACTAAGCAGTCTATGGAATCCTCCATGAAGACCTGAAGGAAGCTACTTCCCTCAAGAGACGTTCCCTCCGATTCTACTACAACACGGCTAATAAAATGCTGTATCGACGTTCATATGATGGACTTCTTCTACGATGCCTATCGGATACAAAAGCCAAACAGGCACTTCGGAAAGCCCATGACGGCATCTATGGTGCCCACCAACCTGGACCTAAGCTACAGGATCATCTCAAACGTTTGGGCTATTACTGGCCAACGATGGTAGTATATGTCATCAACTACACAAGAAAATGCCAAGCGTGCCAAATCCATGCTGACTTCATCCACCAACCCTCGGAGTTCCTACATCCGACGTTGCATCTTGGCCATTCGAGGCATGGAAGATGGATATCATTGGACCAATTAGTCCACCTTCGTCCAAGAGACATCAGTTCATCCTGCCATTACCAACTACTTCTCCAAGTGGGCAAAAGCAGTACCACTCGCAGAAATCAAGACAACAAACGTGATCAGATTCGTCAAGCATGACATCATATACCGTTTTGGCTTGCCACGAAGGATCGTCCATGACAATGGTCCACAGTTTGCAAGGCATGCGTTCTACCGATTTTGTGACAAAACCCGGATTCATAATATAGCGTCTACTTCCTACAACCCAACAACGAACGGTTTGACTGAGGCGTTCAATAAAACCACCATCAAGCTACTCAGGATTTTGCGACAAAAAATAAGCGTGATTGGAATGAGAAGCTCGACGAATATCTATGGGCCTACCGCACAATGGTCCGGACATCGACCAGCAGTACACCAATCTCCTTGGTCTACGGGAGCGAAGCAATCCTTCCCCTTGATATCCAGATTCCCTCGCTCTGAGTTGCTCTCCAACCAGTTCATTGTCGACGATAATCACCGTCGACGGCTACAAGAGTTAGAAGCACTCGACGAAAAATATCTCTTGGCTCAACAGCGCATTGAGCTATACCAAGCACGTCTCTCGGGAGCCTTCAACAAACGAGTTAAGAAAATGACCTACCAAGTGGGCGATCTCGTCCGGACAGTAAGGAGGCCGATGGTTATAACCCACAAGACGGTCGACAAGTTCCAACCCAAATGGAAAGGACCGCTCGTCGTAGAATCTGTATTCTCCAATGGCACCTACCGACTAGCGAAACCCAACGGTGACTTGTTAATGATGTCCATCAATGACAAGTTCTTGAAGAAGTACTATGTCTAAATCTAGGCTTGTACTTCTTAATATCCCAGCAGGACAATAAAGATGCACAGGGTGTAACACCCCGTTCCACTCAAGCGGACTACCGTTTCAAACGGTAATAGTGCAGCTGTCCCGACCCGCTTTGCCTCAACGAGAAGTAAAGGATATCCAGACTTGTCCCTACAGAAATTCAGCTTAGGCATCCAGAGGCTCGCTTGACGTATCGCTCTACCGAGGCGAATCATCGCTAAGGTGGGTGGCTACGGTGAACTTGTCTTTGCTTAGCCAGCACACATAAAATCTGGAATATTCATGCTAGTCGCTAGGTGAATCACCCCCTGCATGCTAATAAATCCAACGCACCTAGCTAAGGAAATAATCCCAACTTGTATTGCTTATGCTAGAACATGGAAATTGAAATACTGCTTATGTTCAGACCCTCGCATGCTAAGTCCCTAACGGTTTCATCTCTCGGCTTACCTTCGGGTCCGAGCAAACGTGTTACTTATGCCCCTTAGAAACGCATGCTTGTCTGCTTGAATGTTGCCTTGTTTTCATCCAAACCCCGGGAGACTACTAAGTAGTCGTTTCATGCATGATTGAACCTGCAAGTATCCGGGACCGTTAGGTCACCAGGCAGCCCCGAACCAGGGGAATGCATCAAGGCAAGATATTCACTGTACAGAATCATGATTCAAGTATCTCGTGTACTCGTGTTCTTGTGTGCACTCGTGTTCTCTTGTTCTAGTGCACTCTTGTTCTCGTGTATCTCGTGATAATTGGAAAGACCCAATGATTGCATGTCGCGGACAACTCGAAAACGAGGTATATAGTTCCACGAACGGTCACGGGGCACTGGACCGATCCGGATGGAACTCACGTTATTGTATAGTCCATTGTGCTGGATGAGATGGCATGTAGCGCTCCTTGTTCTTTCGCTGCATACCATTCTCTCCAGTGACTGAACCCTACTGTATAGTCCATTGTGCTGGACGGGATGGCATGTAGCGCCCCTTGTACTTTCGCTGCATACCATTACCGCCAGTGACTATCGTCCTTTATGGCTATGCCAGCGACAACTGTTCATATAGATAAGTCATCCTCGCTTAGCGGCTATCCGCGTGCGAGTCACTGCATCGCATCGACTAAACACCTGAACGATCATGTTAAAATGACCCTCGTGTTTGCATATGCAATGCCTCCTGAATGTTATACTTGCCCGTGCTTGAATTAACATTGTTTGCCTCAATGTTTGCCTTGGACAGGGAAGGACAAATGGTAAGTTGGTAAGTCTCGCCGTGTTTCCTCTCATATCGCACGGCGCACTGCCACACGAGTTAGGTTATTCAATATTTGCATGAAACTGATCCTAAGGCAACTAGAAAGACAACTTAATAGTTGGTGCACGGAACTTATATTACGTGTTTTGATTTGTCGAGCGGGCGAGTAGCTTCCCCACCAGTGCATTCAATGTACTGATAATCCACCAGTTTGTGTGCAGGGTGCGAAAGAACCTCGTTCGGTGCGGATGCCTCCTTCGTACGTGCTAAGGCCAGGAGTTCCCTCTGAAGCCTTGCAACGGTGCGTCCGGAACAGAAGCACATATACAAGACATAATGTTGGAACATAGCCCGAACTCGCTTGAACATCGCCTCTACAATCATTCCACAATTGTAGCCACTTGGCACGCTTTTACTGTTTCAGAGAGAGAGGCTTGAGCGACTTGTAATCTCCGCTATACGCCGCCTGTAACACTTGTTCATATCAATAAAAGAGCTTGCTTTACTTCAAACTTGTGTTTAATTGCTTCCGCTATATTTGTCGACTCAGTGAACCTGTTACCGATCGCTATGCGTTCATGACTCCACTGCACTCGGACAATCTGTGCGACTCTGTGGCTTAGAACTCTTACCGCCAGCCAATGAATCACGGCCTTGCACGGGCGCGGTTCACGCTCGTGCGGCATCATGCCCGGATGGGTTAAGCGATCGTTCCGCGGAAGCGCTAGCGAGGGTGATTCCCGCCTAGCGGGAACGACCGATTTGTCCACGGAAGATCGGGGCGTGACATGTTGGTATCAGAGCCTGGCTTCTGCGCCTTTGGACTTCGATTCGATATCTCTGTTTCAAAAGCTCGTTCGTGGGTTATGTGCACGCTCTCTCTCAATGCCTCGCTGGGATGTTCCAACAATAAGTCTAAATACTTTCAAAATGCGTTTTGAATGATATGATTGGTTGTCTGGTTGTATGTTGCGAGTGGCCTTTGTGCCAACCTGTGCGGACCCTTGATAGTATCGCTAGTAGCTTGTCCGATTTCACTGACTCTAAGTTTGGTTGAATGCATCTATTCGAGGGACGCCTTGAACTAGTGCACCATCTAAGACTTAGAAAACGTGAAACTCGAGTGCTAAGACTTCGCTATCACTAAGCTGGTTGACGTGTTCACGCTAGAGGGGCCCTTCGAAAGTGCGCACGATCCAGTCTAAGCGATATGCTGATTTCGAAGCTTGTGCAAGTGAATATCCAAATGAACAAGTACAACGACTTGTCTAGGATTGCCTCAACCCTAGATTATTGCTTGTCCTCAGTAAGTCTCGAGGACGAGACTTTTTCTAAGTTGGGTAGGATGTAACACCCCGTTCCGCTCAAGCGGACTGCCGTTTCAAACGACAATAGTGCAGCTGTCCCGACCCGCTTTGCCTCAACGAGAAGCAAAGGATATCCAGACTTGTCCCTACAGGAATTCAGCTTAGGCTTTCAGAGGCTTGCTTGACGTATCGCTCTACCGAGGCGAATCATCGCTAAGGTGGGTGGCTACGGTGAACTTGTCTTTGCTTAGCCAGCACACATAAAATCTGGAATATTCATGCTAGTCGCTAGGTGAATCACCCCCTGCATGCTAATAAATCCAACGCACCTAGCTAAGGGAATAATCCCAACTTGTATTGCTTATGCTAGAACATGAAAATTGAAATACTGCTTATGTTCAGACCCTCGCATGCTAAGTCCCTAACGGATTCATCTCTCGGCTTACCTTCGGGTCCGAGCAAACGTGTTACTTATGCCCCTTAGAAACGCATGCTTGTCTGCTTGAATGCTGCCTTGTTTTCATCCAAACCCCGGGAGACTACTAAGTAGTCGTTCCGTACATGATTGAACCTGCAAGTATCCAGGACCGTTAGGTCACCAAGCAGCCCCGAACCAGGGGAATGCATCAAGGCAAGATATTCACTGTACAGAATCATGATTCAAGTATCTCTTGTACTCGTGTTCTTGTGTGCACTCGTGTTCTCTTGTTCTAGTGCACTCTTGTTCTCGTGTATCTTGTGATAATTGGAAAGACCCAATGATTGCATGTCGCGGACAACTCGGAAACGAGGTATTGTTCCACGGACGGTCACCGGGGCACTGGGACCGATCCGATCCGGATGGAACTCACGTTATTGTATAGTCCATTGTGCTGGACGAGATGGCATGTAGCGCTCCTTGTTCTTTCGCTGCATACCATTCTCTCCAGTGACTGAACCCTACTGTATAGTCCATTGTGCTGGACGGGATGGCATGTAGCGCCCCTTGTACTTTCGCTGCATACCATTACCGCCAGTGACTATCGTCCTTTATGGCTATGCCAGCGACAACTGTTCATATAGATAAGTCATTCTCGTTTAGCGGCTATCCGCGTGCTAGTCACTGCATCGCATCGACTAAACACCTGAACGATCATGTTAAAATGACCCTCGTGTTTGCATATGCTATGCCTCCTGAATGTTATACTTGCCCGTGCTTGAATTAACATTGTTTGCCTCAATGTTTGCCTTGGACAGGAAAGGACAAATGGTAAGTTGGTAAGTCTCGCCGTGTTTCCTCTCATATCGCACGGCGCACTGCCACACGAGTTAGGTTATTCAATATTTGCATGAAACTGATCCTAAGGCAACTAGAAAGATAACTTAATAGTTGGTGCACGGAACTTATATTACGTGTTTGGATTTGTCGAGCGGGCGATTAGCTTCCCCACCAGTGCATTCAATGTACTGATAATCCACCAGTTTGTGTGCAGGGTGCGAAAGAACCTCGTTCAGTGCGGATGCCTCCTTCGTACGTGCTAAGGCCAGGAGTTCCCTCTGAAGCCTTGCAACGGTGCGTCCGGAACAGAAGCACATATATAAGACATAATGTTGGAACATAGCCCGAACTCGCTTGAACATCGCCTCTACAATCATTCCACAATTGTAGCCACTTGGCACGCTTTTACTGTTTCAGAGAGAGAGGCTTGAGCGACTTGTAATCTCGGCTATACGCCGCCTGTAACACTTGTTCATATCAATAAAAGAGCTTGCTTTACTTCAAACTTGTGTTTAAATGCTTCCGCTATATTTGTCGACTCAGTGAACCTGTTACCGATCGCTATGCGTTCATGACTCCACTGCACTCGGACAATCTGTGCGACTCTGTGGCTTAAAACTCTTACCGCCAGCCAATGAATCACGGCCTTGCACGGGCGCGGTTCACGCTCGTGCGGCATCACGCCCGGATGGGTTAAGCGATCGTTCCGCGGGAGCGCTGGCGAGGGTGATTCCCGCCTAGCGGGAATGACCGATTTGCCCGCGGGAGATCGGAGCGTGACACAGGGTTCCCACTTTTTGATGTTCATCCCCAGCGCGTGCTTATGCACGATATTACCCTTCCTTAATAAGCCATTATCGGTATTCAGAAGTCCTGGATATGCAACAAATAATGGATCCTCAAAAGCTCCCCAACGGAGCAATTCTCAAGTCTACTTGCACACTCCCGAAGGGACTACTCGAAAACCAGTCTCGTTAGACGCTAGCCATGTCCATATTTTTTCTGAGCTATCAGCCTAACAATATCCCCAGTGGAGTAAAATTCAGGTCTATCTACATTCCTGGATAGACCACACTCAGCAAACTACTCATCGGTGAGTTCTCGGATATTGGTTTACGTCCATATTACCTCTGAACTACTATCCTAAAAAAATTTCCAGGTTGTGTTTGTCATGTCCATATTACCTCTGAGCAAAACCTCCCTGGTTTGGATATCGATTATCGCGTCCATACTACCTTTGATATCGGTTGTCATCTCAACTTAGCACCCGTACTTAACTCTAAGTAAGCCAGCGGTGTTAAGTCCACAAATCCTGTCACGTCCATATCACCTCTGGAAGGGTTTGTCTCGAACCTATCATTTGCACTCCAGTGCACAAGAAGTGATAGGTCCACCAAATATCCCCTAGTGGGATATCCTAAATAGACTGTGATATTGTACTACGTCCATATTACCTCTAGTATGGTATCCAAAGCCCACTCAAACAATTGCAAACGAATGGAATAACTTTTATTTCTTTCCACGGAAAGAAATTGAAAGAAAAAATACATTCGAGGGATTGTCAAGATCCCAAGCTCAAAGGCAAAATGGGGACACAAAAAGCAAAAGAAGAACTATTGGTGTTATGAGTCAGAGAACAACTCTGCTATCCGTTTATGGAGATGAGCAAAATGGCCATCCAGCCACCTCTTGGCTCGATGCTCAACTTCTTGAGCCATAACCTCGGGATCCTCGTAGCAAGCGTAAGACTCGTGTATGTCCTCTAGTAGTTGCACCAGAATCTCAATGCCAGCCGTGTACTGCGCTACTTGGCTCGCCTCGGTTCGGATAGCCTCCTCTTCCTGCTATGCCTCCCGCAGCCTATTCCTAATCGCATCAAGCTCGACCTGGAGCCATCTAATTTGCTCAGTCATGTCCTTTTGTCGGGAGAGGCACTCTTCTCTGGGATCGTCCAGCCGGCCATGCCTCTCCTGCAAGATTCGAAGATCATGCTGCAAGCACTCCATAGACGAAGCAAAGAAGGTCGTCTCCGTCTCCACCTTCTTTGATAACTCGTTATATTCATGGGATATCAGCATTCACATATCCGCTTGCGGGTACTGCTGCAACTCCGTCAGGCATTTCTCCATCTCCACCAGTTTCTGGCCTAAAAAGTCGGCAAACTGCTCAAAACCAGGGATATCCCTCAGAGAGTGGACCTGGCCCTCGGCAAAGTGCCTTGCCCAGACGAAAGATTTGTTGTACTCCAACACGCCCTCGATCCCCTGCTTCAAGAACATGTGGAAGCTCCGGATGAAAAGCCTGACATTCTCGTCAATCTCTTCTAATGATGTCGGAGTCAAAGGCGGTGGGATTGAAGAAGAGGCCGCAGGTGCAGCAGGCAGCACAACGATGTTCGAAAACTTCGAAGTCAAAACAACAATAGAGGAGCAACCAGTGGACTGTCTGCGAGCCAATCTTTCATGGACGCACGAAGTTCCTAGATACCCGGCAGCTGAGCCGAGGGTACCGGAGTAGTACCGAGACTGGGGACAAAAGTAATGGGGCACCTCGCCGCATCGGCTCCCACAAGTGTACCATCCCTAGACCGCATCGTGGCAGCTTCAGGAGGTGACCCAACAATCTTAATAATGGGAATGACCTCATCGCGACGACTTACGACCCTACTGTCCAAAGAGGCTTCAGCGCAGAACCCCCAGCGATGATGGTTGCAGGATCAGCCGCCACACCAGAAGAAATTGTAACAATAGGAACCTCCTCCACCATAGGCTCAGTAGAAAGCACAGCAGGATGTTCCTCGCCTCCAGAAGAGCGATGGAGATATTCGGATCTCTTCCTAACAAGCTCGCTACCTCCTTCCTCTTCTACACCTTCCTTAGAGGCCGCGTCCACTATCTTCAAAGGAAAGGTAGTACCTGCAGGTCTAGAACAACCTGTGATTAGCTTCGCCTACAGAATGGAGAGTTGAAGCCAGATAACCTTTTTTTGTCTACTTTATGCATTATCTCAGGTTCTAACTTATTCAAAGTATCAAAAGATAAATGTCTCAATCTGCAGTGTTAAAGCATTGCTTCTGTCTTTGGCCCTCCACTAATAGTAGTAGCGAGCATTGAAGCCTCCCTGTCTAGTTACCAAAGGACATAACGCCTGATGCCAGTCTCAAGCCTCTTCCCCGTGACCTTCTCCTGGAAAGAACATATATTCCGATAAAAAAGAACAGTGCAATTCAATTGATCAATGAGAGAGCTAACAGAAAGTAAGTTGACCGAAAATAAAGGAACATACAAGATAGATGAGGGTAACATATGAAGTACAATAGACCGAGCCAGTACCCCTGATGAGTTGGAATATCACATCAGCAGTCTGAACTGTCTTAGGATGCATATGTTTGCTCGAATAATACAATGCAAACTCACTAGATGCACCTGTGATATGCCTAGATGCACATGAGTCTATGATCCAATCAGTATGAGATTTAGTAGATGCAAATGCCTGAAGCAGGATATTGTTGCACATATGAGCAACGTAACCAGTAAAGTTACCAAGGTAGGTAGTGTCAGCCAGATCCTGAGTGGCATCCCTTGCCCTTAGAACTCTCAACCTGAAGCTTGAACTGACGTAGTTCCTCCAGCTTTGTCATCTCGGCTCCAGTCATCTTAGTAGTGGTCTCCTCTGGCACAGCTAGGGAGCAACTCCCCAGCCTCCATTTCCCCTGTCTCCTTGACCTGTACGTTCACCTCTCTGTCCTCTGCATCCTCGGCCACGACCAGAATTGCGAGGTTGAGGACAGTTGTAGCTGAGGTGTCATTTCTTCCCGCAATTGTAGCACTCCCTATCATCGCTGATGGGAGTACTAGGAATCACCAATGTCGAGTGGACAGCAGGTAAGGTCTCGCCTTTTATCACTTTATGTCTAATCTTCTCTTGCTCCATCGATGTAACAGCCTCATCCAGGGATGAAAAAGATGGCAGATGACACATTGCTGCCCTCCTACCCTCAAACTGTGGGTTCAAACCCTTAAGAAAAAGAGCCACACGCCTACATTCAAGGTACTATTTTCCAAGGAGAACATTTGCCGGATTTTGCAGGATAGCGGATCATAGTGATCCAAGTCCGCCTATAAACGACGTAGCTCCGCTGCATACTAGAATACTGTCTTCTCCTCATGTGTGGTAGCATCAATCTTTTTCTCAACTTTCATCATCAACATGACACTTCCAACTCCAGAGTACATCCTAGCCAATGTCTTCCAAATATCAGCTGCATTGCAGATTGACTCCACCATCTCAGCTATGGATGGAGACAGAAGTCAGCAGCCAAGAAACCACCAGATAATTAAGGTGACTCCATGTGCTCCACTCAGCACTCGTCTTATCCTCTGGCTTAGTACACTCTTCCTTCACATATTTTTCAAGTTCCTTGGTTTGAAGGTTCAACAACGCCCTCCTAGATCAACTTAGGTTGTTTCTCGTCCCCTCAAGTTTGATGTCATTGGGTAGCAACTCTATCTTCTTCATCACCTGCGACGGTTCTGGTGCGAACACGACTGCCCTACTGGATGAGAGCTCCTCTAATTTGGCCTGAAACATCCTGGCCATCCTCTCTAGTATCTCCTTCAGCTCCTGACTAGTCACAGGTGTTCTCATCTCCAAAGTTGCTCTTATCGCAAACTCAACACATGGACGAGATCAAACGTAACTTAAATACAGGTTGTGTGCCTACATACGATCACGGCTTTCTCCATCTATCTGTATACCTCCAAGTTCATGCGGCAGAAGAGGTACACGATAGGTAAAAATCATCGAAACAAAGGCTAGAGATGGAGATCTATGCAAAACTTTCCAGGAAGTATGCTCTCTAATCTCAGAACCCACGTTTGATATCGAAATCAGAGGATCACACAAGAGTTCCTCTCTGATTATCCACGATCCAACGAACAACTCGCCTACGCCAACGTATGACGAGGTCAAGGTCGGTAGCAACGTACCCTACTTCCCGCAGGTTCGATAACACCCACAGGGGGCGTCGACGTACCCTGCTTCCCGCATGTTCGACCACACCCACAGGGGTGCGTCGACGTACCCTACTTCCCGCAGGTTCGACAACACCCACCGAGGGGATGTCGACGGCGGAGAAGAGGGACGGTGGTGTAGAAGAAGAAAAGACAAAAAAAAATTATTGTGGAAAAAAATATTCAGAATTTTTGCTGTGATACCACGTAGAAAGCCTTAATTGATTTATTTTTCAAAGAGGGTACATATATACAGGAGGAGGCTAGAGAGGCTAGCCTCCTCCTTACTTTCTATCCAATGTGGGACTAAATAAGTTCACATAACTCAACACATTGCAATGTGAAAGCCTTGTGTTTCTCGTTGATCAATACTTTAAGACTTTCTCGATAACTTTGTTTTGTGTCAATGTCAAGCCTTGTATTTCTGCCTCTTGAATCGCCACCATCTTTTTCTGAAATTACAAACATTTATATTATAATGATGCACAAGGCTCACTAAACATCTTTGACAAATCTAGATAAACAAAGACCTATGCCTAGCTAAGTACTAGATGATTTAAGCAACTACAATAGACAAACACCAAGCAAAAGAAATGCTGATACAACTTAATACAATAAAATGAGCATTTCAACTTATCTATATGTACATAGAAAATTATCCATTTAAAGACAGTAGCATGATATTTCCACTTAAAGACAACCAAACCCCTAAGTACAACCCAATTTTGGCCAAATCTCGGTCATAACTTCTACATATACTGATATACTTAGACAATTATCTTCTATTATAAAGCATCCTTTCCCTGTTTAGCAAAGGTTCAGCACATATAGAAAAATTATTGCATAACAATTAGATAAAGTAAACTTGTGAGAATCTCACAAGTTGTGTTATTTTAGTGATTTGGCAACATAGCTAGAAACACATACGTAGGTTACAATCATAAGTGTTGAGCTCAAAGATTGGATAAACATAAAAACATAGTCAAAAAGAGTAAATATTGCTACAACCTACTTAAGAGAGAAATCGGTTGTGAAGAGTAACAACTCCAAACCATGTTGACAACTAAGCAGAAAAAAAGATAACTGGGTGCCACATATATTCCATTGCAATGTTTTAATCCATAACATAAAAAATGTGATCTTCTGATTCCATGTCAACATAATTGTCTTTGATCCAAAAACTTGAGTTCTAAGGAAATTAAAGGACCTAACTTGAAGTCACATTACTGAACAAATAGAGACTAAAATATATAACACTTAACTTTCGTGTGCTGGTTATTTGCACATAATCAATAACTGATATTTGACCAGATTCCTACATCCATATATAAAATTAAAAGACATAGGCTTTGACATTCAACACAAAAGCCTATATGAAGATAGAAGATCAACATGTACATATATGAATTTGAGTTAAAATAGTTCTCTGTCTGTTTGACTTACCACATGGTGTCCCAAATTAGATGTATCCTTTCCTCTATACCTGCATGACAGTTGTGAGGATAGAAAATATGTAATAAATTTAACTTGGAATATACTACTGGAGTCATCAAATTGAGCCGCATCTGTAATGCAAAAAACTACAAGGAAAAGTACTTTTTATAGTTATAGAATTTTAATACAATAAACATCAATTTAGAACTTCAATACTTAAATACACTGACAACACCATATTCTGCAAACACATCAAGATTCATCAGACAAACTTAAAGAATATAGAACCTTACATATAAAGGTATAGAAGTTATTTATTTTTTACATTTAAGATTGTTTTATTGATCAAAGCACTCTTTTAGGTGCCATTTGACAATGCAGCATGGAAAAGACGCATCAAATATTGTAGCCATCTTTCCATATTCCCAGCATGAAAATGTTACATCAAAAATAATGTATCACATCCTAGATTCCCAGCATTCTTGACAACAGATATGCTTATAACTTATAAGCAACTTGAAGGATCAAATGGCCCTTATAAAATTGATTACATCTAAAACATAAAGGAGATGCATCATCTCATCTTAAACATTGATAAAAAAATTAAGAAAAATAATAGCTAACAGATTTGTCAATCGAACTAAATTTATGGTAAGAAAAATACTTGATCGAGGTTTTTCCGAACCATGTTCTCATTCTCCTTAGAGTACTGAAGGGACCTGATGAAGATGAACTTGCCTTTCTCGCGATCCTTCTTCTTCTTGGCATCAAGGTCCTAGTCTTCTCCACTACTATCCAAGCCTTCTCCATCATAAAGCATTAACTCTTTGTTCCAGTGCCAAAGTCCTAGAGAAGGTAAACCTACAAGGCTATCTGATGGGTTGTTAAACCTACTTTTTGGATTTTGTAGTTTAAGCTTTGCAACAAAGAAGCACCATATAAAACCAATTGAAGACAATAATATAAATCAGAACCCATATGCTTTTACCTTGATGAACTCCTGGTCGAAAATCACTTCCGCCTAGAAATCTAGCGCCACATTCCAAACCGATGGTAACTCGCTCAACTGATCAACCAATCAATGAACTATGATTATTAGTAAACATAAGAAACAAAAAGCAATAATACCCTCTTTCTACTTCGAATTAGGAAGCACATACACTCCAAATATCAGTGGTGTCTGTGTACATGAAATAGAAGTCTCAATGTCAAAACTAACTATGTTGATCCTCCTTTCCACCTACAGTGCCTCTATCGGCTGATTTACGATTGTTTCTACATTCAGTAAAAGATTAACAAAATAAAATAAGTAATTCATTCGGAAAAAGCATCATTTAGGAAGGAGGATCTAGTTCAATACCGCAATCCCGAAATACAAGATAAGCAGATCGAGATTGGGTCTTCAACAATAAAGTATTAGGGATTTGGTTCGGACTAAAAGAATAGGAATTAACGTTTTTCGGAACCAAAATAACTTTGATAAGTCTCACTCTCATTGCTGAACAAATTTACCTAAACAACTACTTCTCAAAATAGCTAGCAGGTCCGAAGGAGACAGATGCTTCATAAATCAACAAATATTTGGGCATTTAGCATTTGGAACATGTCCATTTCTGGAACACACCTATTTCCACCAATCTATATACTATGATATAATAAATTTGAATCTATAAACCTGGAGTTACATACAATCTACAGATCCAGATCTAGAATTAAAAAATCTCACAAACATACAATGATCGACAAGCCGATTTTTAGTACCCGTTGTCCCCTCACCAACCTCGCGGTCCCGTCCATAGCGATACTCCTGAGCATATTCTCCCTAAGATGCTGAGCCACCTCGAGCTCCAGTCGGACTCGAGCTCGGTCAAGATCGGCGAGAGGCCCTCAACGAATTGGAGATTGACGACATCACCGATTACCTGGCATACCTGACCGATTGTGCCGGCGCCGGTGAAATCGACGGTGATCTTTCCTTTCGTGGAAGGTTTTGATGCAAGAGGCGGCACGACCTAAGGGGAGGGGTGAAGAAGGAGGAGGAGACGTGGGACAGGAGGTGGCCAACGGTGGACAAGCGGTGGAGCCTTAGAGAGAGAGCAGTAGAAAGCGAGAACCACGAGATTGGTGTTCGTACTGACCAAAGAGGAAATGGGTTGTTCCTATGGGAAAGACTTGGGTCTTCAAATTTTTTATTTTTTTGCGGGCAAAATTTTATTTCCCCTCACCACCAAATAAAACGCCAAAATTTTCGTCCAAATAAAACCTTTTCGAATCATTAGTAATGTTATATTTTGTTGCTATAGGTAAACATGTAATAGCAATGATATAATTTGTTATTAATCTTACTGCCAGAAAGTATAGATGATTTAGCAACGACATCATCATTATCTTTTCACTCTTTTGATCTGCAGCAACAGAATAATGGCAACGACAATTTTTTTTTTTCCAAATTTGTATTTAGCAACGATAAAATTATGTGTTGCAAAGAAAGTTTATTAGCAACGAAAATATTGTTTTGCTAAAAATATACGTTGTCTTATGGATTATTTCTTGTAGTTATTTGTGCGGAAAATGAAAACATAGTTTTGAAATGAAAAATGTAAGAGGGGAATGAAAATATATGAGGGAAATGAAAAACGCTTCTGAAATTTGTGTGGAAATCTGAAAAAAAAACTAAGTGGAAAAAATTTACAATAAGGGAAACTAAAAAAAATATCTTTCACAACGTGCTGAAGCACGTCGTAAATGAGTATTCTTTCACAACGCACAAAAATGCATGTCGTAAATGATTCTTCAATTACAACGCACAATAATGCATGTTGTAAATGAGTCTTCAATTACAACGTGCAAAAATTCAAGTCGTAAATGAGTTTTCAATTACAACGCGGAATAATCCATGTCATAAGTAAGTTTACAATTACGGCGTGCATGTCAAACACGTCGTAAAAGAGACAAAAAAATAAATTTGTTTACGGTGCACAAATGTGCATGCTGTAAAAGAGTGTCATTTACAACACGCAGCAACTGTGCGCCATAAATTATGCGCCGTAAAAGCTATATTTCTTGTAGTGGAAAGTCTATGTAGATTCGGATCTTTCCGTTCTTCTTGATGACGGGCACATGTTAGCGACCCAATCTGAATGTTGTTCTTCTCAGATGAAGCCACTAGCAATTAGTTTGTTTACCCCACCTCAGCTTCGATGGCGTTCATGATATCTGGACGGAACTGTTGTTGCTGCCTTACTGGCTTGGCGTTTGACAGGATGTTGAATTTGTGGACCACGATCTGGGGGTCCAATCCTGACATGTCTTCATATCGCCAGGCAAAGACATCGATATACTCCCTTACGAGCTGTAGTAGGGATTTACGATCTTCACCGGACAGACTTTTGCTGATGAAGATAGGTTCAGGAGCAGATTTATCACCCAGGTCGACTTATACGACCTCGTCCTCAGTGGGAGGTTCTTGTTGCTCGAACCGTAGCTCCCACTGTGCGTTCAGGCATTGGGCCCATGGCTTGACCTCTAAGGGTTCAAGTTGGTCTTTATCATCTTCCTCGGGTTGTGCTGATGCCATGTTGATAGATAGCGTCTTTTTAACCATGTCTCATATGCATGTATCAGAGTCCCAAGCGGAGGATTCTGAAGAGTGAGAATACACTTCGCCTTCCTCCTCCGAGTCTTCGGGAGTAGATGAAAGTGTAACGTACCCTAGACCGTATCGAGTCTTGTAGTAGTATTCCTCAAATTTTTCCATAGGAGTGAGGAGATGCAGAGACAGTCGCCGGCCTTTGTCATAATTTAGGTCTCGGACACTTTTAAGATCATAACCCATCTTATTGATAAGGTGCTTGGTTTGTGAGCTGTAGCGGTATGTTTGCATCATTCCGCCCTCAAGTTCTGGTTCTTGTTCCTTGGGGATGAAGGACTGAAGACATTCTATTCTGCCAAAGATGATGGGTTTGTGTCACCCCCTCCTTCTTGTTGGAACTATAATGTAAGAGTTTTGGCTAGGGAAGATTTGGTTCACTACATAGGTGGTAGTCAGTTGTCTATGCAGTTGCAGGCCAATACCGTGCTCTAAGGAATACATTGTACTTAAACGTGTAACATCATATAAGATCCGAATTCCTCACATTATCAAACTTGAATTTAATTCCAATCTTTAAATATAAATTTTAAATCCACACTTGTAGACCAAGAACTATTGTTTTAATCTTCTTAAATTTCTCAAATTATAAATTAATAACCCAATAACCAAACTTTTAAAATCCAATCCTCAAAATTTTATTCTCCAAATTTAAATTCTAAAAATTAACTCTTCCAGATTTAGACCCTTCAAATTTAAAGAAAATCAAATCTAGTATGTCATGACCTTCCCAAAAATTTATAATTTTCACTATTACCATATAATATCTTTAAATTCCATCCTCAAAGTCGTCAAATTTTAAAAAAATTTAACTTTAATTGTCAAGATAGTCTTCTCCTCAATTCCTCAAGTTACTGATTTTTTTTAATCCATAATACCCATAACTTAAATCAATTTACCCTCTTTAACATCATTAAACCTAGCAATCATAAGGCTACCCAACAAAATAATTTATATATGGCATATCTAATCCTAGTCAATATCTTAAGAGCAAATCAAATCCTTAAAATTTATAATCTTTAATACAATATATCTTCATCCCCTCACTCTCAAAATTTTAATTTAATTTTATCTATTCTTAAAATTTGAATCAAATCACATAATTTAAAATAATCTCATCAAAAATTTGAATTCCAATAATTATTCCATCAAATTTACCCCTCCATTTTTTTAATTACTAAGATGATAATAATTAACTTTATAAAATCATTAAATTTGAATTCATCACTATCATATCCCAAAATCCTCCAATTTTAAAGTCCAAGTTCAGTCTTATCATGATTTCCTCATTTTCCTTCAAAATTTTAAATTTTAACTAACACAATAACAAATTATCTTTATTTGTAACTAACCAAAATCTTTCTAGGGCTGCTAGTCATCCTAAAAATTTGAATTTGAAACTATTCTCTCGATCTTATTCCTTTATTTTTTTTCCACACAATTTTCAAACAATCAAAATACTTACAAAATCTATAAATTGAGATTCACCAATACTTTGCCTCATCCTATTATAAGATGCTTAAATTTAGATTCCAAGTCAAATATTCAAATTTTGTGACTAAATTTATTTTTGTCAATACTGGCTTATCTAATTATAAAATCTTCATCTCAATGATATTTATCTTCAAAATTGAACTTCATAGAAATTTAAAATCTGTAGGATACTTCAAATTTAAATTTAAATCCGCCACCGTGCTCTTCTTAAAATTTTAATTTCAATAATCTCCAATTTCTTACCTCAATTTCTTTTTCAACATTTAAGTCCAAAAGCACTTCCTTTAAAACTTTTACCTTATCTTAGCAAAAAATTCATATTTATCAAACTATATAGAAGTTTAAGCTTCAAAGCACCAACTTTAACAATTTACATCTTCTACAATTGATTAACCTCAAAAATAATTTGCCAATTGAGAATTCTACCCACCTTTGATCAGACCTTTTCATCAAAATATAATGTTATATCATCACCTAAAAATATCTTAAATTCATCTAAAAGGTTTACCTTAAAAATTGAGATATGTCTCTATCTTAATCATACAACTTATGTAACACCCTTAATTACCCAAGCAATCAAACTAAAATAAGCTTTTCTATTGTATACTTAGTCCTAGTCATTCTCCTAAATTCAAATTATTCCTAATTGGGAATGAGCGCTTATTCTTAAATTTTTCTTTTTCTATTATTATCATAGTATGAAAATGGATATCCTCCAAGCACGAGCTTATTTAAAATCCTTGTACCCAATAATCTTTCCAAGGTGAGAGCCTGAAGTTCCATTTTTTGAAGTTCATAATATAGTTCCTTGTATCATCTTGGGCTATAACTAATCCCTAACATCTCACTAAGCTTTTCTGTAAATTATTCTAGACTGCTAATAGTAACCAATAACTTCTAATCTAGGCAATTGATAGGCTCCATCTTGTTTTAGATTCCTACTACTAACGTCAATTCTCATACCCTCAACTATTACAACTCTAATATCTAGAAAACATCTACCATAATCTTCCATACTCAGGTAACTATCTACTTACAAATATTATATCATATATGCCTTCTTCGTCTTGACATGAATCTCCTCCTAGGGAAATCACCACGCACGAGTGTTCATCTCTCCGATATAAGGAAAGATGAGAATCAATGAATAATAGTACAAAGGAAGTATGAATAAATATAATTAGGAGGTTCAAAGATGATAATATAAATCAAAGGGAGTTTCAATAATAATTGTGGATTGAGATCCTAACAACCTTATCCTAACGCAGGCTCTCTCGACACACTAACATAACCGAGACGATATAATCTCGACCTGCATGGGCCACCATAAAAATATGTCACACCCCAGTCTCAAAATACGTAGGACTAGAAATACGTAAACATGCCAGTTATGTATTCAACTAGACTCTTGCCCGACTCAAATATGTATAAGTTGTACCATAATGGTTACTATCCAGATAACACAGTAAATATATCTATATCCCAATCCACAATAAAATAAATATAAGAATGGACAACAAATATTATGGTGTTCAACCCACTTTATACTTGTCCGAATGGACTCAAAAGAATAAGCACGAGTCTATAAAACTAGGCTATATCAGCAGAAATAAATAATGAGAAATAAATATAAATATGAAAGAATATGATATACGTATCAACTACATATACGTCAATCCTGGAGAAATAATCATCCACCAGTATACTCCACCAAGCCAGCTCAGCAACATCCTGGGGACAAAATCTAGATCCAGGTCCTCAGGGGACAAAGCAAGGTACAAATAAAATATGCCAATAGTAAACAGTATAACAACACAAGGGTGCTTAGGGGCTTAACTATAGTAACCATCTAAGTGAATGCACATGAGAACATCACCACTACGCTAGACCACCGATGTATAAATATGGAGTTATCAAAGGATACTTCAATAACTATGAAAATCTTCAGGCACTGTTAGGGAACCTGTAGTAACTAATGAAAATTCGAAACTCTCGTAAGAGTTCATGGTAACATGGTGAATAGTGGTAGCCTAACATTCCGAGTACGCTCTTCCCTCACAATATAACCTCATGTCTCATGTCCATGACGTATCATGCCCATAACATGCAAGATTAATCACTAACTATGTGTCGAGTCAATTATGCAAATTTAATCATATCATCTATCTCATATCACCAGTCCCATCCTAACACCGAATTCGGTATCTCTGAATGTCAAGTATAGATTTTGTCAATGCAAGTCATGTCAAGTGTCCTATGGTCTATGGTATATCATGCAAGAAGTACCATGAACAAAGAAGTACGACAGTAATGCAACTAATCAATACACGACTTCTCTGGCAGATGTCGACACCCGAATAGAACTCAGATTTGATTAAGAAGCAAAGAAGATTTGTACACAAGGTTTTCTAATTAGGAAATATTATCTTTTTGATTCTATTGATTGGTTTATTAAAATTTGTATATAAATCTAGATCCTGTAGAGGGGATTTAGTGAGCCTAATATAACATGTAAGGCCTCCCTTATTAATGGGGTTAATTTTATGAATATTTATTTGGTTTTAAATGAGGTATAAAAGATAGATGCAAAGATTGGTTTCTAAAAATGGAAGATATGAATTTAAATAAAAGATTTGAATCATGCAAAGTTTATAAAGCATGTGGGGACTCAAATAAATGGGACACAATTATCATGGATGTAGTAGGTCTAGTTAGGCTCATGAATATAAAATTAGTCAGAAGAAAATGATTGGTATTGCTAATTAAAATTTTGCGCAACGACAAAAAGGTAATTAATTGCCATTTTCTTGTAATTGTGTTGCGAAAGTTGTGCGACCAAAATAAAGCAAAAAAATATTAATTTGTTAGTGAAAGTTATGACATGAGCCTAATTTGGCTCGTGTAAGTCTAATATGCATAGTTGGCTGAAGGGAAAGTTGGTTGGAAGGAAAATACTAGTATTGCACTCAAGATCTTAAGACTACGGTGAAGGGTTTCTAAAGTTTTTAAAAATATCTGATACTTATATTAATTAAATAAATAATTCTTTTAATATAAAAATAAATCAAAAATACCAAAATAATCTTATATGAAAAATTAGGGTATTTACACGCGCGAGCTTACAAGATGAACACAAAATAAGATAGTTGATCCATACATTACATGTCATGACCTGATTTCGTAGAATTGTTGAGGCGTCCCCCGAATCGTGACCGCCGTGCAGGCCTGGGGTTGCGCCCGCACAAGGCTTTAATGATTTGCATAGCAATCACATATTCAGAGTACGCCGATAAATTGAAGCACAGATTTGAAACATGGAAAAGTTCTCTTTATTGATAATGAACATCTATTACAAACTCTTGAACGAGTCAGCTAATATGCCGCACGGGCTTACAAAAGAGATGACTCAAAATGAGATAGCAGTCCTGTACATTACATCCCTTTACTAAACTTCAAAATGTATAGGCCTCCGGGCTGGAGGACGGCTTTGCCACGAAGCTGCATTTGTGTATGAAGAGTTGCAAGCTTCTTTCTTCAGAATGCTTCAAGGGGGCGCGATGAAGATGCGCCAATAGCTGGACTGGATCGGGAAGACGACTTCGGCTCCTCGCTCGGTTCACCTTAGTGCGGAGAACCTGTTTCAACGAGGGTCAGCATATTGAAACATACTGGTAAAGGCGAGCTAACCGAACTATACCAATCAACACGTTGTTTTAATGAAGCATGCATATTTTTGTGGGTTTCTATCTTGCCTTAGTTTATTTATAAGCAAGCAGCATATATAATTTACTAAAATGAACATGCCACCGTTCGGTGGATTTTACCTGCCCGTCTGAATTACCTGCACAATACTTACCATGCCTTCCCTGCCACGAAGACACAAGTTAGTTTGCAACAGGTTTAAATATACACGATGATCACTGGCATGATTGCCATAGTGGACGTAGCCGAGGACAAGGATAGCATGCTACGAGAGTACATGATTGCGCTGCAAGCTATCCTGTCCCGAACACGACGACTACACACGAGTTCCGCCCGGATCGGATCGGTGCCAGTGCCCCAGCGACCGTCCACAGAACCAATACCTTGTGCACAAGTTGTCCATGATCGAACACGATTAACAAGTTAATACTTCATGCAGTTGAGGCAACACGAGTGCAAGAACACGAGTACACGATAAGCAGTATTGCATGATTTATTTTGCATAGCCTCCCTGAACAATTATGCATATACAAGATGTGATCTATACTTAGCACGGTTTAGAACATTTTGCACGAACAAGCATACCATAAGATAACAGTTCACATGTTTGATTGACAAGCATAATATAATCCAAGCCTATTCTCTTTTATCTTGGTTTCTTTTATTATTACTTGGTATCGTTTAATCGGGGCAAAGAAGAATACAGATTTATTAGATGTGAAGACTTGGAAGCAGGGCTAGCTAATCGGGATGATAGCCACTCACATAGATTGTTGGAAGGGAGAAGAAAAGAGGCGCTTCACGACTCCGCTCGCAAGCCGCCTACTGCTCGTTCACCTGCATTACGAACAGCTCGATCAATACCTCTTCCACTTTTCCAATCTTGAAATTGAAGTACAGTTCAATGAACGAAAACAATGAAAACCATCGAAACCGTTCAAGGAAAACAAGCAAATCCCAAAACCAACTCAAAGCACGAAAGCAACAAGCGACATCGAAAACCGAGGCAAATAAAAGATAGCAGCGGAGAGGTCCCTCCTGACTCTGCCGCTAAGTCGATCCCAGGGGCACGGTCCACTGAATATGGGAATCGATTTCGAAGAAACAAATCCATAACGAGGACGAGTTCTTAATTCAATCTATCCCGATCGAACGATACCGTCTTGTGTTTCTTAGCCGCGCTCTCCGCACCGGGAGAACGGGGCGCTACATTACATCCCTTTCTAAAATTCAATAGACCAAAAGACCTTGCATACGGGTCTAAACCATCGCCTTACAGCTTTAAAAGATGAATGCACGATCTCCGAGAATGGTACACGTTTCAAAAGTCACGAACTCGTGCGCATCAAGTTTATGAAAAGGTTGGGAAGGGCTTCAGCTCCTCGCCGAGTCGCCTTGGCTTAGAGAACCTATTGCAACAAGGGTTAGTACATCAAAATATACCGGTGAGGGTGAGCTAATCCAACTCACCAAATCGACATAGTTTTTATGTAAACTTGAAATATTATTATTATTTGATCTTTCTACCTTGCTTTAGCTCAAGTTTCAAGCAAAAATAGAAGTAAATGACAAAACTAAATGTTCCACCATTCGGTGACTTTTACCTGTGTCGTCTGACTCACTTGCACAAAACTTACCATGTCCTTTCCTACCACGAAGACATAGTTAGCTTGTACAGTTTAAATATACATGGATGGGGTCACTGGCGCTACAAACCATTATGGACTATAATCCGGGTGGACGGCGATAGTTGTATACGCGGTAGCAAGCCCGCTACAAGCCACCACGCTACCCGTGCTAGACCATTAGCACGACTATACTAACATTCTGCCTAGAGGATAAATCAGTTCCAGTGTCTCGACGACCGTTTACAGGAACCCTACACCTTGTGCACAAGTTGTCCGTAACCATGCGACGTCTAAAAACTAAGTTATCAAACAAAGCATTTCAAGACAACATGAATGAAACATAATGATTCAACGTAACTCCATAGTATAGTCTACATGTTCAAGCGATCATATTACAAATTATGTACTACTCATTGTACAATTATAGATAAATAAGTTCTAGTTACAACTAAAAAATAAAAAAATATATATACATAGCGGCACACAACAATATGATCGTTTGGTGATTTTATGTGACAAGCATCAAGTGTTCCAAGTTTACTCCTTATTATCTTGACTCAGTTATTATTATTATGGTATCGTTGATCAAAATGTAGGAATTACAAAAGTAATTTTTTCAACAAAGATGTGAATTAGGAAGGATTGATCAACGAAATAAAAAAAGATAAGACATATTATTTGGATACTTCTCTTCAACTCTGAAGTATTGTATTTTTATTTAATACGAATATGAGTGAAGACTTGGAAGAAGGGCCAGCTTATCAAAGGTAAGGCCACTCATAAGTTAGTAAATTGGGAAAGAGAAATATAAGATCTTTAGGACTTCGCTAGCATATTGTAATGACTTACTCCGCATGGTGCATTACGCTGAGTCGGATTGGAACGAGGCATTGGATTAATTTTATTTCAAAAAGTCAAAATTGGAAACAAGTATTGATTCAAGTTTTGGTTTCATATGTAGACTTTTATCGGGACTTTCTGAGGTCGATTTATTGCCTCGATGCAAAAAAATGCACGAAGTCAAGCATTATGCAATGAAATCAATGGGTTAGTTCACAACAGTACAGAAATAGCAAGACTTAGGCAATGGTGCAGTCTTCCTTGAAGCCGCTCGGGTTGGATAATTGAGAACCACGGCTTGCTCGTATGGTTATACTAGTTAAATAAATCATGCTTCGCATCAGACCACGAAAATTAGGGATAGGCTGTATCGACTCTGGTGAAGAGATAGGTTGTATCAGCTCGACAGAATAATAGACAGATGAGTATAAGGTGGGTGGGCCCTGACCCTTCTTCATGCTTAATAAAATACATCAGTTGTATGCTAGCAATTTTATAGATCCAGCATGCGTGGCTCAGAGAAACACAAGAGAACCTATATTGATTACTAAGATAGAACATTGAAACAAAGTATATCAAGGCGTGCGTCAAGCACACGAGTATCGAACGGGAATGCTTTGTCAAGCAAGAAGAACAGTTATGGTGCAACGTAACAGAACTGCCAATAGGCGAGAGATAAAAATATGCATCTATGCACGAGAATCATAAAAATACTTTGTCAAGCGAAGCGTGCAGTTGTGATTCGAAACTATACAGCAGTGTCAGGAGGGAATGGCAGAACATAACACTGTGTCGAGAAGAGGCATGGTGACTCGGTACCTCAGGGCCAGCGGGTCATCAAGCAAAATACTATATCGGTTGTGGCATGGTAAATCAGAATATTTAGTGACTATGGGTCACCTCAGAACAATGATTTGGAGGAAGGAAGAGATGCTGGGATTTAGTGGGGTGAGTAGACTTGTTCTTCGACCATAATAAAGAGATAATAGGATTTAGTGGGATGAGTAGACTTGTTCCTCGTCATACTTACATTTAGAAATGTTGCATGAGTACATCAACGATACTGCTTAATTCTGCTCTGCGTCATGCATTTGCATCATAGATAATAATTCATACATTTGCATGGTTATGGACAACTTGTGCACATGGTTTACCGTTTCCCTGGATCGGTATTCGATCGCACCGAAACCGAGTCTGCCTAAGGGAAATAATGAGACATGTTATGGCACGTCGCATTGCAGGACCTCTAGAGGCCTCGTAACTTGACCGGGAGGGTGTACTACAATGTCAAAATAGTCTTTCATGGTGTCGACAATATCACCAATGAACTTTATATAGATAAGAGTTTGTATGCTATCAAGAATGTTTCAGGCAAGAAGAAAAGTGTGCACTTTGCCTTGTGTAAGGGTGGGTACATATGTTTGTGTTTACCTTGCCTCGAGCAGAAGTGTGCACAACGACTGTGGTAAGAGCCATGAATAAAGTGATACGGTTCGTCGTGTTTCATTATCACGCACCAGTCCCAAAAATACGTAGGACTAGGACACGTAAGTATGCTAGCCGTATGGATATGACAACTGAAATATATGGAAACCAAAATCCACACGTACGCTGTAATATGAATATCAATCCACAAGTGGTATAAACATATGTCATAAGTCACAGGGTATAATCTAAATCTCATCCATAGAAATCAATATAAATAAATAACCAGTATCTATGAAACTAGATCTCAATATAAGTAACTAAGGATGATAGTTGGATGGAAACAAATCCACTACCAACTCGAATAAAAAAGTACAACACAATAAACACAATATAAGAATACCAGCTAATGACCACAGGGCTCGAAGAGAAGACATCCTCGAAACATATATAACCATCCGAATCTGCGCTCCTGCGAATACTCAAGAACAGATACACCTGGAAAGGGACCAAGTCCTCAGAGGGACGTAACAAGATACATAGAAGCAAGCCAATTTGAATACAGTAAACATGCATAATGTTTGAAAATATATAAGTACGCTGTACAAGACAATCTTATGAATGCAAATGAGGACAACTTTTCGACGTATGGGCAAGGGTAGGCTACTCGATCTACCTCACAACTCACAAACCCGTCAATGGACATCAAAAATCGATATACCGCGGGGGTAGCGACCAACGAGACTCCAGAAATCGATATACCGCGGGGGTAACGACCAGCGCGACACACTCCCGTAGTGCGAGTTATATACTACAGTTTACAAGAGTGGTTAAAAGCCCATACGCCTAATGATTGTCCTCTCATGATACTAAGTGTCAAGTGTGTGTCAACATATCTAATATATAGTAATGACTGAAAGGAACTACACATGCAATAAATAAACAGAAATGCAATAAATATACAGAAATATACTAAGCATGTAAAATACTGTAAGCAATTTGGCAAGGTATCTTGCCAGGTAAGAAAGTTGCAAAATGTAACGTCCAGAAGTCCAACACACAGGATCAGAAGCTATGGCCTCAGAACAAATATCTTCGGATGCTAAAATAGATATCACCAACGTTCCCAGAATAAGCAAAATAGCTAGAAAGCACTTTTCTTTCGTCCAATTTGGACACAGGGACAAAACGGTAATTTTGGGTAAAAGTGGGGACTACGTGTGGCCCACTTTGCACCGAAAAATGTGCCAAGGGTAACAGTCTCTAAATGGGACAAATTATAGGTCAAACAACTCTAAATGTCAATACGAACCCAATGGTATGTCCAAATGTGGATTCCGATGGGCCGAACACAATTTTGCCCAAAAAGTCAACCGTGGGGCCCGCCAATTGGCGACTTGTTCAACTATCTCAGAATTGTGTGAAAATTGGGTCACAGGACCAGCGCATTACCACGAGTCCAGTGGCCCAAGTTTCGTCATAATCTGACGAGCGTGCACAAAATGCGTGCAACTTTCTCAAAAGTTGCGACACGAGATTTGTCCGCGGATATGGGCTGATTTCGGCGCACACACGCGTCCGAATCAGTTTCTGTGAACTCTCACGTGTCCGGTTACGCTGAACGCACCTTTTGGTACATTTGGTACACGGTGGGGCGGTCCCGTTTGGCGGGGCGTGCTCTGTTTCACAATTTTTAAAAATAAGGAAAAGTGTGTTCGTGGGGTTTTCCAACGAATTTAATTCTGTCTACAGCAGTTAATAATCTAGGGTTATTTAATAAAAATTAAACTAGGTCAAGTGGTCTACGCATACCAAAAAGAATCATCGAATTCGGATCTCTGTGGTGGGAGATACGAACTCGGGAACATGGGTGATCACCGCAGTTTTCTGCGATCCCAGAATTTGGTCTATTTCTGCCAACTTTGGCGCTATTTTTGCCTATGGTTACCCGTTGTTCGAGGTCAACTATCACACAGATATGGAAGAGGGTTAAGGGGTGAGCATACCGGTGAAGACGGGATGGCGTTTGGTTGAGCGAGGCGACGGAAAATAACTCTGGAACACAGGTACCTCGCTGCAGAAATCTGTAGTGCGCGGGGTACGCGGGATCGCGGTCGTCGGGATTGGTTTGGACGGCCTGGCGGGGTTCTTCGGCTGCGGTGGCGGCGCTCTCTGGGTCTAGATGGGAAGAGGAAGGGTTTGGATGATCTAGGTTAGGGTTTAGGATAAAAACTGAATGATATATATATATATATATATATATATATATATATATATATATATATATATATATGAAAGAGAGAAGGAGGGGGTTCGGTTAATAAGCCGCGGGGGTCTATCGCGCGGGGTGTGGGCTGCTTCCCACGGGCGGGCATTCTTCACTAGCAAGGGGTGCGCGCAAGTAGCTACAAGGGTGGATCTGTGCGGTGTTTGGTTGCTAGTGCAATTTGCTAAGGGCGGCTGCACTTTGCTAGGGGCGGGTGTCGCTAAGGGAATGGGTTGGAGTAGTTAAGTAAGTAATGGTTTTTAATAGTTATTAATAGTTTTTTCTTTTTCTAATCTTTTTCTTTTATAATTATTTTAATATATATATATATATATATATATATATATATATATATATATATATATATATATATATATATATATATATATATATACTCATAGAAAATATCTAGAATTATATTAATGCACACCAATAAGCTAGCAACTGCTCAAGGGGTCTCCTACATAAAATAAATTCGAAAAAATTCCTAATGGCCCCATAAATCCCCTAAGTGCACCAACACCTAAAATAAAAATTAATAAAAATCTATTTCTCCTAATTAGCCACTAATTACTATAATTAAATTAATAATTAATAATTAAAAAGGGGTATATACGATTTCTAGGAATAGGGGTTTTACATTCATTTATTACAGACGCGATATGAATATAGCATGCTTAGCGATCGAGATGACCGAATATAACAAGTTTCTTATCGATGCGATCGAGTATAACATGCTTGCTTGCTTAAATGAATTCAATACTATACATGTGAAGATGCTTTCATAACTTCAAGGTCTATAATGCGTACATGCTTTACTGCTTTCGATGCATGCCTCAACATGAATTAAAATTTATCTTAGTTCTAAATAGAAAGATCACAATATAATTTGTATGTCTCACATGATTACTTATTAACTTTTTAGGTGAGTGGGTTATCCTGCTTACCAGTACAAGATGCGTACTGATCCCCCAACCCAGGTACAAAAGATTACTCGGACGTACCAAAGGCGTTTGGAAGCTCAAATTCGGCAACGTGCAGATGTGTGCTTGATATACGAAGACATAATGTATAGAACGGTGGGAATTCTTTATGAATAAAAGAGATCAAAGAGTATTATAAGCCAACTTGGCATATTCAATGGGGCTATTCAAGCCTTTATAATAGTTACAATTATATATAAAAGAGCTTCACTTTACATACTTTGTGTGTTTCACATTGACTCTATAAATCTTTTGCTGCAACTTGGTATTTTCTATGAAAACTATTATATTTTATCTTCTTGCCTTGTGCGTTGTGCAACCTAGGTACGCACGACATCACGCTCGAGGGACGATTATCGACTCTAAGAAGTTGTGGCATGACAAAGTGGTATCAGAGCACCCAATTTTAACTTCCTTGGACAATCATTCATTTCATCACAAATTCAAAGTTGCTTCCGCGATCGAACGACTCTTGATTCTACTCGATGCTATACTGGATGTTCCATATAATAAGTCTATATAAACTTAAATTATTGTATGTGTTTGCTGCATTTAAATTTTATTGATCATAATATCGAGTAACACCGTGTGGCGTTGTTGCATAACATACAGCAAGTCGACTCGAGTGATGTTTATTGCGTTGATGCAACAAATCGATCTCTCGAACGATATCATATACGTGGGAACATCAGAACGATTACAAACAGGTTGAACAGTTTGAGTAATAGCTTAAAAAATAGGGAAAAAATGTTGCACAATATGCAATAAACGTGATTAACATAAATAGTAAGAGATGATATGTTGGCTGAGTTTTGTGTCAGACTTTGAGTAAGCGAACGTCGATTTATGGTCGGTAAAATCAACCAAGTATGAAAAGTTTGAAATAGATGTCGGATCAAGGTAAAAGAAGTACGATACGAAGAGTGGCTCAATTTCTGAGTGGTATATGCCATACCACAAAGTGATCGCGTGTTAGAACGTTTGCACGGACAATGATAGATTTGCCCACAACGAATGGGCTAACGTCGAGACTCGTTTGAAAAATTATAAGACAAGGTGTATGACTCGAGTATTCTGCAATATATTATGTTTGAAAAGTCGTACAAATATTATGTCAGACAAAAATTCGAAAAGTGTAAAATGGGCAGTTGACCGAGAATGGGGAAGAAAATCGATAGCGGCTAGGTGTGCACACGTGCACAAGGGATCGATGCAAATCTAGGAGTAACAAGCGTAGTGCATAGATTTGTAGACACAAACAAACTATTGGTTGATCAGACCGACTCGTTTGGGAATGAAAGATTCAAAAATAGTTTGTCACATAAAACATTAAGGACTTGATCGTTGTTGCTTGGGACTTATGATCGGTAACTAGGATACGTGATCGAGTCATAGACGGAGGCGGATGTTAGCGAGATGGTGCAACAAACTTAGGCAAGTTTCCTACGAAACTTAGATGAATGCGATGAGCATAAAGTTGATGTTAAGATAGATTCTAAGTTGACCCATACGGTATCAGAACGGACGTGGCATATCGAAATAGATATAGTTGGAATGACCTTACCACATAAATTATTATGCAAGTCATCGGGACTGTCTGATACACTGAAACACATAGGAATTAACATAGAGATCGGATGGATCAAAATGGAAGAAATGATCATAAGGGATGGACCTATAAAAAAACTCGACGGGACTTGACGATGGGATAATTTACAATATCGCTCGAGCAAAATGGCTGCGTCGGTGAACTTAAGCATGTGTAGGGATACAAAATAGAGCAAGGTTATGACTCAAAAAGTTTACGAGTAATAATGTGAGACATCATATAGATCGATTGAGAATTTACTTGATGGATTCAGGAACTAACGATAGAGTTAGCAAGATGAGATAGCGGGATTAGTGATTTCAATTGAGGATGGTTTTGTCGAGTATAGAGTATCTCAGATATCGATCAAAGGATAGATAAACTCAAACGCTAGACGGCTAAACGTTTTTTTGGTTATCGGATATGTTGGCAGGTAGTGCATGCGTATTCAGAAATTGAAATATACTCTTATATTTGGGTAGAATCCCACAGAACTTGTCGGAATTGATTTTGTCTTTGGAATAAGATATAGTATGGTTCTTAGTAACTGTCTATTATTAATGAACCACAATTATCGAGCGTAGATTCAGGACAGATGACCCTATAGACATAACTGCTGAATCAAAGAAATCATTGGAGACCCATAGAATGAGCCAGAAGATTATGCATGAGAGATTGCGTCGAGGATAAATATTGAGTGGTGTATGTTGAGGATAATTTTAGGCGATCGAATATTAATTTTAGAATTCGTTGGAATATCCTTCGGTTGAAAGTAACATAACAAGATTTTGAAGGTTGGTGATTTCGTACTCGATAAAGGGATACCTTTGAGCAATCGTCGATTTTATAGCGAGAACCGAAGGGTAGCTAGCATTAGTTATCGATTTGATCAATGCTAGACTATGCGATAACACATCAAAGTATTTTGAGAAATAAGATAGACGAGAAGTTTATTGAGGAATGTAATAGTATTTTGGATTTCGTGAACATGGGAATGGTCGGTTAAGCTAGTCCCTTGGATCGGGATGACTTAGAACATTGTCTAGATAAGTCGCCTAGCGGGGGTGAACCTAGACTTGATGCATCGGTAGTTCGGAATGGATGGTTGTAAGAAATATATTAGTTCGAGCGATAGTGTGATTGGGGTATAGAGTTCTTGGATATGTTGGACTGAGTCTGTACCAAGCAGGACTTCAAAAATAGTTGGACAAGTGGTGGCAAACAGTTGGATGGAAGTGTGTTGCATAAAACTCTTTGCGATCGGATACGCAAGGGCTTGAAGTGTCGCATGCGCAGGAATATCTATGGGAAAGAATTTGAGGAACGAGAAGGTGTTGCATAGGATTGTTACGTTCGGATTACGTAACGACTTGATACAATACACAAGTAAGATTTGTCAATACAAAACATATAAAGATGAAAGGCGGTTATGAACCACGTTTGTGCAAAAAGATTCGTAGCAAAAAATCAGGTATTCAGAAATAATGTGTATACGAAATAATGTGTATACGAAATAATGTGTTATGGGAATGGACGCTAAGGCCAGATTCAGTCAGGAGTATGAAACGATTGGTATTTTTGGAACGAAGTCGCACCCGAAACTTCTCCAACTTCGCTATCACTAAGCTTGGATAAAATGCATATATTTCAGGGACACCTAAAATATGTGTACGAATCTAAACTACGGGATATGCTGAACTAGAATTGAGATATAGGGAAGCGATATGGAGTTAAGAAAATTGGTACGAACGTTGCACATGAAACAAAGACTATAAATTTGAGGAAATATTTGAAAGAAGGTTTGGTATTATCGAGAAAGAACGAGCATGGATTTTGGTTCGAGGACGAACCTTTTTTTGAGTGGTATATTATGTAATACCCCGCTCTACATAGTATTATGCTGAGTCGGATTGGAATTTGGCTTTGGGTTGGTTTTATTTCAATAAGTCAGATTTGAGAACGAGTATTGATTCGGGCTTTGGTTTCATATGGAGGATTTTATACGAGATTTTCTGAGCTCGATTTATTGCCTCAATACGAAAAAATGTACGAAGTCAAGCATCGTTCAATGAAATCAATAGGTTAGTTTAGAGCAGTGCATAAATAGTGAAACTTAGGCGATGGTGCAGTCTTCCTTGAATCTTCTTGGGTCGGATAATTGAGAAGCACGACCTGCTCGCATGGTTATACCAGTTAAGTAAATTATGCTTCGTATCAGACCACAAAAATTAGGGATGTGCTGTATCGACTCAGGTAAAGTGATAGGCTGTGTCGGCTCGACAGAACAATAGGCAGATGAGTATAAGGTGGACGGGCCCTGACCCTTCTCCTATACTCCTTCATACTTAATAAAATACATCAGTTGCGTGTTAGCGATTTTATATATCTAGCATGCGTGGCTCAGAGAAACACAAGTTGGAACTTATATTGATCACTAAGATAGAACATTAAAATAAAGTATATCGTGGCATGCATCAAGCACATGAGTATCGAACGAGAATGCTTCGTCAAGCGAGGCGAGCAATTGTTGCACAACGCCACAGAACTTCCAGTAGGCGATAGATAAAAACATGCATCTGTAAACCCCCTCAAATTATTATTTTAGGTAGACTAGATAGGTTTAGAAATTTTGGTTTAGCATCAGGGTGTTTGAGGTTTAGAAATTATATTACGTTGACTGGTTCTTTAATTTAAACCCTAGGTGCACCCTACCGTTGCTATAATATTTGGAGCCCTCCGATAGCCCTTAATTTCCAACAAATTATTGCACTCTTGATCTAACAAGCCAACCTAGGCACTGGACATTTCTGTCACTCACAAATACACTCCCTTGTGATCTAATTTAATTGCACAACTTCCTAGGCCAAGAATGATACCAAGCCTACACTGTTCATGACCTTTGTGTCACTCCTAATTGAGATCTCATGTTCTCCCATTTAATTTAAGAGCATATGACACTTTATTTAATTAAATTGGGGACACCAACTTAAACTAATCCCAACCTAACTCCAATTTAACCCAATATCCCTTTCATGAAGCCCATGCAAAACACACAACACTCCCTCACCCTACATAATACCAAATACCACTTTCTACACTAAATTCCTACCACTTTTGCTTCATGTATAAATACCCAAAAGTTAAGGGGCTTATTAGCAAATAGGGTGCTAGGTGTCACCACCCTATTGGTCAAAACCAATGAAGAACCCCCCAACCTCACATGAATGGTCATGTCCCTTTCTCTCTCCCTATTTGCTTTGTATATTTTTTATGATGAATCAAGACCCTTGATTCAAAATGCTACTTCATCACCACCACACATCCCTCTATATTAACACCTTCTCACACCATTCCCAAAGTGGCCGGCCCTAATCCCTAGAGAAACCTAGGAAACCCCCCGCTCTCTCTCTCCTCCCTCTTCCCTTGTACACAACTGAACCTCCTCCTTCTTCACTTCTTCTTCTTCTTCTTCTTCTTCTTCAATTCTTTTCTCCACCATCTCCGGCCGAGCTCCACCACGACCCTCACTGCATAACTCTGGCTGAGCACCACCCGCTGCCATCTCTAGCAGCCTCCTCCCTCAACTCCGCCACCGCACCGGATCAACCCAACGCCGCCTCTGCCAATAACTCCAGTAGCACCACCACCCGCAGCAGCTTCACCACCCCCACGACCACCACATTTACTGTTGCCTTCACCCGCAGCAACACCACAACCCACCACCTCCACGACCAGCACCACCATGACAACACCTCCGCACCACCACCTCCATGGCCAGCACCACCATGACAACACCCCCGTACCACCACCTCCACGGCCAACACCACCACGACAACCACCTCCAGCACCACCACCTCCACGACCAGCTTCTGCATCACCACGACAACCACCTCCAGTACCACCACCTCCACGACCAGCTTTACCACCCCCATGACCACCACCTCGAGCAACACCTCCTTCACACAGCCTAGCACCCCCACCACCTCGGTCGACACGCTTGCCACCCCTACGGTCGACGCCATCCTTGACCGAAGCCGTAGCATCACCATTGCCACCACCCGCAGCCACCGGGGTAACTCCTCACCTCTCTTTTTTAGTGTAGTTATATTGCTTGTGCTAGAGAGACCCTAGTTAGGGTTAGGGTTCATGAATACTTCACATGCATATTTTTATGGTAAATATTGAGGATTAGGTATATATGTGAAATAGTGTTATAATAATATAATGACGGTTATTTATTGAGAGCTTGATAATTAATAACTAATTTATTTGAGGATGAATAAATTGAATGTGCATAATAACGTCTGTGAATACAAGGATGGTATGGTTGAGAGTGAGCATAGCTTCTGAAATCACCATGATAAATATTAGGAGATTGGAGATTTTGTTTGATGACATTATACTAATTGTTGATCGTATTTGAAGCAACGTTCCTTTAGTCAACTTGGTTCAACCCTCTAGTTAGTGTCTTTGTGATATATATGTAACTAAGACAGAAGCCGATACTAGACGTGTTCCACCTCTTATTTTAGAATAGCATCATGATAGTTTATTGATTAATTTTATATATCGTCTTAAGGTACTTCGTGATCCACGGACTTGGATGTTGTACCGGAGCCCCACCTTCAGCATCCGGATCGAGGCAAGTGTACCTTACCATCCTGTATCTCAGTTGTTAGATTACTATTTATTTTATCTATGCATTATGCGTGCTTTGGATCAGAATCATTACTTATCGTCTGGGGCATAACCGGGTGCAGACGTTCGTTGGTAACGTCTGGTATCGATTGATAGATGTTCGTGATACCATGATGTACCTACTTGGTTACATCGGAACCCTAGGACACATTCAGACACCGTCATCGTGCTTGACTTACTGTGACCTGATGCTGTCAGCATGACCGAAATCTGGGATGACTTTAGGTTCATGATTGTTGATAGTTACTTTAGTATGACGAGATTGTTTGATAGAGGTTCAGGTTCAACGAACACTCGTTGACTACTTTAGGAGGAAAGATAGTTACTACACGTTTGGGCTACTCTGCACGCGCTATATATATGTATATGTTCTTATTTATGTAGTATTCCTATATCCGGAGTCGTAGTATCACCCGTGTGACTCTGTGCTCAGAGCTACGGTATGCCTCGTGTATCTCTGTGCTCAGAGCTATAGTTTTATGTTTGGACAGCCCACGCATCGAACATTATCTTCAAAGTTGTGTCTCACTCAGGTGGTTATGCTAGATTATACCGACGTTGCACTTTTTTTTTCTGTTATACTATGACATACTATTTTTGTACTTTGTTATGTCCCTCTGAGGACCTGGTTCCCTTCCAGGCTTAGGCGAGGAGGACTACCTGGAGGAGTATGGACCGGGTGTATATCCAGGAGCACGACCTGTTGTAGAGGACGAGATCCTTCCCGAGGACTTTGTTTGATCTCTGGTAGTGACTTCACCCTGGGCCAGTATTATTATCTAGTTTGCAGATACCGCCCCTAGTTATCTTACTGCTACCCTTTATTTAAGTATTTGTATTAGCGGGTTTGTTCTCGTGTAACTCTACTCGTATTTGTATTAGGATACATTTTTTGTCTTATTTCCTTTCTGCACATTAGTAGTTATGATTTTCTTTATTTGCTCTATATTTTAGTTGTTTGTGGATGAGATTTAGTTTTACTGTCTATGTATTATATGCTGGATTTTATCATTGTACTTTATAGCTTAGGTGCACTCCGTCGGGTCCATTAGATTGGGTTGCCCGTTGAAGTAGGCCATTGCCACGTGGCTCAGTTTCTTATAGTTGGAACTGGAATGTGACATAGTTTTTGTGGTGACCCATGCAGGTCCAATTTAAATTGTCTTGGTTACCTGACTGTGCCAAGTGAGCCTGCAAATTAGGAATAGATATTAGAAATCTCATCTACATGCTTGAGTCCTTCACATGACACCTCTATTTTGATTTTACTTTTACTAATTTGCATCTTGTTTAATTCCTCAATGCTGATCTTAAACATGACTCCTTTTCAGAGTTATGAATCTCCGTAGCGGACGTGTCGTGCAGCCGGGCGATGTCCCCCGTGACGCAGGGTCATCCGGGGAACCAAAACTGGGGCATGTTCTTTTGTTGACCCCAGCTCCCCAAGGACAGTCATCTGGGCAGCCAGAGGTGCCTTCAGGTAGGCACTAGACTCCACATCAGGCAGGTCATGAGGACCAGAGGACCGCAATACAAGAGGAGCAACAGTTGCCCCCACTACCTCCATTTCCTCCACATATGCCATACATGCCTTTCCCAACAGGGCAACCCATGGACGGGCCGCAGATGTTTCAGATGGTCTACGCCATAATGCAGGCCCAGCAGTAGGTCCATCAGCAGGCTCAGTAGCAGGCCTAGCAGTGCCAGGCAGAGACCTTGAGGGAGAGTATTGTGACGGCCTTGGGACAGACGTCCCCACCAACTCTCCAGTCGATAATGGGGTCTGTCATAGACTTCCATAATATGATACCACTTCCCTTCTCTGGCACGAAAAAGCCGACGGAGGTTTATGTATGGCTCACCAGCATTCAATACCAGCTGGAGGCCACCGATTTCCCGAGGCATAATGGATAACCGCTATCAGGATGCAGCTTACCGACAATGCTCATCACTGGTGGCTCTCAGAGGAGGAGCATTTACGGCCCGATTGGGTCACATGGGAGGAGTTCTTTAGGCTCTTCCAGGAAATGTATATACCTTCCACTGCCAGAGCAAAACTTCGGGATAGGTTCCAAAATATCAGGCAGGGCAGTTTGACCATAGAGGAATATAATGCTGAGTTCCTCCGTTTGAGCCGATTTGCACCGTACTTGATCCCGACCGAGGAGAAGAAGGCCGAGAAGTTTTATGAAGGCCTGAGTTTTGAGACGCAGAGATTTATTGGGTCTATAGCCCCCACCTCCTACTCTGAGGTTTTATTAGTAGCTCGACGCCAGGATTACATCAACAAGATGGAGGCCAGTCTGAAGCGCTATTGTACATCATCATCATTAGTTCAAGCTTCGCAAGGAGGACCTGCAAAATATCTCCTAGTACCGCAGCAGCAGAGAACAACACCCCTGCAGGGACCAGTGATTCCCATATGTCATTACTGCGGTAATAGGGGACATTTATTGAGGGACTATCGACGAAGGCTGGGAGTATGCCTGAGATGTGGGTCAGACCAGCATGCAGTCCGGGATTGCCCAAACCAGAGGGCTCCAGTACAGATGGTTCACCGACCAGCCTTGCCAGCACCGAGGCCTTACCTGCAGCCTCCCGGACCGAGGCCGCCCTACGCAGGAGCTAGGACACTGCGACCACCAGCACCAGGAGGAAATTAGAGGAGGCCACCCTTGGCTACACAGGCAGTTTGATTCCTGTAGGCTCGACAACAGCCGAGAGCACCAGCACCAGGACATGGCCAGGCCTATACGATGACTATTGAGGAGGCAGAGACAGTTGGAGAGGTGATCGCAGGTACTATCTTAGTAGCTTCATTACCAGTAGTGGTATTATTTGATTCTGGTGCTACACACTCTTTCATAGCTACTAGTTTCGTGGCCACCCATAGAATAGCAACTGTACCCCTTCCGAAGATTAAGAGAATTCTTATGGGAGGTGAAATAGTACCAGTTAGCGACACTTGTAGATCTTGTTCAGTAGTTATTTGCGGGCGAGAGATGCGTGCCCAATTTTTGGTCTTCTCTATGTTGGACTATGATATTATCCTAGGCATAGATTGATTAAGCCAATACCACGCAATGCTAGATGGCCAACATGGTTGCGTTATATTTAGACTACCAGATCATCCTGAGTTTGAGTTTCTTCAGGGAGTTCGAGAGTATGGTGTCCAACCTACCTTAGCGACACACATTACAGAAGGTGAACCGGTGTACCCTCACTTTATATCAGAATTTAAGGACGTATTTCCAGAGGATCTTCCAGGCCTGCCACCTGACAGAGAGATAGAGCTCACTATAGAGTTGACTCCCGGAGCTGAGCCAGTTACTTTTCCCGTCTACAGACTAGCACTGAAGGAGTTTGTTGAGTTGAAGGTCCAAGTAGATGATCTCTTAGACAAGGGTTTCATTCGGGCTAGTATTTCTCCATGGGAAGCACCCATCTTATTTGTGCCAAAGAAGGATGGGATGGTACATATGTGTATCGATTATAGGGCGTTAAATTCTGTAACGATAAAGAACAAGTACCCTTTGCCGTGTATCGATGATTTATTTGATCAGCTAAGCGGCACATGTGTATTCTCGAAGATCAATCTCAGATCTGGCTATCATCAGATCAAGGTACGAAGGGAGGACATTCCGAAGACAGCTTTTCGGACAAAATATGGGCACTATGAGTTTCTAGTCATGCCGTTTGGTTTAACCAACGCGCTAGTGGTATTTATGAGCATGATGAACAAGGTTTTCCACCAGTACTTGGATAAGTTCGTGTTCATATTTATCGACGACATCTTGGTATTTTCCAAGAGCTAGGAGGAGCACGAGGGGCATCTCAGGATCGTATTGGAGATGCTGAGGGTAGAGAGGCTGTATGCCAAGCACAGCAAATATGAGTTCTTCTTGGATAGAGTACCATTCCTGGGACACATAATCACCAGAGATAGACTATCAGTTGACCCAGAAAAGATCGCTGTAGTAGAGACGTGGCCTACCCCCACATCAGTTACGAAGATTAGGAGTTTTCTCGGACTTGCCAGATATTATCGAAGGTTCATGAAAAACTTCTCGAGGATAGCTGCGCCTATGACGCGGCTGAGGCATAAAGGCAAGGAGTTTATCTGGACTGAGGAGTGTCAAACTGCTTTCGATGAGCTGAAGAAGCGTTTGACGTCAGCACCGATTTTGACACTTTCTTCGGGATCAGAAGGATTTATGGTGTATAGCGATGCGTCTGGGAGCAGATTAGGATGTGTACTGATGCAGCTTGGCAAGGTGATAGCCTACGCATCGAGATAGCTGAGGGTTCATAAGAAAAACTATCCGACAAACGATCTAGAGCTAGCTGTAATAATATTTGCACTAAAGCTATGGCAGCACTACCTTTATGGAGAGCGGATTAAGATTTACACAGATCACAAAAGTCTGAAGTATGTCTACACTCAGAGGGATCTCAACATAAGACAAAGGCGATGTCTAGAGTTGATGACAGACTATGATATCGAGTTGTAGTATCACCCTGGCAAGGCAAATGTAGTAGCAGATATCTTAAGCAGGAAGCCCATGGCATACTTTTTGATGACTCATCGATATTTGTTAGAGGATCTTTAGGAACTCGAGATAGAGGTTGTATTGCCAGGCATGGATGGACAGGTGGCCAGTCTAGAGGTTCAGTCTACATTAGTTGAGAGGATCAAGGAAGCCCTGCCTACCGATACGAGATTTTGACGACTACGAGAGAGGACAGAGGCCGGCATGCAGACGGGACTCCGAATTCATGAAGATGTAACGTTGAGGTATAGAGATTGCTTATACGTTCCGAGTGGTGAGCTACGCCAGGAGTTGATGACCGAGGCGCATAGCTCAATTTATTCTATTCATCCCGGGGGTACGAAGATGTATCGAGATTTGAGACAACACTACTGGTGGCATGGGATGAAGAGGAAGATTACGAGATTCATGGTGAGATGTTTGGTTTGTCAACAAGTCAAGACCGAACATCAGACGATTGCAGGACTCTTGCAGGAGCTTCCCATTCCCGAGTGAAAGTGGGAGCACATTACCATGGACTTCGTCACAGGATTTCCGAGGAGCCCTAGCAGGTAGGATGCAGATTAGGTTATCGTGGACCGACTCACCAAGTCTGCACATTTCTTGCCCTTCAGAGTTGAACAGTTTATGGAGATATTGGCTAACATGTATATGAGGCAGATAGTATGACTATATGGAGTGCCTGTCAGCATTGTATCGGATTGTGATTCCAGATTCATGTCATATTTTTGGCGGAGTATGCATGAGAGTCTAGGAACTCGCCTCAAGTTTAGCACTGCATATCATCCACAGACTAATGGTCAGTCAGAGCACACGATTCAGATACTAGAGGATATGTTGAGAGCGTACATAATCGACTTTGGAGGATCTTGGGAGAACCATCTACACTTGGTAGATGTCACGACCTACACCCGGAATTTGGGCACGAGTACGTGGGTACGTCCAGCCTACGTCACAGTATCGGCGGTAGAACGCTGTCTAGGTCAAAGCACTGTCTAAACAATCTCGCACGAGTATCCAACTCCATAAGGAGACACGGATGACACAATATAAATGAACAACATACTCAATCACATAACTACAACACGATAAGAAATCAAAGAAATAAAATAAACTATAACACAAGTCTAAAATGTAAATAATCTAACTCAACAAATATCCAAGTCATAGCAAAATATGCCGGAGACAAATCCGGTACCAAATAAACTACTGAAAGGAACTAACTGGATAACTAGTGATTCCGGCTAGACCTTTCGGAATCACAACTGAACTACCAAGTCCAAGTCTGCAGCTACTCACCCTGTGGTCCATAAAGTGTCGGATACCGGTCCTCTAAGGCATAGTCTGGAAAAATATTTCTAGTCAGGAAGGAGCAAAGTACATTTCTAATAGCAGTTCTATATCAATGATATAAGCTATGTAGTAGTATATAGATAGAAATATACAAGATGCATGTACATGTATGAGAGATATACAATTAAGGAAATACTGAAAATACTGTAAGTAAATGCGGGAAGGAACAATATGTCAATGAGCAAGAATACTATGACTAAGTGTGTGAGTACTAGCTTTAACAAGTGATCGGCTTGGGAACTTGTACAGGTATAATAGCCTGGTTAGTCATACGTGCGGTGTATGACCAATACTAACATGTGAACAAGACTTGTACATGAAGGGTATGATCACATATCTACACTAAAATACTCCCCACCCCCGACTGGTATAGTAGATCCAACCATGGTACGCTATGACACGGGATTCCCTAGGAAGGTAGCAAATCTCCCCAGAAATCAGTGTCTGTACATGCACAAGATAACAATAAAACAAGACTTGTACAAGCTACACCATGAACAAGGAATAACATCTCATGACGAGATCCGTATATACCAATCCGTGTAACCAGTATGTCGAGAATATGGATATTTACACTAGATACAATGAACATAGGGGATATCATAAATAAGATGCTAATCAGAGAATGTACTCACCTTGGGTCCTTAGCTGGTAATACCAATGTCCAGTCCCAGAGTATCGTATGGATGATCCAACAGTCCTATAGACATATAATAAAATAATACAATATTTGCATCAGATGCTACACTACACACAATCAAAAATACATTGAACTCAGGGGCTATGCCAGGTATGGCACTAGTCAACTAAGGTCAAGTGCGTCAAGTTGCACGGGCGTCGCCTCTGCGATTGCTGTGCAAGACAGACGATCAAAATGATACGGGGCTTGCCAGTACGTCAGTGTACGTATGGCAGTCTGCTAATAGTTCACCGGGTCACAGGTCATGTGTAAGTACGGGGTATCCGTAATTACACTCGGGTTACCTAGTAGAGACATATAGAAATGTACATTTTATACTCATAATATATATACCAATTAATAAGTCTATCCCTTACAGATACAAATTTACTGGATGTAGTAACTTTTAATCTAAAGACTTATGGTTATAACTTTAAGCAAGGTTCTGAAACCATTGCAATTCTCTATCGAATACATTTTAAAGTATTGTCTACTTTAGCTCCTAAAGCTAGACATCTTACCAAGCCTGGTAAGACAACTTTGATTGAAACAAATCTGTTGACATCAAATGTTGCTGCTAATAAAATCATTAAATGGAATGAAAAGCATGATATTCCTCTTATGAAGGATCCATGGAAACTTTATAAACGATACCTGGAGAACAGTTTCATTCCAGTTAAGGGAAGGACTGTCAGTATCTCTGAAGGTATATTGATCTCCAGCAAATCTATAATCGTTGAGCACTCTGCTAAACCAAATTCTTTGGAAATTGCTTATAGAAAAGTAATCATTAAGAATATCCTTACTTCACAAACTTGGGGACTCCATCCAAACAGGGAACAACAACTCTCCAAGGACAAAGTGATTGTCTGCAGCTATAATTATTGGGATTATGTGCAGGCATTTTATAACTTTTTATACTATAAAAATTCTCAGAGAAGCCATTCTTGGTTCATTCGTATCTGTCCTGAAATTCTTCAGAACGAGATACCCTCCTGGTTCTTTGACTGGTGGTTACAGATGTGATTTCACTTATGGAAACCTTGTGAATGCCTATATACAAGAAGGATTAGCCCTTTGTAATGACCTTAAATTAAGAAATCAATTAAAATCTCAAAGGTTATCTGAGAGAAAATAATTGGGAGAGTTTTGTAGCCAATTTGCTATGGAAACTATAAAGCCTCCATCTGATAGCAAAAGAAAATTCTCTAAAGAAAAATCTTACAAAAAGAAGAGATATTCTTCTAAAAGAAATTATCCTAAATATTTTTCTAATGATAATAGAAAATAATTTTCTAATAGAAAAAAGTTTTCTAAAAACACAAGTTCGAATAAAAAAGTTAAATGCTTTAAATATGAAAAACTTGGCCACTATTCGAATAAGTGTAATACTAAACAAAAGATCGATATGATCGAAGATGAAGGGTTGAAAAAGACTCTACTAAAGATCATGATCAATTCTGATTATGAATCTGATTCATCAAGTGATGAGTCTATTAATTCTATAAAATCTGCTACTGATTGTGGTACTGATTGCGATTGCAAAGCATGTACTATTATTAGTAAAGCTGATTATTATAAATCTATCATTGAAATGAATGGTCTTTCAATTAATGTATTGACCAGTCAAGATAAAAAAGAATTTCTTGAATCACTTTTGACTGATACTATTAGCCAAAATGTGAAAGCAAAAATTATTGAGATTTTGCAAGAAGATACTCAAGAAACTTCTTCAAGTTTCCCTCCTTATACTATGACAGAGGTTTTATCTCGAAGAAAGGGGATTAATCCTAAAACTGTCTCTATAAACGACCTTCAGAAAGAATTAAAACTTCTGAAGAATAAAGTCAAAGAGTTAAAATCTAACGACAAAATAACTCAACAATGACTTGCCCTCATTGAACAAGATGTTAAATCTTACAATGAGATTATTCTCAAAAAACAAATGATCGAACATTCTCGTTTAGTCGATAGTGATAACGAGCATGAAGATGATATAATTAATCAACAGGTTCAATCTGTTGCTATAACCGATAAAGGAAAATCTATTGATCATTCCTTTTTATCTAAAATAGATCTTTTTATTACCCACAAATGGTATATAAAAATTGATCTAATCATAAACAACGAATATATGATTTATAATCTTATTGCCCTTGTTGACAGTGGTGCAGATTTGAACTGTGTCAAAGAAGGAATTATTCCCTTAAAATATTGTGAACGCACTACTCAAACTTTGAGTGCTGCAAATAATAAAGCTCTTACAACACCTTTTAAGGTTACAGATATTCATATCTGTAAAAATGATGCATGTATTCCCTTGCATTTTATTGTTGTAAAAGAAATATCCCAACATGTTATTCTAGGAACTCCTTTTCTAAAAAACTTATGCCAATAAAGGAAATTAATAGAAAAGCTATTTCCACTTGTTATAAAGGGAAAAATATTACCTTTGAATTTATCACAAATCCTGTGGCTAAAATCCTCAATGAAATAAAGGAAGTTGATCTAAAAAATAATCAGATAAACTTTATCAAAGAAGAAATTTTTCAGCTTTCTATTAAAGAACAGCTTGAAAAATATGATACAAAAAATAAAATAAAACGAGTTAATGATGAATTTGTTCATCAAACTTGTAGTAGTATTCCCAATGTATTTTGGGATAGAAAGCATCATATTGTCTCTCTTCCATATGAAGAATCCTTTAATGAAAGAGATGTTCCGACAAAGGCTAGACCTTGTCAAATGAACAACAATTATCTTGAATTATGTAAAAAAGAAATCAATGATCTTCTTAATAAGAAGCTTATCAGAAAGTCGTACTCTCCATGGAGTTGTACAGCTTTTTATGTTAACAATAATGCTGAAAAGGAAAGAGGTGTTTGCTGAAAAGGAAAGAGGTGTTCCTCGGTTAGTTATTAACTATAAACCTCTTAATAAAGTCCTTAAATGGATTCGTTACCCTATTCCCAACAAAAGAGATTTGCTTAACAGAATTGTTAATGCAAAGATATTCTCTAAATTCGATTTAAAGTCAGGTTACTGGCAAATTTAAATCGAAGAAAAAGATAAATATAAAACTGCCTTCACAGTCCCATTCGGGCACTATGAATGGAATGTATGCCATTTGGTTTAAAGAATGCTCCTTCTGAATTTCAGAATATTATGAATGAGATATTTATTCAATATTCTAATTTTATTCTCTCTTATATTGATGACATTCTTATATTCTCTAATACTATTGAAGAGCATTTTAAGCATTTAAATATTTTTAAACATTTAGCTATTAAAAATGGTCTTGTTATTTCTGCTCCAAAAATGAAGTTATTTCAGACAGAAATAAGATTTCTTGGTCATAACATTGTCAATAATACTATTATACCCATTGACAGGAGTATCGAATTTGCTTCAAAATTTCCTGATGAAATTACAGACATAAAGCAACTACAGAGATTTCTTGGTGCTTTAAATTATGTTTCTAATTTTTATAAAAATATTGCTGTAGATACTAAAATTCTATATCAAAGGTTGAGAAAAAACCCTACTCCTTGGAGTATCAACCACACTAAAGCTGTTCAGCTTATTAAGCAAAAGGTAAAATGCCTTCCTTGCTTACACCTTGCCAACCCTGACTGGTTCAAAGTTGTTGAAACTGATGCCAGTAACATTGGTTATGGTGGTATACTCAAACAAATAGATCCCAAAAACAAAGATCATGCTATCCTTGTTAGATACCATTCTGGTAAATGGGATGATACTCAAATTAATTATTCTACGATAAAGAAAGAACTTCTTTCTATTATCAAATGTATTCATAAATTTCAAGATGATTTATTAAATAAGAAATTCTTACTCCGAATAGATTGCAGTTCTGCTAAATCTATTTTACAAAAGGATGTTAAGAATCTTGCCTCTAAACAAATTTTTGCTAGATGGCAAGCTGAACTTGCTATATTCGATTTTGACATTGAATTTATTAATGGCAAAAATAATTCTCTTCCTGATTTTCTAACTCGTGAATTTTTGCAGCAAAATGTCCACGAACTCTCGCGCTAGAGAAAAGTCTAAGGGGGCATTACGTCCTCAAGACTCTTTCGGCATTCAAAAGATTATTGGCCGAAAGCCACCTCCCTCTGAAGCTGGATCCAGCTCAGCGGCTAAAGGCAAGCAGCCAGCAGATACTGCTGATGCTAAAATCCGATCATACAGAGAAGCAATAGAAGTTGAGTCCATCTTCTTTGAGAAATCAAATATTAAGGAAATCATTAAACTTGAAAAGCATGATATTCCTCTTATGAAGGATCCATGGAAATTTCATAAACGATACCTGGAGAACAGTTTCATTCCAGTTAAGGGAAGGACTGTCAGTATCTCTGAAGGTATATTGATCTCCAGCAAATCTATAACCGTTGAGCACTCTGCTAAACCAAATTCTTTGGAAATTGCTTATAGCAAAGTAATCATTAAGAATATCCTTACTTCACAAACTTGGGGACTCCATCCAAACAGGGAACAACAACTCTCCAAGGACAAAGTGATTGTCTGCAGCTATAATTATTGGGATTATATGCAGGCATTTTATAACTTTTTATACTATGAAAATTCTCAGAGGAGCCATTCTTGGTTCATTCGTATCTGTCCTGAAATTCTTCAGAACGAGATACCCTCCTGGTTCTTTGACTGGTGGTTATAGATGGGAGCTACTCTGGACATCATACCACCTTCAATACAGGAATAATTCTCTCAGTAGATATTGTCTTATCCACCTTGCCAAGATACTCATCTTTTTGGGGGGGAGAGCACACTATACTTCTTTGCTCAATTCCAAATCCCATTTATATTCCGTTGGACTATCAACTGTGTGTTAAACTCCAACAATATTCCCATCCTGTCACGTAAATTCCTTGTAAAATGGTGGCAAAGGATCGATGAGAAAGAAAAATTGATGGAAGTTATGGCATCTATCAAAGAAAATGAATCAAAGATGGACAAGAAAGTCCAAAATGAACTCTTTGGTGACAACACGATCACTAAACTTAAGGATTCCCTGATTAGGAAGAATCCTAAGATTTCTGCTGAAGAATTAAAGAAACGGTGCCTTCAATTCTTGAAAGCACAGTTTGATGCTAATTTTGATATGGACTTTTCCAGTACCAATTCAGATACAAACCTGGAAGACAAGTCCGCTGATGATTTCTATCAGACTATTCTCGACCCTATCAATGACGATAAGCTTTGATTAATATGGGTGGGGTCCATCCTCCTTTTATCACATGGTCCGAGGATGGCTTTTTTGCAACTTTTTGTAGTGGGATATCCACTCACTGTTGCATGTTGGTGACTGCACCAGACTATTTGGCAGTATTCGTCTTTTCTCTGGACAGGTGGACGGTCTACTTTTTTCCTCTAAAAAGTAAAGCAAAAGGAATCTTTCTTTCTGCCGACACCCCTTAGTGGATAACAGGTGGCATCTTCTTTCTAGAGTGCGATGACAGCTGGCCTCTGGTGGCTTCGTTTTGAAGCATTCTGTTTATGTATAAATATAGGGGGAGTCCCCCATTACTGAATGTGCAATAAAACTCTTCTGCAATCTTCTTCTTCTTATTTCTCTTGTAAACTTGTGACGTGAGTTTGTAACGATCTTGAGATCTTAATAAAATTTTAAGTATTTCTACTAAAAGATCTCCACCCCACAACTCTGATATTTGGTAGTCTAGCCTTTGTCGGAACATCTCTTTCATTAAAGGATTCTTCATATGGAAGAGAGACAATATGATCATCTCTTAAAGAGGATATGAATGAAGCATTTAAACCCTGAAGGGTTAGAGGTTTGAATGTAAGCATTAGTATAGTTATTTTGCTTCACAATTTTCTGAAGAATTGCAATGGTTTCAGAACCTTGCTTAAAGTTATAACCATAAGTCTTCAGATTAAAAGTTACTGCATCCAGTAAATTTGTATCTGTAAGGGATAGACTCGCCAGTATATCTCCTGAGCAGAAAGCAGTTATTGCTAATGCTGTCAAAATGAAAATGCAAGGTTCTGAAACCATTGCAATTCTCTATCGAATACATTTTAAAGTATTGTCTACTTTAGCTCCTAAAGCTAGACATCTTACCAAGCCTGGTAAGACAACTTTGATTGAAACAAATCTGTTGACATCAAATGTTGCTGCTAATAAAATCATTAAATGGAATAAGATTCAATTTCCTGACAGATGGGTATTAAATCAGGCGATTCCGCCTAGACCCATAATGGATACTGAATTAGATCTCAAGATCGTTACAAACTCTCGTCACAAGTTTACAAGAGAAATAAGAAGAAGAAGATTGCAGAAGAGTTATATATATGTACTTAATATATATAAGTGTATATCAATAATAGAATTATATAACATATATATATATAAGTTTAAAAATACATACCATATTTTATACGTATACAAGGAATAGATATATATACTGAATGTATATATATATATATATATATATATATATATATATATATATATATATATATATATATATATATATATATACATATACCAAATACGTACATACGTACATATATATATACCAAAATAAATATATATATATATATATATTATGCTACATTTATTTATATACCAAAATACATTTATATATATATATATATATATATATATATATATATATATATATATATATATATATATATATATATATATATATATATATATATATACTAATACAATATTTAACATATAACATTAAATTTGTATATAATAATTTATATATACATACATACCAAAATATATACGTATATATATATATATACCAAAATACGTACTAAAATACGTACTAACATATACATAAATACTAATACATTGAATACATGTATATACCCTAATTAGAGAAATATAAAATATATATATATATATATATTTATTTATACACATATACGCGTATAAAAATACGTATCACCAACACAACATACACATATGCACGTACACACGAGGGGAGAGGTCATACCCGAACGCGTCTACGACGACGGAGACGACGAGGCGGTGGTGGTTCTTTTGATGAGGGTGGCCAGAGTGGGGATGGCCGGAGCTGGCTGGAGCAGCAGGCCGGGCTGCGGGTTGGAGAGAGCAGTGGAGCCGTGGCTGCGGGGCTGCTGGATCTCGTCGACGTGGCCGGAGTACTCGAACGGGGTTGAGGCAGAGTGGCTGGGCCGTGCCGGAGCAGGGTAGTGCTGGCCGGATGGGGGGGCTCACAGTGAAGTCGAAAAAAAAAACTGCACATTGGAGCTGTGCATTCAGCCGCCGGACTGGATGCGGGGTGCTCGAACTGGCCGGAGCCGGAGGAGATTGGCTCAGTGGTGGTGATGGAGGTTAGCTCTGGTGGTGGTGGCATGTGAGGTATTCAGGCGGGGTGCTCGCCGGAGCAGGGAAGTCGGGGGAGTTGCGGGTTGGGGTCGGCTTGAGTGAGGCAGAGGAGCAGCAGTTGGCTGCGCTGCGGGGAGATGGAGGTCGGTGGGAATACAGTGGTGGTGATGATATGGTGGATGTGACAGAGGTGCCGCAGTGGCCGGGCTACAGTAGAGTAAGGTGGACTCCGGCGGGTCGGCCGGAGAAGGGAGCCAGGCTCACAGGGAACAGTAGGGATGATCCCCCTTCAAATAAATTCAAGAAGAAGAAGAAGAAGAAGGAGAAAGGAAAAAATGAAAAAGGAAGGAGGTGGCTATGGTTGAGTGAGGGGGAGATGGGGGCTTCCCTAGGTTTGGGGATTAGGCTTTTCTTGGGAAGGGTGAGGTGATGTGACATTAAATAGGGAGAGGTGTGAGGGAAATGAATGGTGATGATGAACCCATCTTGAATGGGTGGTCAAGATTGGACATAGAGGAATTCCTTCATGCAAGGGTGAGGTTTGTTGACTTAGTCAAATATTTGGGCTCTCCATTTGGTTGGACAAATGGGGTGTTGACACCTAATACAATATTTGTAAATTAGCCCCCTTAAATTTGGGTATTTGCACAGACACATGAAATGATGAAAATTTGGTGGGCGATTTGGTATTTGGTGTTTTGCAGGGTGAGGGGGCGTTGTGTGTTTGGTATGGGCTTAATTAGCAGGGTATTTGGATTAAGTCGGGATTAAACAGGATTAGTCAAAATGGTATCCTCAATTTAATTAGAAATAAATGCAAGCTGTGTTCTAAAATTAATTAGGAGTACATGGGATCAAAATTAGGTTGGGTCACAAATACCATTAGTAAAGAAAACTCAGAACAAAATATTATCCTAATTTGGGTTGCACAAAAAATGGGTCAAGATTGCCTCCAATTTCGATTGGAATGCACAACGATACAAAGTTAAAATTTATTTAGAAATTAAATAAACGTCCGCGACGAATATTGTGCGGCTAAAATGAAGCACAAGAGAGCATAATTACGAGTTGTGAAAATGTCAGAATGGAAGGCGGACATGTCTAGGGCAAGGTTGTAAAATTTGTTGGAAGACAAAAGCCAGGGTAGCGCTCCAAATATCGAAGCAACGGTAAGGCGCAATAATTAAATAAAATTACGGTAATTAATTACTATCTTCAATAATTAAATCCTAAATAATATAAATTAAATTCATAACCCTACATTTCGGTCAGGTGTTCATCTAGTGGGCTTCTAGGTCCAGTCTACTAGCTCAACATTAATATCACAGTATATAATATATATAAATACACATCTCATACAATTATTTAATTTAAATACATGAAATATTAAATACATAAAAAGTCAAAATTACCCCTATTTTTGGAACGTGGTAGTGACAAGTCTACCCTCCTTAAAAGAATTTCGTCCTCAAAATTTAAATTCTCATAGTAGTATTTTCCATCAAATTTAAATTCATCTATCCACCAAATCATGTAATAATCCACATTGTCATCTCACAAATTTTCAAAATTTTGAAATTATTGTATTCCTGAAAATCCTCGAAATAAAATCAATTTCCATTTTTCTCACAAATTCCTCCGAACTTTGAGTTAAAAATTAAATACTCGGAATTTAACATCCAATCCTCTAATTCACTCAATGCACATTAAGAAATCCTATTTAAAAACACAATCCATAAATCCAATCCTTCAATTTAATTTCAATCAGCTATATTCATAAATTTTGAAATATCATCCGAAAAGTTTGAATTTAAACACTAATCCATTAATGATTTTACTCCTCAATCTAAATCCAATCGATGCATATTCAAAAATCTAAATCCTCATCCCAAAAATTGAATTCGACACTATTCCATTAACGAGTTTATTTCCTGATTTTCTTTTTCCTCAAAATACTCAATAATGCGATACTTACGGAATCTTCAAATGCAATATTCATAATATAAAATTTTAAATTCCTATCTTGCAATCAAATAGATATAATGATAATTTCCCTAATTTTCTTAAATTTTAATAACCAATTCAATCATATCATAATCTTCCTAAAATTAATAAATTATCAATTTTGCCATGTTAATTTCTTAACTCTCCGTTTAAGTTAATGTTTATCCTCAAATTTTAATCATACCTCAATCTTCGTAAAAATTAATGATCCATCTATTATGTTATATTAATTCTTTAACTCTTTATTTAAATTAATTCTTATTCTCAAATTTTAATCATCTTGTCTCTTTTGTCAAGTTATAACCTCTTCATAGATCTTTGCTATGGTCAAACCCCAATGATCATGGTCTAAGAAAAATTTACCTACAGTCATACAACATACAATCTAGAGAAAATATGCATGGTTATGGTCTGTTGTGTCCTGTATCACCACAGCGCAAACAAAGTCCTAGCCTTAATCTACAACTCTCCCAAAGGTGACCTGGCTTCTTACAGAAATGACAAGTCTGTTGTGTCCCTCTCGGAGGCTGCTATCGATCCTGCTGAACACGAACTGGTGCCTGGTACTGCTGTTGATACTGAAACATCCTCGGTTGTTGCTGAATATGGGGACGCTTGGCTGGTCCCGCGCTACCATCCGTATTTTAAAAATATTGTGACTCCTCTTAGGCCTGAGATCCAGATCCTCTTCTATAATTTAGGCATCCATCAAGATATCCTCAAAGGTAGCGGTACGACGACCAGAAGTGCGTGACCTAATCTCTTTTGTCAGCCCCTTTCTAAATTTTTGGGCTCGATCTCCTGGGTCCCGAATCATAGATGATGCAAAACGGCTCAAACGACAGAATTCTGCGGCGTACTCGTCGACCGACATGTTCCCTTGGACCAAGTCATAAAACTGACATTCCAAGGTTCCCAAGGCCACATCGGGGAAGATCTTCTCCTTGAAGAGCTCCTTGAAGGTCTCCCAAGTAAGTCCTTGTGCAGTAAGTCTCGGCTCCGTGCGATACCACGTGAGTGCGATATCGAACATTTGACTGCCAACCGCCTCTATCTGCAAGCTTTCCGAAATCTGGGCCAATCGCAGGCTCCTCTCTATATCCTCTAGCCAGTCGTCTGCGTAGAGTATCCCTTCGGTGCCTTTGAATTCTCGAGGCATCATCCTCTTGAAGTCCACTATAGTACCTGATCTCTGCTATTGCTGGCCAGGAAACTGCTGGTATTGTGCTACTCTCTCCAAGGCTTGGAGAGTCACCTGATGAGCATTCTCCATGCTCTCTCTCATCAGCTCAGTTTGTGCCTGGTGCGTTTCTTCTTGCACCCTCTGAGCCTCAGCTTGAACTCGCTGAGCGTCTGCCGTCACTCTCTGGGCATCTACCATGCCCTGGATCAAGATAAACATCTGTGCCCCGTCAATGGGCAAACCTCCGGGAATCAGAGTCGGTGGAGGAGGAAGGTTGTCTGTCACGGCTGCGGCAATCCTCTGGACAGGTGGGGGAGGAGGATCCCCAAAAAGTGCAGATACTCCCACATGCATCAAAGATGTAGGAGGAACTATGGATGTCTGTCCATCAGGTGGAGAGATGGCAGACCCCTCTAAAGCTGATGCTCCACTCTCATAGATCGTGTCTTCGGCGATATCCTAAAGACAGATCCAAAAGAATCAATTAAGGCAAAAATGCGATATCATCAAAGAAGGACAGTAAAGTTCTAAAGAAGCAACATTCAGAAGGAATAAGGACAACAAATAAATAGATTGGAATATTCCTAGTTGTGATTGCACAGGTCAATGATGCATCCAAGGTTTGATACCTCTATCACTTTAGGTACCACAGTTCTACTACAAGCACACTCACTGCTAGCTTTCTTACCCACTGCAATTGTTGATACTAGTTGCTCTTATCACTCAAGTGCATATCAAATACAACACACCATACTAAGTACTGCTCCCTCTAATACAACCCTAGATGGACACCCAAGTCAGTTTGCAGTGCAATCTTAATCATGCTTAAGCCACCAAATCCTTACACATGCACCTCATCTACTTATATACTAATATATATCTCTTCCATTATAAAATTTTTATCCTCAAAATAAAGTCCTCAAAACTAACTCCCCGAATAATTTAAAGTAAAATGCATATACTCTCCTCAAGGTCAAATATTTAATATTGAAACAAAAATTTAATCACTTCCAAAAATCCTTACAGCTTTGTCTAAGTTCATTAAATTGAATCTGAATCCTCAAAAGAAATTTTAATAACAATATCTCAACTTCTCAAAATTCTTAAAAATTGCAATTTATTTTCAATCTTCAAATTATAATTTAATCCATATCTTGTAGTCCAATAGCCCTAGTGTTAATCTCTCTCACTGTCCTCATCAACATATGTCATCAGATAATACCATAAATTAGTCCGTAAATTCATCTTGATATGAAATCAAACTCTACAATGACACTAAGATCTTAATTTACTAACTTATCAACAATAATCAAATTTATATCAACAAGTGAGAACGGACGAAATCAAGGGAAAATGATTTAAATTGGAAATTATTATAAGATTCTCAGGGGTCATCCCAGGAATCTCTCAAGGAATTATGATTGAGTATTCGCTCTCATCCTAGTATGCTATATCCTATATCCTATCGCAAGCACGTAGTAGTATAACAAAGATGTCACACTACCACGACATCGCACAACTTGCGAAGTCTGACCTGCATGGGCCACCACTAAAAATGTGTCACGACCCGCACCCAGAATTTCGGCACGAGTACGTGGGTACGTCCAGCCTACGCTGCAGCATCGGCGGTAGAACGCTGTCTAGGTTAAAGCACTATCTAAACAATCTCGCACGAGTATCCAACTCTATAAGGAGACACGGATAACACAATATAAATGAACAACATACTCAATCACATAACTACAGCACGATAAGAAATCAAAAAAATAAAATAAACTACAACACAAGTCTAAAATGTAAATAATCTAACTCAACAAATATCCAAGTCACAACAAAATATGCCGGAGACAAATCCGGTACCAAATAAACTACTGAAAGGAACTAACTAGATAACTAGTGATTTCGGCTAGACCTCCCGGAATCATAACTGAACTACCAAGTCCAAGTCTGCAGCTACTCACCCTGTGGTCCATAAAGTGTCGGATACCGGTCCTTTAAGGCATAGTCTGGAAAAAAATTTCAGTCAGGAAGAAGAAAAGTACATTTTTAATAGCAGTTCTATATCAATAATATAAGCTATGTAGTAGTATATAGATAGAAATATACAAGATGCATGTACATGTACGAGAGATATACAATAAAGAAAATACTGGAAATACTGTAAGTAAATGTGGGAAGGAACAATATGTCAATGAGCAAGAATACTATGACTAAGTGTGTGAGTACTAGCTTTAACATGTGATCGGCTTGGAAACTTGTACAGGTATAATGGCCTGGCTAGTCATACGTGCGGTGTATGACCAATACTAACATATGAACAAGACTTGTACATGAAGGGTATGATCACATATCTACACTAAAATACTTTCCACCCCCGACTGGTATAGTAGATCCAACCATGGTACGCTATGGCACGGGATTCCCTAGGAAGGTAGCAAATCTCTCCGAAAATCAGTGTCTGTACATGCACAATATAACAATGAAACAAGACTTGTACAAGCTACACCATGAACAAGGAATAATATCTCATGACGAGATCCGTATATACCAATCCGTGTAACCAGCGTGTCGAGAATATGGATATTTACACTAGATACAATGAACATAGGGGATATCATAAATAAGAAGCTAATCAGAGAATGTACTCGCCTTAAGTCCTTAGCTGGTAATACCAATGTCCAGTCCTAGAGTATCATCTGGATGATCCAACAGTCCTATAGTCATATAATAAAACAATACAACATTTGCATCAGATGTTACACTACACACAATCAAAAATACATCGAACTCAGGGGCTATGCCAGGTATGGCACTAGTCAACTAGGGTCAAGTGCGTCAAGTTGCACGGGCGTCGCGTCTGCGATTGCTGTGCAAGACAGACGGTCAAAATGATATGGGGCTTGCCAGTACGTTAGTGTACATGTGGCAGTCTGCTAACAGTTCACAGGGTCATAGGTCATGTGTAAGGACGGGGTATCCGTAATTACACTCGGGTTACCTAGTAGAGACATATAGAAATGTACATTTTATACTCGTAATATATATACCAATTAAATATGTACTTAATATATATAAGTGTATATCAATAATAGAATTATATAACATATATATATAAGTTTAAAAATACATACCATATTTTATACGTATACAAGGAATAGATATATATATACTGAATGTATATATATATATATATATATATATATATATATATATATATATATATATATATATATATACACCAAATACGTATATACGTACATATATATATATATACCAAAATAAATAGATATATTATGCTACATTTATTTATATACCAAAATACGTTTATATATATATATATATATATATATATATATATATATATATATATATATATATATATATATATATATATATATACACCAATACATTATTTAACATATAACATTAAATACGTATATACTAATTTATATATACATACATACCAAAATACATACGTATATATATATATATATATATATATATATATATATATATATATATATATATATATACCAAATACGTATATACGTACATATATATATACCAAAATAAATACATATATTATGCTACATTTATTTATATATAAAAAATACGTTTATATATATATATATATATATATATATATATATATATATACCAAAACATTATTTAACATATAACATTAAATACGTATATACTAATTTATATATACATACATACCAAAATACATACGTATATATATATATATATATCTTATATTTATCTAATTAGGGTATATACATGTATTCAATGTATATGTATATACCCTAATTAGATAAATATAAGATATATGTATATATATATACACACATATACGCGTATACAAATACGTATCACCAACACAACATACACATATGCACATACACACGAGGGGAGAGGTCGTACCCGAGCGCGTCTACAACGACGACGGAGACGACGACGACGAGGCGGTGGTGGTTCTGTTGATGAGGGTGGCCATAGTTGGCCGGAGCAGCAGGCCGGGCTGCGGGTTGGAGCGAGCAGTGGAGCAGTGGCTGCGAGGCTGCTGGATCTCGTCGATGTGGCTGGAGTGCTCGAACGGGATTGAGGCAGAGTGGCTGGGCCGTGCGGAGCAGGGTGGTGCTGGCCGGATGGGGGGACTCTCAGTAAAGTCGGGGAAAAAAAAACTGCACAGCGGAGCTGTGCAGTCAGCCGCCGGACTGGATGCGGGGTCTCGAACTGGCCGGAGCCGGAGGAGATTGGCTCAGTGGTGGTGATAGAGGTTAGCTCTGGTGGTGGTGGCATGTGAGGTGTTCAGGCGGGGTGCTCGCCGAAGCAGGGAAGTCGGGGGAGTTGCGGGTTGGGGTCGGCTCGAGTGAGGCGGAGGAGCAGCAGTCGGCTGCGCTGCAGGGAGATGGAGGTCGGTGGGAATGCAGTGGTGGTGATGATATGGTGGATGTGACGGAGGTCCCGTAGTGGCTGGGCTGCAGTAGAGTAAGGTGGACTCCGACGGGTCGGTCGGAGAAGGGAGCCGGGCTCACAGGGAACAGTAGGGATGATCCCCCTTCAAATAAATTCAAGAAGAAGAAGAAGAAGATGAAAGGAAAAAATAAAAAAGGAAGGAGGTGGCTACGGTTGAGTGAGGGGGAGATGGAGGCTTCCCTAGGTTTGGGATTAGGGTTTTCTTGGGAAGGGTGAGGTGATGTGACATTAAATAGGGAGAGGTGTGAGGGAAATGAATGGTGATGTTGCACCCATTTTGAATAGGTGGTCAAGATTTGACATTGAGGAATTTCTTCATGCAAGGGTGAGGGTTATTGACTTAGTCAAATATTTGGGCTCTCCATTTGGTTGAACAAATGGGGTGTTGACACCTAATGCAATATTTGTAAATTAGCCCCCTTAAATTTGGGTATTTGCACAGATACATGAAATGATAAAAATTTGGTGGGCGATTTGGTGTTTGGTATTTTGTAGGGTGAGGGGGCATTGTGTGTTTGATATTGGCTTAATTAGCGGGGTATTTGGATTAAGTCGGGATTAAACGGGATTAGTCAAAATGGTATCCTCAATTTAATTAGAAATAAATCCAAGCTGTGTTCTAAAATTAATTAGGAGTACATGGGGTCAAAATTAAGTTGGGTCACAAATACCATTAGTGAAGAAAACTTAGAACAAAATATTACCCTAATTTGGGTTGCACGAAAAATGGGTCAAGATTGCCTCCAATTTCGATTGGAACGCACAACGATACAAAGTTGGAATTTATTTAGAAAATAAATAAACGTCCGCGACGAATATTGTGCGACTAAAATGAAGCACAAGAGAGCATAATTACGAGTTGCGAAAATGTCAGAACGGAAGGCAGGCATGTCTAGGGCAAGGTTGTGAAATTTGTTGGAAGGCAAAGGCCAAGGTAGCGCTCCAAATATCGAAGCAACAGTAAGGCACAATAATTAAATAAAATTACGGTAATTAATTACTACCTCCAATAATTAAATCCTAAATAATATAAATTAAATTCATATTCCTACATTTCGGTTAGGTGTTTATCTATTGGGCTTCTAGGTCCAGTCTACTAGCTCAACATTAATATCACAGTATATAATATATATATAAATACACATCTCATTAAATTATTTAATTTAAATACACGAAATATTAAATACATAAAAAGTCAAAATTACCCCTGTTTTTGGAATGTGGTAGTGACAGTAGAATTCTCCTATAAAACAGCTACCAAGCCAGCATACAGATGGAATCTTATGAGGCACTATACGACAGGAAGTGTAGGTCACCGGTATGTTGGAGTGACATAGGAGAGCGTCAGATACTTGGTCCAGAGTTGGTGACACAGACAGTGGAGGAAGTGAAACAGATTCAGGGCCACCTGGCACAGGACAGACAGAAGCATTAGGCAGATGCGCACCGCAAAACTTTAAAGTTCAAGGAAGGTGACCATATATTTTTGAAGATATCACCCACTCATGGTACCATCAGATTTAGGGGCAGAGGCAAGCTGAGTCTGAGGTACATCGGACCTTTTGACATCTTGGAGCGAGTTGGTAAAGTGGCTTATCGTATTATATTACCTCTATCATTAGAAGGAGTGCACAACATATTTTACGTATCGAAGTTGAGGAGATACGTGGCAGACCCTAGCCACGTGCTCGATCATTCAGAGATTATAGTCGGGCCCAGTTTATCATATGCGCAGCAGCCAGTGGGGATACTCGATCGCAGTGAGAAGATTTTTAGGGGGCAGACTATTCGACTGGTCAGAGTTGCAAGGAAGCATCATTCGCCAGGCGAGTCTACTGGGAACGCAAGGATTCCATTCGACAGCATTTCTCGTATTTATTTGAGGACCGATGTACGAATTTAGGTACTGTATTCGATTACCTGTTTACTTTTAAAATTCTCGTAACTCTCCTTCATGTTAATTTCGGGGAAAAAATTCTTCTAAGTTGGAAAAGATGTAAACCCCCTCAAATTATATTTTAGGTAGACTAGTTAGGGTTAGAAATTTTGGTTTAGCATCAGGGTGTTTGAGGTTTAGAAATTATACTACGTTGACTGATTCTTTAATTTAAACCCTAGGTGCACCCTACCGTTGCTACAATATTTGGAGCCCTCCGATATCCCTTAATTTCCAATAAATTATTGTACTCTTGACCTGGAAAGCCAACCTAGGCGCTGGATAATTCTGTCACTTACAAACATACTCCCTTGTGCTCTAATTTAATTGCACAACTTTCCAGTCCCGAAATCAATTCTTTAATTCTATATCGCATACCTATGTCATTGCCATCGATTTGGGGACACAAACTCAACCTGTTTCGCAGAACCAATTAAAGGGGCCAAGACTGACACCAAGCCTACACCGTTTATGACCTTTGTGTCACTCCTAATTGAGATCCCATGTGCCCTCATTTAATTTAAGAGCACACTTTATTTAATTAAATTGGGGATACCAACTTAAACTAATCCTAATCTAACCCCAATTTAACCCAATGCCCCTTTTATGAAGCACATTCGAAACACACAACACCCCCTTACCCTACATAACACCAAACACCACTTCCCATACTAAATTTCTACCACTTTTCCTTCATGTGCAGATATCTAAAAGTTAAGGGGCTTATTAGCAATTAGGGTGCTAGGTGTCACCACCCTATTGGTTAAAACCAACAAAGAACCCCCCCAACCTCACATGACCGGTCTTGTCCCTCTCTCTCTCCCCATTTGCTTTGTACAATTTTTTATGATGAATCAAGACCCTTGATTCAAAATGCTACTTCATCACCACCACCCATCCCCCGATATTAGCACCTCCTCACACCATTCCCAAAGTGGCCGACCCTAATCCCTAGAGAAACCTAGGAAACCCCCCTCTCTCTCCTCCCTCTTCCCTTGTCCACAGCCGAACCTCCTCCTTCTTCACTTCTTCTCCTTCTTCTTCTTCTTCTTCTTTATTTCTTTTCTCCACCATCTCCGGCCGAGCTATACCATGACCCTCACTGCATAACTCTGGCCGAGCACCACCCGCTTCCACCCGCTGCCATCTCCAGCATCCTCCTCCCTCAACTCTGCCACAGTACCGGAGAAGCGCAACGCCGCCGCTGCCAGCAACTCCAACAGCACCACCACCCGCAGCAGCTTTACCATCCCCACGACCACTACATTCACTGCTGCCTTCACCCGCAGCAGCACCACCACCCGCAGCAGCCTTGCACCACCACTACCACCACCTCCACGGCCATCTTTACTACCACAACAATACTTATGCACCACCACCTCCACGGCTGTAGAAGCATGAAAAATACGCTGAATAGCTATACGCAGCATTTTAGTGCTGGGCAGCATAAAATATGGCTTCAGAGCCATCGGCGTACAATAAAGCTTTTCCGCTAAGTACAGCATAAAATATAAGCTCAAGGGCTATCCGCGTAAAGTAGTATGTCCAGGCTGCTTCAGCGAAAAAAGGGATGGTGTATCGCCTTTACGGCGTAAAACTCATCCGTTTTAATGCAGCATTGAAGTGTACGAGGAACACTTTATATTCCCCGAAATGAACCTGTTAAATCGTGCAGTGAACCTGACGTCTGATTCCTGACAAAGAGTACTGTACGACTACCCAGACGACGGCTATAATGATGGTGCAGCACAGCGATCCAGACTGTTGTTTAGTGACATTTCCTTAGCGTAAACCGCTTTTACGCGTACAAGGGAATATGCTGCCTAGTTTCACACAGGCAGATATGAGCTGTTTATGCTCCACAGAAGAAAAACAGGCTGCCACATCAAAATTTGCTTTTCGTACAGGGCTTGAGGCACGTCTCTGCATTTAATGCGCAGAATGATGGCAGATCTTCGAGACACGCCTCTACATTTAATGCGCAAAAAGGGTGGCAGATCTTCGGGACACGCCTCTGCATTTAATACGCAAAATGGAGGCAGATCTCTGCATTTAATGCAAGAGATTTGATTATATCTCCAAAAGCCATAATTTTGGCTAAAATGTCCACATCATCACTTTCGCGCATTACGCCATCAGGCTATTTTCAGCTATGGGAGCACGCTGTACGCTATTTCCTTGGAATATGCCACCAGGCCATTTTCAGCTTTGAAGAGCACGCTGTACGCTATCTTCCTGCAATACGCCAGCTCAGGCTATATTTGCATTGGTGCGTATTAAGGCTATTTGGTACAGAATTCGTTCAAGGCCTCAGTCAAGGAAGGAGGATCAGCTATCTTCTACGCTAGCTACCTATCTACGCAGCATCAGGCTCCTACGCCTATTCGGCTTCTATGCCTACTCAGCTTCTATGCCTACTTGGCTTCTACGCCAGTTCGATGACTATTTGGATTCTACGCCATAGTGACAGTTATTGGCTTCTACGCTGACCTTTTTTACGCGAGGGATAACTGCCTATGTAGCTTTTATGCCATAATCTTCGCAGCAGTTATACGCGTTATCTCTTCAAGGGACACGTGTCACACGCTCATTCAAAAGATCATTTATACGTGGGTAACGGTTATTGTAACCATCGCGTAAAAGGTGCTATACTTTCCACTGCCCGGCTTCTATGTCGACTGATGGTCACTGTCACTAAAAACCCTATAAATAAAGACCTCTATCGACAGAGGTCAAGGGTCAAAAACTCGGTCGAAAACTCGATCGAGGAAATTAGTGTGGAGAAAATTCTGGTCTAATAGGAGAGAGAAGAATCCAGAGCTCAGGCAAAGAGTAGTGATCGACGACTTTGGCATCGAGCATCCACTCTCTTTTGCAACCTTCGAAGCTGCTTTCTGTCTTCTACGGCACTTTTTCACCATCGTGTGGTCCAAGGGACAAAGTGATCGACTGGAGATCAGACTCCAATAGTAATATTTACCCAGATTAAAATTATACTTGACATCCTCGTATAGGATTAATTGTACTTCTTGTTTGTAAACCAAAGAGCGGGTTTCGTATAAACCTCGTTTCATTTCTTTCATTTATTATCAAACACAAGATGGCGACTCTGTTGGGGACATCTTTCTCTTCTGACGAGAAAGCTATTGCTCAACACGATGCGGTATCCGTGGGATCCGTAAAGAAGACCCTGGTCGTCCAGTTCGACCAGTCTGCCTACGAAGATATGCTTCGAGCAGGGGGTAGCTCTCACTCTCTCTCTGTTCAAGACCACAGGAAGCTGCGTAAGGTCTGGATGCCCAAGACATCCCCTACCATTCCTGTCGACTCTCCGATCTCTCCGACCAGCCAGGTTGTAGCTGCACAACCTTCGCGCTCCGCACGTAAAACTCAGTCTCCCGTCTGTGACATGGTAGACAAAACTTCGGATAATGCCTCAGCGCTAGTCCAAAAGTCTACTTCGCGCTCCGCGCGTAAAACTCTGTCTCCCGTCCGTGATGTGGCAGACAAAACTTCGGACAAAGCCTCAGCGCTAGTCCAGAAGTCTATTCTGCGCTCTGCGCGTAAAATCCAGTCTCCCGTCGATGACGTGGCAGACAGAATTTTTGACAATACCTTAGCGCCAAATCAGAAATCCCAAACGTGCTCCGCACGTAAAAATGTATCTGCCCTTCGCGTAAAAGCAGATGATCCCTGCAATCTACGCAAGGGAAAGCAAGTGGCAGACTACGCAACTTCTCAGCATTTATGCCAGCAAGGGAAGAATCTACCCGCCCTCCGGATTACGCAAGGAGCTGATGGCCGACTGAGGACCTCCTCAGCTTTACGCCAGCCTGAATAGAGCTCTAATTTACGCCAAGGGAGGCCCCTCAACGTAAAGTAGGCTCAGTTTGCGGAAAGACACACTCCTCGGGGATCATCTGCTACCCAGATGGCCAACCTGTTGTATACGGGTGGCACATGGAGGACTATGGTTTCCAACATCCGCATGCCCACTGACGTGAACAGAAGGATCAGGCATTCTTCTTCTTCTTCTTCTGTAAACCCTCATGACCTGCATGAGTATCTGATCCAGAAACGCAAGGATAGGGGATCTTCCAGTATGTCTATTACGCCTCCTAGCAAGCACTATTGTAATAGCCATAGGATTGTAGTTAATTATTACGGTTCTGAAGCAAAACGGTCAGTTTTTGACCAGTTGAACTACTCTTCGTCTTTCCAAGAAGAAGAGCCTACACATGCATCAGTGAATATGGCTTCACACATACCTAGAGGTATATCAAACTCAAGACGTCATCCCTTTAGAACTCCGAGCTGAAGGAGATTCAACCAGCACCTTAGGAATACTGAAGCTGGGGTGTTCCGAAATACCCGTTCGAGGTCATGACAACCGGCTTCGTACTCTTCTGATTCCGATGTTGGGGGTCGCCAGTCTCCCGAATCAGATGCTAAAAGTATAGAGTCAACTTCTACAGAGACCTATACTCATCCTTCAATGACACCCAGGGAGATGGAAGTTTATGCCATTGGAGATGAATGCGAGGAAGCTTCCCCGTCGGAGAGCACTGAGCAACGCATTACTGTACTGGAGACATCTCTGAAAGAGATGCAATCCATGATGGAGAACATACACCAGATGATGCTGACTCAACACACAGCTGCTATGGCTCAAGCATCGGTCCCTCCAACTCAGATACGTGTGGGGGTGGACTTACCACCATCCAACTCAATCCAAGAGCCTGCTCTAGATCAAGAATCAGCAGTTCCTCCGCTTCCTCATTCGGAGAACGTATTACCTCTTGTTGGAGTCGCAATACAATCGATCCCTCACCACTCCGTGGTCCCACTACCGGCTGAAAATTCGATACAGGCAGTACGGGAGTTGAAAGCCCAATTTAATGACTTGAAGCACAAAGATCAGCTCAAGATATTAGGAATCAACCAGCCTTACCCGGCTATCTGGAAAGAGGCCCTTTTTCCTCCTAAATACAAACCACAGACTATAGCTTTGTTCGAGGGAAAAATATCACCGAGTCAGTACATAAACTACATCAGTATGATGACGGTGTTATTATAAGGGAATGACGCCCTCCTCACTCGGGTGTTCAAGGGCTGTCTCTCGGGAGTGGCTTATCAGTGGTACCGTAGCCTGACGGACAACTACATTACTTTCTTTGAAGACTTTAAGGCTTTATTCTTTGTACAATTCTATGAGGGAGGCATGGACATGTCTATGTCCTCTCTCATCGAAGTGAAGCAGAAGGAAAAAGAGGACGTTCGCACTTTCATCGAACGTTTTCGTCGAGCCACTTTGCAAATGCCTCCCGGAGTTCCAGACTCGACATTGGTGGACATTTGCAGGAAGAACCTTCTTTCCATAATCTCGGTGTTCATAGGACCATATCAGTTCCATGATTGGCCCTCGTTCATCGTCTCAGCGGTAGCAGCGAAAGATAACAGTCGAAAGGCGCATGATAATGGCATCATGATCTCTGCCTCCGATAGAGGCAAGAGGTCACCCCCCAACAACGACCACCCTCGTGGTTCCAAAGGAAAAGAAGCTATGGCAATCAATACGTCCAGGCAAAAGACTGTGGCAACCACACAGACGAAACCTGGGACTTCCAGGCCCATTAAAGTATACTCTTTCGATGACGACGATATTCCGAGCATATTCGAGTGTCTCGTCAAAAGCGGCAAGATTACCCTTCCGGAGGAGAAGCGGCCTAATGAAGTCGGCAGTACTAACAACCCCAAGTACTGCATCTTCCATAGATACATACACCATCCTACAAAGGCGTGTTATGTACTAAAGAGGAAGATCCATGAGCTGATCGATGCTAAGGCCATCACTCTGCGCAACAGCGAGAAGACGGTCACAGCTAATATAATCTCTCTACAATTTGGCAATCTGCCTCCCCAAGAAGTCCTGGACGGTGTTACACCTATTTCCTAGACAACGATGAATATCGTTAATCTCCCTCCAGCTAGGGGTCAAAATCATGACCTGGTACCCCTAACTACCCAGCGGGGCAAGATCATATGGGTTCATCCAGATCTGGTGTCAGAGATCGAGAAAGAGACTCAAGCTGCTAAGGCCAAGTCTAAGGAGAACTCGAAGCGTAAACCATGTCACATGATTACGGTACACTCGGCATGAGAAGACGAGGTTTTGGCTACTGGAACCCGCTCAGGAAAGCCTACCTCAAAGACTATGGAGCAAGTCAGGAAGATGCACCGACAGACGCCTCAGCTGCGAAGCCTTCAGAACCGGAACCCGCCATACTAGAGACCGGTCCTTCGAGACCAACTTCGGCGGACAAGGGGAAGCAAAAAGAAGTGCGCTTCGATAAACCTTTGAAAAGCATTCAAAACAAAGGTTTGGAGAAGCCATACAACTTCGACATCCTAGCCCAATTGGCTAATACACCAGCCAGGTTATCCATCTTCGAACTACTCAGGCTCTCTCAAGACACTCGTCAAGCCCAGAGTGAAGCATTAATGCAGGAGGATGCATACTTGACCCAGCTCAAGTCCCCTGACAAAGAACCCGTGGCATGTCCTCAATGCCATAATGTGATGGAGGTGGTCCCGAATATCACTTTCACTCAAGATGACATGCTGTTAAAACATAACAGGCATGACAGACCCCTCTATTACACCGGGTACGTCGGTTCCATAGAGGTCGACCGGATTCACATAGATCTGGGATCATCGATCAGCATCATTTCTCATAGTCTGCTCAGACCACTGAGGATTTCTACCAGCGAATTGGCATACACCACCACTACAATCGTGGGTTTCAACGCCAGAAAAAGTAAGTCGTTGGGAAAAATTCGCCTGAGGATCCAGATTGGCGACCTCAGATCAGTGGTTATATGTTATGTCATTGATTCAGAGGTGTCCTACAACATTCTACTGGGTAGACCTTGGATCCACGACCACAATATCGTTTCTTTGACTCTACATCAATGCTTTAAATATGTAGACGCCCAAGGAACAGTACAAACGGAGTTTGCTGACCTGAACCCGTTTAAAGGAGTAGAATCCTACTACTCTGATGCCGTGTTGTACTCTCAAGACTACATGGAGGAGGTATCAGGCGAAGCAGAGAAGGAATCCCATCGGGAGCCAGAAGAACCCTTTGCCGAGCGACCGCTGTCAATCAAGGTGAAAGGGCGAACTACTCGTCCAAAAGCCATCGAGCCTATAGCTATCTACCTGAACAAAACCAGGTCAGGAAAAGGAGGTGATCCTCTAGTGATCACTTTGAACCAGAAGCCTCCACCCTTGGTCATCATCTTTCAGCGCAACAAGCAACCGATTGATGTAAATACAACCAGGAATACGGTTTCAGATGATAATAAAGATCCTTTTTTCCAGTATATTGACGCTTAAATTCTAAATCAGGAATCCTCTCCCCATGACGATATAGAACCTATGGCACAAAAATTCTTGAAAGCTATAGACTCCTATCATCCGTATGTGTGGGAAGTAGCATCATCATCCAATGTCATCACGATATATGGACCACATCAGGATTCTATCTTCATTGTCCCGCCTGCCTTCACCAGTCAGCGTTCAATAGTCTTCGGTCGCATGCACGACGAACCGACGGTACAAGAAGATTCTTCCAATGACGATGCTGGTAAAATGCAAGTTCACAGATACAGCTCGCAAGCTTTGAAGATCATGCAATGTATGGGTTATGACTTGAAGCTGGAATAAGGTCTCAACTACGGGAAAGGCAGACGAATGCCGCTGCACGGTGATCCCTACTGTCAACGAACTCATTTCGGGTTAGGGTATACCACCTCCCTAGCAACTTCTGAGTCAAACGAGGATATCTTTTCTTCTTTTCAAAATGTCTCGTCGTCCTCCGACTCATCTGATGCTCTCAGACAAACACTATCAGTGAATACGGTATCGCAGATTCCTTCGAAGCAGACGAACAAGAATCCGAACCATTTGAGAATGACTCTTGGGCTCAACAAATGGATACACAATGGGAATTCCGGTTTGAGCAGAGAGAACCTCCCACCGATGGTAAAGTTATCCAGATTGACATTGGGGATGAACTTTCGCCAAAGCCGATATTTATCAGTAACAATCTTTCCGAAGAAAAAAGGAAAGAAGTTATCCAGCTGATAAAAGAATATATCGACGTCTTTGAGTAGAATTATGAGGATATGCCCGGTCTTGATCCAAAGGTGGCTACTCATAAACTCAATATATTGCCCGATTCGAAGCCTGTGAAGCAGCACCAACGCCGGTTCCGCCCGGATATGATGGACGCCATTGAAGCTGAAATCAAGAAGTTGATAGCCTACGGTTTCATCCGGGAAGAAAAACATCCTGACTGGGTCACCAATGTTGTCCCAGTCATGAAGAAAAATAGGAAAGTATGTGTCTGCATCGATTACCGAGATCTGAACGCAGCCTGCCCCAAGGATGAGTTTCCTTTTCCCATTACAGATGTCATGATTGATAATACATGCAGTTTTGAATGTATGTCTTTCATGGATGGATTTTTAGGATACAATTAAATCAAAATGCATCCTGAAGATGAGAAGCATACTGCCTTTCGGACACCATTGGGGGTATATTGTTATACGGTCATGCCCTTCGGATTGAAGAATGCCGAAGCTACGTACCAACGGGCTATGAGTAACATATTCTATGAGCATTTGCGCAAAACAGTAGAATGTTACGTGGACGATGTAGCTGTCAAAAGCTGCCTCAAGGATAATCACATCCAAGACTTGAAGACAGTATTTTTGTTGATGCGCCAACATCAACTTAAAATGAATCCTACAAAGTCCTTTCTGGGTGTATCTAGTGGCAAATTCCTAGGATTTGTTATTACCGCCAAAGGCATTCAAGTGGACCCTAATAAAGTCAAGGCCATCCTGGAAATGCGATCACCTCGTAATCTGAGGGAACTCAGGGGATTTCAAGGTCGTCTGGCTTATATCCGGAGATTCATATCCAACCTCTCTGGGAGATGTCAGCCTTTTTCTCGTCTCATGAAGAAAGGTGTATCCTTCGTATGGGACGAAGCCTGTCAGCAAGCGTTTAATAATATCAAACGCTACCTCACTAGTCCGCCAATTCTGGTGCCTCCCGTCATAGGAAGACCATTCTTGCTGTATGTTCGAGCAATGGATCATTCTCTGGGAGGTCTTCTCGCACAGAAGAACGATGTGGGTCATGAACAGGCTATCTACTATTTTAGTAGGATGATGGTCGGAGCCGAACACCGGTACAATCCAGTGGAGAAAGAGTGCTTGGCTCTGATGTTCGCTATTCAGAAAATGCGACACTATGTCACAGGCCAAACCATCCACATCATCTCCAGGATCAATCCTCTTCGGGTACTGATGAACAAGCCAAGTGTTCTTAATTCCTTGGGCGATGTTATTAACACCATATGACATAGTGTATGTCCCTCAGAAGTCCATCAAAGGCCAAGCATTGGCTAATTTTCTAGCTGCTCACCCGATCCCGGAGACCTCCAAACTATACGAGGACATCCCCGATGAAGTTTCAGAATATAATTCCGCAGTAGAAAGTAATACATGGCAACTATTCTTCGATGGCGCCTCCAGGACTGGTCCCAGGGGAAACGTGGTTTCAGGAGTAGGAATTGTCCTGGTCACTCCTGATAAACTCATCATCTATCGGGCATATTCTCTTAGCGAACCCTGTTCTAATAATGTGTCGGAGTATAACGCTCTACTAATCGGGCTCCAAGTCACTAAAGAATTGGACGTCGAATCTCTAGAAGCTTTCGGTAATTCTCTGCTGATCGTCAATCAAGTAAGAGAAATATATAAAGTCCGAAATCCAGACCTCATCCCTTATCACCAAGCAACGGTCGAGATAGCCATGACGTTCAAAGGGTTCTTCCTAGAGCATGTACCTCGATCTCAGAATTTGGAAGCTGATGCCCTAGCCAGTCTAGCTGCAGATCTAGCTATTCCTATAAAAAGGCAGAATTCGGTGATCCTTCTTAACAGAGATTTATTCTGTGTGAAAAATAACTTTCACATAGAACGCAGCTACGCTGTGAACACAGATCCTTTCAAGAGAGACTAGAGAAGTCCCTTTATAGATTTTGTGGCATACAGAATCTTACCGGAGGACCCTAAAGAAGCAGTATCCGTCAAAAGACGATCATTATGCTTCTATCATGACGCTTCTTCATAATGTCTATATCGCCAGACCTACAACGGACTGCTATTGAGATGTCTCTCAGATGACGAAGCACAACGGATTATCCGTGAAGCTCACGATGGTGTATGCAGAGCGCATCAACCCGGTCCTAAGCTACATGATCGTATCAGGAGAATGGGTTATTACTGGCCTACTATGATCACAGATGCAATAAAGTATGCAAGATAATGCAGAGCCTGTCAGGTCCATGCAGACTTTATACATCAACCTTCTGAACATCTACATCCTACGGTTGCATCCTGGCCTTTCGAAGCATGGGGTATGGAAATCATTGGTCCTATTCACCCATCTTCTTTCAGAGGTCATCGGTTCATACTGGCCATCACGAATTATTTCTCCAAATGGGCAGAGGCGATCCCTCTTGCTGAGGTAAAGACATCTAATGTGATCAGCTTCATCAAGCATCATGTCATTTATCGCTTTGGGATACCCCAAAGGTTAATTCATGACAATGGGCCTCAATTTATCAGCCAAGCGTTTCATCAATTTTGCGATAAAAATCGGATACAAAATGTGGCCTCTACGGCATATAATCCCGCTGCTAATGGTTTGGCAAAAGCCTTCAACAAAAACATTATCAAACTCTTGAAAAAGTTTGTCTCTTCGAACAAGAGAGATTAGAATGAGAATCTAGAAGAATGTCTTTGGGCATACCGCACAACGATACGGGCACCGACAGGTTGTACCCCATTCTCATTGGTTTACGAGAGTGAAGCAGTTCACCCCATCGAAGTCCAAATTCTGTCACTCAGGATAGCGGTGGCTAATGAGCTGACTCAAGAAAAGAATGACCTGTTAAGGCTTCAAGAGTTAGAAGGATTAGACGAGAAACGCCTCCAAGCTCAACAGTGCATCGCGTTCTACCAGGCACGTATTTCCAGATCTTTTGATCAAAAAGTAAAGGAAAGAGTGTTCAAAGTTGGCGAGCTAGTTTTAGCTGTGAGAAGGCCGATGATCCTTACTCACAAGAGTAAGGGAAAATTCCAGCCCAAATGGGAAGGCCCTTATGTGATCGAGACGACGTTCTCAAACGACGCATACAGGTTAGCCAAGCCTAATGGAGACTTGTTGATGGCTCCTATTAATGGCAAATTCCTGAAAAGGTACTATGCTTAACCTCCTTTGCTCGAATGGAGTATGGTGAAGATCTCATTCTGACAATACTACTTCCAAAATAAAACTAGTTGGATCGTATTCTATCATGTCCATATAACCTCTGAATAGATATGTTTAACTAATTTGGAACTTCAAGACCAATCACGTCCATATTACCTCTGATAGTATTTTGTGTACAATTTTAGTTGGATCGTATTCAATCATGTCCATATAACCTCTGAATAGATGTGTCAAGCTGAAGCTTACCGAGAGTATATCACGTCCATATTACCTCTGATATCACTTTCACCCAAACCTGTCATTTATATTCCAAAATGATGGGTCCACAAAGTCAGATGAAAGCCTCTTTATTATTCCCAAAAAGAGCAAAATTACATTGAAAAGCAAAAAGTACATTATTTGGGGGTAGCGGACAGGTCATGAATCTGCCGTGCCAGAGCAGCCATTCTCTCATCCCTGGAGTTCAAGACGTCGGTGCGAGCCCGCTCCAACCTTGTTGCATCATTGTTTAAAGCGGATAGCTCGGACCTAGTATGTACGAAACCCGCGTAGATGACACCCACATGCGTCAGATTCTGCTGAGCGGTCTCCCTCTGATTCTTCAGTACATCTCGAGATGACGACAAAGAGACAGCCTCCTTCTCCGCTTGAGCGAGTTCATCTCTCAATCTGCGGACCCTTGCTGTTACTTCCCCATATTCGACTTCGCACTGAGTCAGCCGAGGAATGACATACTCCAACTCGGCACGCTCTTGATCCATCTCCTGCTGCTGTTCCTAGACGGATTTGTCTAGAGATTCTAGTTACCCAGCAAGCTCTGCAGTTAAGGAGTCGAACCTAGCTTGAACGAGACCGTCGATGCTGCCTCGAGATAGCTGCAAAAATTCGTTAATGGGTTGTTCCAAACCATTAACTATCTGCTCTAGCGTATCAGCTCTTCCAGTGTCACTAAAATATCTAATCTGCGCTATAGTAAGGTTGCAGGACGTCCTCAGAGCCTCGAAGCCTAAATTCTTCTTCAACACCATTGATATCAGCATCTTCAAAGTGGCGTAGAAAATGGTAGAAAACTTCTCAACCAACATGGTGAGATTCAAATGGTTGCTGGGGGTGGCTGCAATATCAGAGAACCCCCCTCCAGGAATGACCGCAGACGACGTTGCCACAGTCGTCGCCTCAACAGATGGTGCGACAAAAGAAGATGCGCCAACAACAGACGAAACGGTTGGCGTACCCAAAGGAGGTATTGTCGTAACGACAGGTTCATCCTCCTCTCGAGATAGCGGAGCTGTTTCAGACGAGCCGACACCCGAAAGTGCTTCCTCTCCGAAGTCGGTCACCTCCATGTCGTCGCCAGGAGCTGAAACAGAGCCAAAAAGGGCATCAACACTGCCCTCCCCGTAGATGTCTTTCCCTGAAAAGAAGACAGAAGAAAGTTAATATCAACGTGATGTTAATTTTCCTAAAAAGAGGCGTAAAGACGACATTTACCCATGGCCGACGGTATATATGTCGCGTCTGCAGCCAGTACAACTAAATTATTTCTTAATAATGCTAAGCAAGCTGACATACCTGGAGAAGGGGGTGTGCTAACTGACATCGGTAGGTATTCTTCTGAGTCTTCACCCAGATCCAATCGAGGTTCATCAGGTAGAATCTCGCTGGGTGCACTTACAGACACGGCAGGGGTCTCTCCCGATGCTAGTCTGGATAAAGATATCCTTATTCGGCTTGGCCACGAAGGCGATCTTGTACCACTGCCTGAAGCGGTAGCAGCGACAACAGCCTTAAACAGGGATTCTCCGGCACCGCCAGCCGGAACTATAGAGGTTCCCTCTCTAAAAGGCGAGGAACCTCCAATCAAAGAATCATCCTCGACAGGGGAAACAACAGGTTCCCTTCTAGGAGCCTCATGGCCGAGAATCCTGAGATGACGACTAACCGTCTTCTTCTTCTTCTTGCGAGGAGAAGTCTCCTTCGGAGCAGGAGCCCTTCGCTTACCAGAGATGACCAGAGGCCCTGCAAGCGGAGGTATTTCATCCCTCGATACTGCCAACAAAGGCTCATCTGGATTGACGACATCTTCACCCTCATCGGAGAAAACAGAGGGGATTTTGTATCTTCCCGCGGACTTGGAGGAGGGCATCCTAAAACTTCCACGCATATCAAAATTGTGATGGAAGGTGTTGGTTGCCACATAAAACTGGGCATACAAGTGGAGGATACGCAGCTCTGTGGAGAGTGAAATGGTAGGCACAGTAAAAGTTGCTTCAGTGTAACCCATGATGAAGTATCGCCAGCCTCTCGCTCCATCAATGAGTCCACCCCTGGACCTGAAGCTGGTGACGGCATTGCCCGCATGCAATTGGTCATACCCAAGTTGCCTGACAAACTGACTAGGCAAGTAGGGTTCCAAGAAGCACTGGTCTTCACTTCTGTAGAGTAAATGGGAAGGTCTAATGCAGACCAACCAATTAAAAGCCTCAGGAGAAATAATGGTCTTCCCGTCGCCTAAGTCCTGAAGTCTGCACCCCTATTGATTGAGATGTACAGAGGGGACAGTGCAGAAGAGCTTTCAGTTATGGTTGAAATTCAGTGCCCGCCGACAGTCTAAAACTGTGGTCACGTTCCAGGAGAAATTCTTATAATTCAGTAAGAAACTACCCCCCTAACTGCTGCCAGAGCCAGGAGACATCACCCTAGGGTTATGGAGAATTAACCATCCCATCAAATACAGGTATGGTAATTCTACCCTAGGAAAGTTATCACGCCGAGTTTCATCGGCAAGCAGCCCATCAGTAATGGCCCTCAGGCCAGCTTGTATGCGATACACCATAGCAGGGAGCAAACCCCGTCTTGCCCCGAACACCAGACGCACTGCAGGCTATCACGCCCCGATTCCGTGGAATCGATAGTCGTCCCCCGGGCGTGACCGCCGTGCGGGCCTAGGTTGCGCACCGTACAAGGCTAAGTATTTTGTTTTGCATAGCGAGCACATATTCAGAGTACGCAGATAATTGAAACACATATTGAAACATGGAAAAGTTCTCTTTTATTAATAATATGAACATCTATTACAAACTCCTTGAACTGAGTCATAAGGATTGCCTCTATAGGCTTACAAAAGTGTTGACACAAAATGAGATAGCAGTCCTGTACATTACATCCTTACTAAACTCAAAATATAAGACCTTGTGTCAGAACGACTGCTTTGCCACGAAGCTGCATGGTTGCTTGGTGGCTAGCTTCTTCTTCAAAATGCTTCTTCTTCAAATGCTTCAAAGGTGGCACGGTCGAGGCGTGCCTACAGCTGGACTGGATTGGGGGTTTGTCTCCTGCTCCTCGCTTGGTTCTCCTAGCGCGGGAAACTTGTTTCAACGAGGGTCAGTACATCAAAACGTACTGGTGAAGGCAAGCTAACCCAACTATACCAATCAACACATTGTTTTAATGAAGCATGCATATTTATAGTGGGTTTCTATCTTGCCTTAGTTTATTTTACAGTAAGAATTAGATATAGAAATCAATGAAATAACCCGCCACCGTTCGGTGACATATACCTGTCCGTCTGAACCACCTGTATTATACTTACCCTGCCTTCCCTGCCAAGAAGACACAAGTTAGTTACAACAGGTTTAAATATACGAGGGGATCACTGGCTTGATGCCATAATGGATGGGTTTAGTCTCAGGCTAAGATGATAGAGGCACTTGTATCACTGTACGCCATCCCGCCTATGGAAGAGACTATTCTTGAAGTTTCGTCCGGATCGGATCGGTGCCAGTGCCCCAGCAACTGTTCGCAGGAACCTATAGGCCTTGTGCACAAGTTATCCGTGATCAACGGCGTTTGTGTTAAGTTTACCATTTATGTAGCTGAGGCAATAAAATCAGGAGATATGTAGCATTGTATAATTTATTTTGCATAGTCTCCCTGATCAATTGATGCATGGCAAAAGGTGTTCTACGTATAGCATATTTATAGAAGAAGAAGTAAGCATTCTAACTTGTATATATGCATATTATGAACATTTCAAATAAGCAAGCATGTAGTAAGTAACCGTTCACAAGTTTCAATAACAAGCATACAGATCCAAGTCTATTCCCTTATTATCTTGATATCTTTTAGTTATTACTTGGTATCGTTTGATCGGAGCAAGCACGAATACAAGATTCAGATGTGAGGACTAGCAAGAAGGGCTAGCTAATCGGGATGGTAGCCACTCACTTTAGTAGTTAGAAGGAAGAAGGAAAGAAGTGCTTTAGGAGTCCACTCGAGCGACGCCTACTGCTGGATCACCTGTATTGCCACGAACAGCTGATCAGTACTTCTTCTTCTCTTTTAGTTATTGGAATTGAAGTGCAGTCCTATGAACGAAAGCAATGAAATCCATCAAAACCGTTCAAGAAAACCCAAGCAAATCCGAAAACCAACTCAAGGCACGAAAGCAACAAGCGACAGTGAAAACTAGGCAACAAAAGAATGCAGCAGAGAGGTCCCTCCTAACTCTGCCGCTAAGTCGATCCCGGGGGCACGGTCCACTGAATATGGGAATCGATTCCGAAGAGATAAATCCATAACGAGGATGAGTTCTTGATTCAATCTATCCCGATCGAACGATACCGTCTTGTATTTCTTAGCCGCACTTCCCGAATAGGGGGAACGGGGCACCACATCCTACCCAACTAATTGGAAGTTTTGTCCCGAAACTTAAGAATAGAACCTACCACTAGGAAATAATGAGGGGAACCTTTCCCTCATTTCTGATTCGAGCTCCCAAGTAGATTCTTCGACAGAGTGATTCCGCCAAAGCACGCGCACTAGAGGAACCGAACGGGTCCGAAACAGCTTTTCTTTTTTATCCAAAATTTGTACAGGTTGTTCGACATACGTCAAGTCGGGCTGAAGGTTCAGTTGTTCCAGGTCTACCACGTGGCTTAGATCGTACACATATTTTCTAAGTTGAGAAACATAGAATATATCATGTACGTCGGATAGGGATGGTGGTAGGGCAATCTGATAAGCAACTGAGGCAACCCTCTTTAGTATTTTGAACGGGCCGACAAATCGTGGACTTAGCTTTCCCTTCGCTCCGAACCTGCTGACCCCTCGCATGGGCGAGACCTTGAGGAATACCCGGTCGCCTACTTGAAACTCTAGCGGTCTCCGATGAACATCCGGATAGCTTTTTTGACGGCTTTGAGCTACCTTTAATCTTTCCCGAATTAATCAAACTTTCTGGATGGTCTACTCCACGACCTCAGGGCCAAGTACTTGCCGTTCACCAACTTTGTCCCAACAGATAGGAGATCTACACTTCCGCCCGTATAATACCTTATACGGCACCATTTGGATGCTTGATTGATAACTATTATTGTAAGCAAATTTGGCTAGAGGTAGAGAAGGTCCCAACTAGTCTTCGTATCCAAGGCGTAGAGTCGCAGCATATCTTCGAGGATCTGGTTGACGCATTCTGTTTGGCCATCAGTTTGTGGATGGTAGGCGGAGCTGAACTTCAACTTCGTCCCCATTGCTGACTGTAGGCTTCCCCAGAAACGTGATATGAATCGACCATCTCGATCGGAGACTATGGTTACGGGCACGCCATGGAGTCGAACAATTTTATTGAGATATATCTGAGCCAGGCGGTCGGCACTCCAAGTAGATTTGATAGGCAAAAAGTGAGCTGACTTGGTGAGTCGATCGACGATAACCCAGACTGCATCATGTCCTCGTTGCGTCCTTGGCAAGCCAATAATAAAATCCATCATTATATGATCCCATTTCCACTCCGGAATAGCAAGGCTCTGAAGCTCTCCGCCTGGTTTCTGGTGTTCGGCCTTTACTCGCTGACAAGCTATGCAATGCGACATGAACTGCGCCACATCACGTTTCAAGCCGTGCCACCAAAACGTTGTGCGAAGATCCTGATACATCTTAGTGCTACCCGGATGAGAAGTATAACTAGCATAGTGGGACTCCGTGAGTATCTCTCGTCTGAGGGCCGCGTCGTTCGGAACGCACAGTCTTTCCTTCACTCGAAGCATCCCGTCTGAGCCTACCGCAAAGTCGGACGCCTTTCCTGCTAAAATAAGGGCATGAATCTTTTGCAGGTATGGGTCGTCCTTCTGAGCGGCCTTCACTTTTTGTAGCAAATCAGGTTCGAGGCGCAGTTGTGATACTTGCGCCCACTTCTTATATCTTATTTTCAGTGTAATGCCCAGTGATTCAAGATCCCGGCACAGCATATCGTTGATAGGCAAGCTCCCTACGAATACTCGACTCAGTGCGTCAACTACTACGTTTCCCTTGCCAGGCGTGTATCTGATCATGGTATCGAAATCGCTAAGGAGTTCAAGCCATCGCCGCTGCCGAAGATTCAAATCCTTCTGAGTGTACAAATATTTCAAGCTCTTATGGTCCGTATAGATTTCACACAGCACGCCATAAAGGTAGTGGCGCCACAGCTTCAGAGCAAACACTACCGCAGCCAGTTCTAAGTCATGCGTCGGATAATTCTTCTCGTGAGGCTTTAACTGCCTTGACGCATAGGCTATGACTTTATCTTATTGCATCAGGATACATCCTAGTCCTTTACCCGATGCATCACTAAAAATTTTGAAATCATCTGGTCCGTTCGGCAGAGTGAGAATTGGGGCAGAGACGAGGTGCTGCTTTAACTCCGTAAACAAAGTTTCACAGTCGTCCATCCAAGTAAACTTCGCACCCTTCCGTGTGAGTTGAGTCAAGGGTGAAGCAATTCTAGCAAAATTGTGTATAAACTGGCGGTAGTACCCTGCCAGTCCAAGAAAACTTCGAATATCGCTAGCTGACTCCGGACGTCTCCACTGTATAATGACTTCCACCTTCTTCGGATCAACTGAAATGCCTTCCGAGGAGATGATATGCCCCAAAAACGAGATACTGTCCAACCAGAATTCACATTTACTCAATTTGGCATACAACTTATTGTCTCAAAGGGTCTGCAGCACCATCCGCAGGTGTCCTGCGTGCTCATCCCTTGTCTTCAAGTACACCAAGATGTCATCGATAAAAACTACCACAAATTTATCGATAAAAGGCCTAAATACATGATTCATCAGATCCATGAATGCAGCAGGTGCATTCATCAGTCCAAACAGCATTACTGAAAACTCGTAATGCCCGTAACGGGTTCGAAAAGCAGTCTTTGGCACATCTTCTGGCTTAATCTTCAATTGGTGATAACCCGAGCGAAGATCGATCTTAGAAAATACTGCTGCCCCTTGTAGTTGATCGAACAAGTCATTTATCCGTGGCAGAGGATATTTGTTTCTTATTGTGACTTTGTTCAATTCCCTGTAGTCAATACAGAGGCGTAGAGTTCCGTCCTTCTTCTTCACGAAGAGCACGGGCGTACCCCAAGGAGACACGCTCGGACGGATGAACCCACGATCAAGTAATTCCTGAAGTTGGCACTTTAATTCATTCAGCTCTGCAGGGGCCATTCTGTACGGAGGCTTGGAAATAGGCTGTGTATTTAGAAACGTATCGATAGTGAATTCAATCTCTCAGTCTGGCGGCATGCCGGGTAGTTCGCTCGAAAATACATCGGGGAACTCCACCTCAACGGAAGTAGACTCGACGTTTGCGCAGTCCTGCCGTGTGTCCCGAACTGATGCTAGAAATCCCTCGCAGCCTGAGTGGATCATTCGCCGAGCAGATTTTGCCGAAATCACCATGCAGGCCCTGGTCGCATCTATCGCTGGACTACTGGTATAACAGAACACGGCTTCTCCGGGCAGACGGAAAATGACTCACTTTTCTGCACATTCAATAGTTGCCGCGCACGTGCCGAGCCAGTCCATTCCTAAAATGATATCGTAGTCCCGAACATCTAGGACTAAAACATCAAGTGACAGCTTTCTCTCCCCAATACAGATATAACCGCCTAGGCATGCTGAATAGACCGGTATTTTTGTACCAGATGGGGTGCTAACACTTAAATCTAAATGCAACAGAGTCATTTTTATATTGTTCTCCGTAGCGAAGTTTGTAGAAATAAAGCTATGGGTTGCACCTGAATCAAACAGAACACGAGCAGGTATATTATTGAAAAGCAAAGTACTTGACACGACGGTATCCGAAGCTAGAGCTTCTTCCCGTGTCATGGTATAGACCCGGCCTTGAGCTTGATTACGCCCTTGCTGAGGCGCAGCTCGGTTGGCCTGGGTTGCAGCATTCTAGTTTTATTGTGGAGGACGACGCTCTGAATACTTTGGACAGTTGGGAATGGCATGATCAGTAGCTCCACATATGAGGCATAATCCATGCTTTCGACGGCATTCACTTTCGACGTGCCCTGTCCTTCTATAGAAATCATATCGTTGCCCCGAGTTTCCTTTTTTCGAACCGCCGTTGTTAGGGCACTTTGCAGCATTGTTTCCTCTATCATTGCCTTGGCATTTGTGATTGGAAGTTTGCACAGCGCCGGCGACAATGTGAGGATACTGCGGTTCCAGGGAGAGGGCATGGTTCAATACTTCCCGCATGGTCTGATACTGTGGAACGACTACGTGCCCGTGGATGCCAGGACGTAGCCCTCCCTCGAATCGTCTGGCATGACTCGCTGCATTCGGTAGATAAGCACTAGCAAATTTGGCCAGTTTGTTGAATTCTGCAGAGTATTGCTTAACTGTCATGCTGCCCTGCCATAGTTCTATGAACTCATTTTCTCGTTGACGACGTACAGGTGGGGGTATAAACTCTTCCTCAAATGCGTCACGAAAAGTCATCCACGCGATCGCCTCCTCTCCATGGCCAAGTTGAAGAGATCGTCGATGCACGTCCCACCAGTCGTGCGCATTGAGGTAAAGCAGTAGTTGGGCATAGGTGACGCGCTTGTCTTCCGGCACTTCTAGGAGAGAAAAATGATCTTCAAGCTCGGCGAGCCAATCTAGGGCCATGATCGGGTCCTCAGTCCCATTAAATGGCATATTGCAGACCTTCTTGAAGTTGCCAAAGGTGAAGGCAGTCACGTCCCTCGTCCTTGGCACTAGCGGTGTCTCGACTTCAAGTGCTGGCTGCTCCATTGGTGTAGCTGTTGTCGCAGCAGAATGGTTGGAGGCCAGGGTCTGAACAAGCTGCTGTAGGGTATCTACCTGCTTTTGTTGGACTGAGAGTCGAGCCTCTAGATTGCTCTCGAACTTGGATTGGCAGGCATCATCTCTCTGTCATTGCTCCGTTAATATTTGCATTACCTGCTGAAGCGAATCTGATCGAGACATGCCCCGTTGACTCCGAGAGCTTCCTGAAGTTCCGGAACTGCTCTCCTGAGTCCTTGTCTCGCCTGGTGCTAGCGTCGATGGTTGCGCTTGCGTCATTCCTTAAAAAGAAGGTAAATTACATCAGGATCATAATGTATTATGTACTTATTGCATGAACGTATCTCATTTTGGCCTTAACGAGTTCAGGAGTTCGTACAGGGATTTATCGTTAAAGGAACTTTTCTAATTCAAGAGTCAAAGGAACTTTGAAGCTGTGCTCTGATACCAACATGTCACGCCCCGATTCCACGGAATCGATAGTCGTCCCCCGGGCGTGACCGCCGTGCGGGCCTAGGTTGCACACCGCACAAGGCTAAGTATTTTGTTTTGCATAGCGAACACATATTCAGAGTACGCAGATAATTGAAACACATATTGAAATATAGAAAAGTTCTCTTTTATTGATAATATGAACATCTATTACAAACTCCTTGAACTGAGTCATAAGGATTGCCTCTATGGGCTTACAAAAGTGTTGACACAAAATGAGATAGCAGTCCTGTACATTACATCCTTACTAAACTCAAAATATAAGACCTTGTGTTGGAACGACTGCTTTGCCACGAAGCTGCATGGTTGCTTGGTGGCTAGCTTCTTCTTCAAAATGCTTCTTCTTCAAAACCTTCAAAAGGTGGCACGGTCGAGGCGTGCCTACAGCTGGACTGGATTGGGGGTTTGTCTCCTACTCCTCGCTTGGTTCTCCTAGCACGGGGAACCTGTTTCAACGAGGGTCAGTACATCGAAACGTACTGGTGAAGGCAAGCTAACCCAACTATACCAATCAACACATTGTTTTAATGAAGCATGCATATTTATGGTGGGTTTCTATCTTGCCTTAGTTTATTTTACAGCAAGAATTAGATATAGAAATCAATAAAATAACCCGCCACCGTTCGGTGACATATACCTGTCCGTCTGAACCACCTGTATTATACTTACCCTGCCTTCCCTGCCAAGAAGACACAAGTTAGTTACAACAGGTTTAAATATACGAGAGGATCACTGGCTTGATGCCATAATGGATGGGTTTAGTCTCAGGCTAAGATGACGGAGGCACTTGTATCGCTGCACGCCATCCCGCCTATGGAAGAGACTATTCTTGAAGTTCCGTCAGGATCGGATCGGTGCCAGTGCCCCAGCAACCGTTCGCAGGAACCTATAGGCCTTGTGCACAAGTTGTCCGTGATCAACGGCGTTTGTGTTAAGTTTACCATTTATGTAGCTGAGGCAATGAAATCAGAAGATATGTAGCATTGTATGATTTATTTTGCATAGTCTCCCTGATCAATTAATGCATGGCAAAAGGTGTTCTACGTATAGCATATTTATAGAAGAAGAAGTAAGCATTCTAACTTGTATATATGCATATTGTGAACATTTCAAATAAGCAAGCATGTAGTAAGTAACCGTTCACAAGTTTCAATAACAAGCATACAGATCCAAGTCTATTCCCTTATTATCTTGATATCTTTTAGTTATTACTTGGTATCGTTTGATCGGGACAAGCACGAATACAAGATTCAGATGTGAGGACTAGCAAGAAGGGCTAGCTAATCGGGATGGTAGCCACTCACTTTAGTAGTTGGAAGGAAGAAGGAAAGAAGTGCTTTAGGAGTCCGCTCGAGCGACGCCTACTGCTGGATCACCTGTATTGCCACGAACAGCTGATCAGTACTTCTTTTTCTCTTTTAGTTATCGGAATTGAAGTGCAGTCCTACGAACGAAAGCAATGAAATCCATCAAAACCGTTCAAGAAAACCCAAACAAATCCGAAAACCAACTCAAGGCACGAAAGCAACAAGCGACAGTAAAAACTAGGCAACAAAAGAATGCAGCGGAGAGGTCCCTCCTGACTCTGCCGCTAAGTCGATCCCGGGGGCACGGTCCACTGAATATGGGAATCGATTCCGAAGAGACAAATCCATAACGAGGATGAGTTCTTGATTCAATCTATCCCGATCGAACGATACCATATTATATTTCTTAGCCGCGCTCCCCGAATAGGGGGAACGGGGCACCACACAGGCCACAAGGTATTACGGTGAATATGATCCGCAGATGCAATGCCGGGTACCACCAATCGGTGCAACCATATAGAAAGAAAGTCCGCCAGTTGAGCTTCCTTGGACAGAGGCCTGTGGCAATGCCTCAAATAACTATAGGCCTTAGTGCCTGCAGGATATTTCCCTATCCCTTCGTCGAGAATCTGATCTGGAGCCCTAACGTCTTCCATAAGATCATCGACTACCTGACACTAAGCACGCTCAGAAAGCTCAGAGGCTGATCCTTAGTATCCAAGACCTTCTCTGGCTTAGCAGCCCTGGCTCGGTGAAAGAAGAGGTAGGACGCCCATTTATTGGTATGAGCCAAATCTGAAGGCTCATTATAAAAGGCGGTGCAAGCAAGGTAGTACTCTTTCTATCAGAGTCGGCGTAAAGTTATCAGACGTGTCGAAGCTACACATATTCAGACTTTATCACAGCAAAATATATGGCGAATAATCAAATGCACAGAAGAAGACGATTTTATTAAATCATGATTACATATGAGGGAAATCCTGTCTATAAAGGGTTTTTCTTCATTTTTATGATTACATATGAGGGAAATCCCGTCTACAAAGGATTTTCTCATCTTCATCGGAAGATCATCCCCAGAATCTGTTCTGCCAGGTTCTTGTATTGGTGGAGATCTTTCGCATCTTCTTCAGCAGTTAGTCGGTTTCCGCAACCAATTAACAAGAAAATGATAAATGGCGGGAGGATACAGAACTGGGCCTGCCTAAATTATGCAGAGTCCATCATCCACATGCCATGACAGATTGAGTTAATGTTTTAGACCCAACTCAATACTAGAAGACAGGGGCTAGTTTGTCTTCTCTCGTCCACGAACGACAGGAGAAAATACAGCTTACAAGCTGTGTGGTCGAATGTGACCCTTCCTCTCTCCTGGATGAACCGCCATACAAAGTTGTTTATTATCCCGAGCAAAGGAAGCTATGATATCCTTCCATGGTCCATCGTTGCAGAGGATATTTGCTCGAAGATGCCTTCTTTTTCGGAGGAGCAGCAGTCGGCTGCGCTGCAGGAAGATGGAGGTCAGTGGGAATGCAATGGTGGTGATGATATGGTGGATGTGACGGAGGTGCCGCAGTGGCTAGGCTACAGTGGAGTAAGGTGGACTCCGACAGGTCAGCCGGAGAAGGGAGCCGGGCTCACAGGGAACAGTAGGGATGATCCCCCCCTTCAAATAAATTTAAGAAGAAGAAGAAGAAGAAAGGAAAAAATGAAAAAGGAAGGAGGTGGCTACGGTTGAGTGAGGGGGAGATGGAGGCTTCCCTAGGTTTGGGGATTAGGGTTTTTTTGGGAAGGGTGAGGTGATGTGACATTAAATAGGGAGAGGTGTGAGGAAAATGAATGGTGATGATGCACCCATCTTGAATGGGTGGTCAAGATTTGACATGGAGGAATTCCTTCATTCAAGGGTGAGGGTTGTTGACTTAGTCAAATATTTGGGCTCTCTATTTGGTTGAACAAATGGGGTGTTGACACCTAATGCAATATTTGCAAATTAGCCCCCTTAAATTTGGATATTTGCACAGATACATAAAATAATGAAAATTTGGTGGGCGATTTGGTGTTTGGTGTTTTGTAGGGTGAGGGGGCGTTGTGTGTTTGATATGGGCTTAATTAGCAGGGTATTTGGATTAAGTCAGGATTAAACGGGATTAGTCAAAATGGTATCCTCAATTTAATTAGAAATAAATGCAAGCTGTGTTCTAAAATTAATTAGGAGTACATGGGGTCAAGATTAGGTTGGGTCACAAATATCATTAGTGAAGAAATCTTAGAGCAAAATATTACCCTAATTGGGGTTGCACGAAAAATGGGTCAAGATTGCCTCCAATTTCGATTGGAACGCACAACGATACAAAGTTGAAATTTATTTAGAAATTAAATAAATGTCTGCGACGAATATTGTGCGGCTAAAATGAAGCACAAGAGAGCATAATTACGAGTTGTGAAAATGTCAGAATGGAAGGCGGGCACGTCTAGGGTAAGGTTGTGAAATTTGTTGGAAGGCAAAAGCCAGGATAGCGCTCCAAATATCGAAGCAATGGTAAGGCACAATAATTAAATAAAATTACGGTAATTAATTACTACCTCCAATAATTAAATCCTAAATAATATAAATTAAATTCATAACCCTATATTTCGGTCAGGTGTTCATCTAGTGGGCTTCTAGGTCCAGTCTACTAGCTCAACAGTAATATCACAGTATATAATATATATATAAATACACATCTCATGCAATTACTTAATTTAAATATACGAAATATTAAATACATAAAAAGTCAAAATTACCCCTGTTTTTGGAACGTGGTAGTGACAGTAGAATTCTCCTATAAAATAGCTACCAAGCCAGCATACAGATGGAATCTTATGAGGCACTATACGGCAGAAAGTGTAGGTCACCGGTATATTGGAGTGACATGGGAGCATCAGATACTTGATCCAGAGTTGGTGACACAGACAGTGGAGGAAGTAAAACAGATTCAGGGCCACCTGGCACAGGACAGACAGAAGCATTAGGCAGATGCGCACCGCAGAACTTTGAAGTTCAAGGAAGGTGACCATATATTTTGAAGATATCGTCCACTCGTGGTACCATCAGATTTAGGGGCAGAGGCAAGCTGAGTCTGAGGTACATCGGACCTTTTGACATCTTGGAGCGAGTTGGTAAAGTGGCTTATCGTCTTATATTGCCTCCATCATTAGAAGGAGTGCACAACATATTTCACGTATCGAAGTTGAGGAGATACATGGCAGACCCTAGCCGCGTGCTTGATCATTCAGAGATTATAGTCGGGCCCAGTTTATCATATGTGGAGCAACCAGCGGGGATACTCGATCACAGTGAGAAGATTTTTAGGGGGCAGACTATTCGACAGGTCAGAGTTGCAAGAAAGCATCATTCGTCAGGCGAGTCTACCTGGGAACGCAAGGATTCCATTCGACAGCATTTCCCGCATTTATTTGAGGACTGATGTACGAATTTAGGTACTGTATTCGATTACCTGTTTACTTTTTAAATTCTCGTAACTCTCCTTCATGTTAATTTCGGGGACAAAATTCTTCTAAGTTGGAAAAGATGTAAACCCCCTCAAATTATATTTTAGGTAGACTAGTTAGGGTTAGAAATTTTAGTTTAGGATCAGGGTGTTTGAGGTTTAGAAATTATACTACGTTGACTGATTCTTTAATTTAAACCCTAGGTGCACCCTACCATTGCTACAATATTTGGAGCCCTCCGATATCCCTTAATTTCTAATAAATTATTGCACTCTTGACCTGACAAGCCAACCTAGGCGCTGGACATTTCTGTCACTTACAAACATACTCCCTTGTGCTATAATTTAATTGCACAACTTTCCAGTCCCTAAATCAATTCTTTAATCCTATATCGCATACCTATGTCATTGCCATCAATTTGGGGACACAAACTCAACCCGTTTTGCAGAACCAATTAAAGGGGCCAAGACTGACACCAAGCCTACACCGTTTATGACCTTTGTGTCACTCCTATTTGAGACCCCATGTGCCCTCATTTAATTTAAGACCACATGACACTTTATTTAATTAAATTGAGGACACCAACTTAAACTAATCCAAATCTAACCCCAATTTAATCCAATGTCCCTTTCATGAAGCCCATACGAAACACACAACACCCCCTTACCCTACATAACACCAAACACCACTTTCCATACTAAATTTCTACCACTTTTTCTTTATGTGCAAATATCCAAAAGTTAAGGGGCTTATTAGCAATTAGGGTGCTAGGTGTCACCACCCTATTGGTTAAAACCAACAAAGAAACCCCCCAACTTCATATGATCGGTCTTGTCCCTCTCTCTCTCCCCATTTGCTTTGTACATTTTTTTATGATGAATCAAGACCCTTGATTCAAAATGCTACTTCATCACCACCACCCATCCCCCTATATTAGCACCTCCTCACACCATTCCCAAAGTGGTCGACCCTAATCCCTAGAGAAACCTAGGAAACCCCCCCTCTCTCTCCTCCCTCTTCCCTTGCACACAGCCGAACCTCCTTCTTCTTCACTTCTTCTTCTTCTTCTTCTTCTTCACTTCTTCTCCATCTTCACTTCTTCTTCTTCTTCTTCTTCTTCTTCTTCTTCTTCTTCTTTATTTCTTTTCTCCACCATCTCCGGCCAAGCTCTACCATGACCTCACGGCATAACTCTGGCCGAGCACCACCCGCTTCCACCCGCTGCCATCTCCAGCAGCCTCCTCCCTCAACTCTGCCACCGTACCGGAGCAACCCAATGCCGCCGCTGCCAGCAACTCCAGCAGCACCACCACCCGCAGCAGCTTTACCATCCTCACGACCACCACATTCACTGCTACCTTCACCTGCAGCAGCACCACCACCCGCAATAGCCTCGCACCACCACTACCACCACCTCCACGACCATCTTCACTACCACAACAATACTCCTACACCACCACCTCCACGGCTGTAGAAGCATGAAAAATACGTTGAATAGCTATATGCAGCATTTTAGTGCTTGGCAGCATAAAATATGGCTTCGGAGCCATCGACGTACAACAGAGCTTTTCCGCTAAGTACAGCGTAAAATATAAGCTCAAGGGCTATCCGTATAAAGCAGTATGTCCAGGCTGCTTCAGCGTAAAAAGGGATGCTGTATCGCCTTTATGGCGTAAAACTCATCCGCTTTAATTCAGCATTGAAGTGTATGAGGAACGCTTCGTATTCCCCGAAATGAACCTGTCAAATCGTGCAGTAAACCTGACGTCTCACTCCTGACAAAGAGTACTGCACGACTACCCAGATGACGGCTATAATGATAGCGCGGCACAGCAACCCAGACTGTTGTTTAGTGATATTTTCTTGGCGTAAACCGCTTTTACGCGTACAAGGGAATACGCTGCCTAGTTTTACACAGGCAGATGTGAGCTGTTTATGCTCCACAAAAGACAAACAGGCTACCACATCAAAAGTTGCTCTTCGTATAGGGCTAGAGGCACGTCTCTGCATTTAATGCGCAGAATGATGGCAGATCTTCGAGACACGCCTCTGTATTTAATGCGCAAAAAGGATGGCAGATCTTCGGGACACGCCTCTGCATTTAATGCGTAAGATGGGGGCAGATCTCTGCATTTAATGCAAAAGATTTAATTATATCTCCAAAAGCCGTAATTTCGGCTAAAACGTCCACATCATCACTTTCGCGCATTACGCCATCAGGCCATTTTTAGTTATGGGAGCATGCTGTATGCTATCTCCTTGGAATACGCTACCAGGCCATTTTCATCTTTGAAGAGCACGCTGTACGCTATCTCCCTGTAATACGCTAGCTCAGGCTATATTTGCATTGGTGCGTATTAAGGCTATTTGGTATAGAATTCGTTCAAGGCCTCAGTCAAGGAAGAAGGATCAGCTATCTTCTACGCTAGCTACCTATCTACGCAGCATCAGGCTCCTACGCCTATTCGGCTTCTATGCCTACTTGGCTTCTACGCCAGTTCGATAACTATATGGCTTCTACGCCATAGTAACAGTTATTGGCTTCTACGTCGACCTTTTCTACGCGAGGGATAACTGCCTACGTGGCTTTTATGCCATGATCTTCGCAGCAGTTATACGTGTTATCTCTTCAAGGGACACACGTCACACGCTCATTCAAAAGATCATTTATATGTGGGTAACGGTTGTTGTAACCGTCGCATAAAAGGTGCTATACTTTCCACTGCCCGGCTTCTACGCCGACTGATGGTCACTGTCACTAAAAATCCTATAAATAGAGACCTCTATCGACAGAGGTCAAGGGTCAAAAACTCGGTCGAGAAAATTAGTGTGGAGAAAATTAAGGTCGAACAGGAGAGAGATGAATCCAGAGCTCAGGCAAAGAGTAGTGATCGACGACTTTGGCATCGAGCATCCACTCTCTTTTGCAACCTTCGAAGCTGCTTTCTGTCTTCTACGGCACTTCTTCACCATCGTGTGGTCCAAGGGACAAAGTGATCGACTGCAGATCAGACTCCTATAGCAATATTTATCCAGATTAAAATTGTACTTGACATCCTCGTATAGGATTAATTGTACTTCTTGTCTGTAAACCAAAGAGCGGGTTTCGTATAAACCTCATTTTATTTCTTTCGTTTATTATCAAACACAACGGCCAGCACCACTATGACAACTCCCCCGCACCACCATCTCCACGGCCAGCACCACCACGACAACCACCTCCAATACCACCACCTCCACGACCAGCTTCACCACCCCCACGACTACCACCTTGAGCAACACCTCCTTCACATAGCCGAGAACCCCTACCACCTTGGTTGACACGTGCGCCACCCCTGCGGTCGACGCCATACCTGACCGAAGCCACAACATCGCCGCTGCCACCACCCGCAGCCACCGGGGTAACTCCTCACCCTTCTTTTTTTTAGTGTAGTTATGTTGCTTGTGCTCGAGAGACCCTAGTTAGGGTTAGGGTTCATGAATACTTCACATGCATATTTTTATGGTGAATATTGAGGATTAGGTATATATGTGAAATGGTGTTATAATATTATAATGACAGTTATTTATTGAGTGCTTGATAATTAATAACTAATTTATTTAAGGATGAATAAATTGAATTTACATAATATCGTCTGTGAATACAAGGATGGTATGGTTGAGGATGAGCATAGCTTGAATGACTGAAATCACCATGATAAATATTAGGAGATTGGAATTTTGTTTGATGACATTATACTGATTATTGATCGTATTTGATGCAACGTTCCTTTAGTCAACTTGGGTCAACCCTCTAGTTAGTGTCTTTGTGGGCTATATGTAACTAAGACAAGCCTATGCTAGACGTGTGTCACCTCTTATTTTAGAATAGCATCATTATAGTTTATTGATTAATTTTATATATCGCCTCTAGGTACTTCAGGATCCGCGGACTTGGACGTTGTAATGGAGCTCCACCCTCAGCATCCGGATCCAGACAAGTGTACATTGCCATCCTGTATCTCAGTTTCCAGATTACTATTTATTTATCTATGTATTGTGCGTGCTTTGGATCAGAATCATTACTTAGCGTCCCGGTCATAACCGGGTGCAGACGTTTGTTGGTAACGTCTGGTATCGATTGATAGATGTTCGTAATACCTTGATGTACCTACTGTTTGTGGTATTAAATGAAAGAATGAAAATGTATTCAGGATAGGGTTTATACGAGACCCGCCTTCTTTGGTTTATAAACAAACTTGTACAATTTAATCCTATACGAGGATATTGGAGTACAAGTTATTTAATCTGGATAGATGATTGCTATAGGTGTCTGATCTACAGTCGATCACTTTAGCCCTTGGACTACACAATGTTGAAGAAGTGCCGTAGAAGACAGGAACCAGCTTCGAAGGTTGCAGAAGAGGGTGGATGCACGATGCCAAAGTCGTCGATCCCTACTCTTTGCCTGAGCTCCGAATTCTTCTCTCTCTCTCTCTCTCTCTCTTGACCTTGGATCTGATATTGGTTTCTTGACCAATTTTTCGACCTTCCAATTTATCCACCTTGTTCCTCATTGATAGAGGTCTCTATTTATAGAGTTTTAGTGACAGTGACCACTCCGTCGGTGTAGAAACCGGGGAGTGGAAAGTACAGCACCCTTTTATACAACGGTTAAAATAACCAATGCCTGCGTATAGATGATCCTTTGAATGAGCGTATGACGCGGGTCCAACTAAGGGACAAAACCCGTATAATCACTACGAAGATCACGGTGTAGAAGCCACGTAGGTAGGTATCTATTGTATAGAAGAGCTTGGCATAGAAGCCAAATGTCTGTCACCATGGCATAGAAGCCAAATAGTTATCAAACCGGCATAGAAGCCAAATCGGCGTAGAAGCCGAATAGGCGTAGAAGCCGAGTGGTCATAGAGACCGAGCAGGCGTAGAAGCCGAGCAGGCGTAGAAGCCGAGCAGGCGTAGAAGCAGAATAGGCGTTGAAGTCGAGCGGTCATAGAGGTCGAGTAAGCACAGGAGCTGGATGGGCGTAGAAGCCGCTGCGTACCGTGCCATAGTGCTGATGTGGACGTTTTAGCCGAAATTACGGCTTTTGAAGATATAATCAAATCTCTTGCATTAAATGCCGAGATTTGCCACCATCCTGTGCATTAAATGTGGAGGCATGTTTTTGAAGTTCTGCAACCCCTTCTGCGCGTCAGTCGTAGAGACGTGCCTTGAGAAACTGTCACCACTCTGTGCATTTAGACGTAGAGACGTGCCTCGAGCAACTGTCATCGCTCTGTGCATTGGACGCAGAGACGTGCCTCAAACCCCGTACGGAGTACAGCTTTTGATGTGGCAGGCAGTTTGTCTACTGCAGAACGTAAACAGCTCGTGTCTGCCTGTGTAAAATAGGGCAGCGTATCCCTTCGTGCTTTGTAAAAGCAGTTTACGCAAAGGGGATGGCAGTAAATGACAGCCTGGGTTACAGTATTGTGCTATCATTATAGCCGTCGTCTGGGTAGTCGAGCCGTATCCCTTTGTCAGAAGTCCAGACGTCAGGTTCATTGCAGGATCTTTATTGCAGGGTCTGACAGGTTCACTTCGGAGAATACGAAGCGTCTCTTGTACACCTCAATGCTGCGTCTGAAAGAGGATGAGTTTTATGCCCTGGAGGCAAGGAAGCACCCCGTTTACGCTGAAGTGGTTTGGACGTACTGCCTTACGCAGATGGCCTTTTGAGCTTTTAATATTTTACGCTGGGTTTAGCGGAAAAAGCTTTGTTGCACGCTTGGTGGCTTTGAAGGCCTCTGCTTACGCTGCTCTGCACCAATATGCTGCGTATAGCCATCCGGCGTATTTTTTCATGCTTCTACAAGACCCCCTTCAAAGCTTTCAAATTCCTCGGAATTTGGAACGCTTTGAATGAAGCATGAACCGCTCCTCGTAACTCGAAACGTTTTTGAATGGGGTATTGAAACGGTCGATGCTGACTTTATGGCAGATTTATTGGGGACCGGTGTGACCTCTTTCGCCTATAAAAAGGCTGGGGGAGTTAACTTGTTCTCCCCACATTTCCATCACCACGTAGAGATGATCGCCGGAGTTCGTCGGGTCGATCTGAGGAAGAAGGAGATCATGTTCTTCCAGCGTATAAGGAGCCGAAAAAGACGACGTCTTCAAGCAAGTGTCCACTGCAACGATGGATCGTGGAAGGATATCTTAGCCTCCCTTGCTCGGGATAATCAGCAACTTTATATGGCGGTTCTTCCAGGAGAAGGAAAGGGTCGTATTAGACCACACGGCTTGCAAGCGGTGTCTTCTCCTGTTAGCTCGGGTGACGAAAGTCAGACAGACTAGCTCTGTCCCGGCTTGAGTGGCGGTGGTCTGTAGGACAACAGATTTAACCTGCTTTCCTTCTGTTGGAGGATGGGTCTATGCCCAGTTTTGTATCCTCCCGCCACTGATCATCTTCTTGGAAGAAGAGGAAGACCTTCACCAACGGGAGAACCTGTCAGAACAGCTTTTCGGTGCGATCTTCAGACGATGATGAGGAAGCCCTTTCTAGACGGGGTTTCCCTCAGATGTAATCATAAAAATGAAGAAAAAAACCCTTTGTAGATAGGATTTCCCTCATATGTAATCATGATCTTGATTTTAATAAAATTATCTTTCTTCTCTGCATATGATCGCTTTGCCATACGTTGCTGTGAAGTCTGAATATGTGTAGCTTCGACACATCTGATTCTTTATGCCGACTCTGTATAGAAAGAGTGCTAGGTCCTATCCTTTATGCATAGCGAATAGTCCATAGAACACTGTTGAGCATTTTGAACATTTAGAAGAACTGTTCTGCTGCTAAGACTGAGGAACCGCGTAGAGTTTTTACTTCTGATGAACAAAATTTTTGTTCAGACTTCATCTTCAAGAATGACTTCTCGAAAATCCCTTAGAACAGGGTCGAGGAATGGCTGTCGAGCTGAGTTTGCCATTTTGATAGACGAGATATTCATACTGGAGCCTGGATGAACCTCCAATTGACCCGAGAAGAGTAATTTCTCAATGTTTGAACTCTGTATGTTTTGGGTACTTGGGATATCTTGAGGTCGAGAAGGAGTATCTTCTGTGTGAACTCCTGTAATCGACCGTCTTGAGAACTGTTCGGATATGCGAAAAGTCAGAGATCCGTAGTGTAGATGAGCTGAAAATCCTGAGTTCGTAGTCTATTGAGCGTAGAAAGCCACCGAGCATGAAATCGTAGATTCGTAGCTGCTGAGCGTGAAGTCATAGGTTTGTAGCCTCTCGAGCGTAAAAGCTACTGAGCACAAAGGCATCCGGGCATAAAACCATAGACTGATAGCTTACGAGCGAAAAACTGTAGATCTGTTGCTGTCGAGCGTAGAAAGCTCCATAGCGTAGAACTGTAGATTTGTAGCCTGTGAATAAAAGAAATCTTCCGAGCGTAAGGTTGCGGATCTGTTGCCTCCAAGCGTAAACTAAACACCACCGAGCATGAGATCATTGATTTGGTATCTGCTGAGCATAAAGTCGTAGGTTTGTAGCCTCTCGAGCATAAAAGCTACCAAGCACAAAGGCATTCGGGCATAAAACCATAGACTTATAGCTTGCGAGCGTAAAATCGTAGATCTGTTGCTGTCGAGCGTAGAAAGCTCCTTAGCATAGGAACCGCTTACCTGCTTTTGCACGAAAAACTCTTCGAATTTACTGACTGTCCGTCTTTCGAGAGTAGTGGGCTGACGTAGTACCCAATCATAACCAAATATTTAATTTGTGAGATTTGGTTGGGGTTTTGAGGAGCCCGTCTGAGGGTTCGAGGAGTCGGCCCGAACTCTATATATATCCTAAACTTTTGAGAGAAAAACTTTTTATCCGTCTTCTGCGAAAGAGAGCCTTCGATCGTTTGAGTTTTTCCCCTCGTTCTTTCTCCGAGCACTCTGAGTTTTCAGAAATGGCGCCGAAACAAACCCCCTCCACTAAGGGAAAGAGCACAGGCTCTACTTCTCGTTCTTCTGCCCCGGCAAGAGAGTCTTCGGTCGGACAAGGTAAACTTCCTTCTGAGCGAAGCATCCTGCCGACGAGTAGCGCACCCGGCCTTAGAGGTATAGCCTTTGGGATGACAAAGAACGACGAAAAATCCTTCGCACATGTTGAACGTGACCGCGCTAGGTCGTCTTCTGTGCTGATAGCCTCTTTGAGGAAGATGACGCACGGAGACGTTTTCATCTTTTACGCCCACATTTCTAATGTGCCAGTGTAAAAACTCCATGTTTTTGCAGTTTTGAGCGTAAAAGCTCTGACTGCCGAAAACTTGGTATATACTATATAAAATTTTAGTTTTACGCTTGTGGATGGGACCTCTAGCGTAATAACTAGAATTTTGGCATTCTGGCGTAAAGCACGGACTGTATACTGCCAATTATGCTTCTAGATGTGACTTCCGGCGTAAAATGACCAAATTTTGTACAGTCTTGGCGTAAAGCACAGACTGTCGTCTCTTGGTCTTTATGTTGCAAGATTTGTAATGGCGTATTTTTCTTGCACTTTTGCAGTTAACTTGCATGAGTCTCCACTGGTCGAGGTGATGGGTTCCGCTGTCGGGATGCTGTACTCGAACTATCTGGAGGATCTGTCGCACGTGATATTTCCTATCTCCGGACCCCAGTATCCCGAAGGACGAGGGATCTTGATATCCGCTCAGGGCGAGCGGACATTGCTGAACATGATTAACGGAGAGCCCCTAACGTACATAGACGGGGACCAGTACATCAAGTCGGCCTTTCTCTTTGGGGACATGATTGATAAACAGTCCCAGACGAAGCCCAAGAGAGAACCCTGGGTTTTCTCCGCCGAGAGTGTGGTCTTGTATCTGCCCACGATGTCAAGAGATTATCCCATCTTGGCTTTCTTCCATGCCACACATTCCAGGAGGATGTCATGGATGCTGACTCCCGATCTTCACGGCAAGCCGAAGAAGATTTTTATCTGAAAGGAGCTGACCATGGGTCATTTGTCAGCCGTCCCTCTGGCGTCGTGACGTTGTTCAGGGGGCTATGCCCAGGCAGCATCCCGAGTGAAGACAGTTCAGTGATCCAGCCGGTCCAATTGCCGACTTTCTACAACGACTTCATGGTGCGAGGGGGGGTATACCCGAAGAAGAATCCTCGGTGCAATGGGTGGATTACCCCAACAAACCTCCAATGGGCTTGCCTAGTTGACTGGGCCTTAAAACATTTTCGGAGAGAGCTGGAGGTCATCGGACTGTATGCTGCTGTGAGTGCGACGAGTGTTGGGTTGCCTCCCAACCCTAACCTGTTTTTGGCACTGGTGGAGCGATACATTTCGCTCACCGGGACCTTCGCCATTCCATGGGGGAGTTGGGGTTGGCCCTCCACGAAATGGCAGTGATCTCGAGACTGCCGATGGGGGACACCCCATATGAAAAGTATGTTCCCACCAACCGGGAGTTGGAGGACTCGGACCCTCGGGTTGTGGAGGTGTATCAGGAGCTGATGTGCCACTACTTCGCGTGCACTACTTTTTATAATGAGCCTTCTGATTTGGCTCACACCACTAAGTGGATGTCCTACCTCTTCTTCCACCGGGCCAGGGCCGTCAAGTCGGAGAAAGTTTCGGGGGGGCAAGAATGAGCCTGTGAACTGTTTGGACGTGCTCAGTGCCCAGGTCGTCGAGGATCTTATTGAGGAGGCTAAAGCTCCAGATCAGATTCTCAATGACGGGGTAGGAAAGTACCCTGAAGGCACCAAGGCCTATAGTTACTTGAGGCGCTGTCGCAGGCCTTTGTCTGAGGAAGCCCGGCTGGCGGGCTTTCTCTCCCTATGGCTGCGTCGAGTAGTGGTGCCCGGCATCGCGTCTGCGGACCGCATTCACCGGAACATCCTGTGGCCCACCGTTCGTCTGGTGTTCGGGGCAAGACTGGGCTTGCTCCCTGCCATGGTGTGCCGTATACAGGCTGGCCTGAGGGCCATGACTGACGGACTGCTCGTTGATGAAGCTCGACGTGATAGCTTTCCCCGGGTAGAGTTGCCATACCTGTACTTGATGGGATGGTTAATTCTCCACAACCCCCGGGTGATGTCTCCCGGCCCTGGCAGTAGTTCGGGGGGTGGTTTCTTACTAAACTACAAGGACTCCCTCTGGAACGTAAACACAGTCTTAGACTGTCGGCTGGTGCTGAGCCTCGGTCATTGCTGGAAGCTCCTCTGCACTGTCCCCTCTGTGCATCGCAATCAGTCGGGGATTAGGCTTGAGAATTTAGGTGGAGAGAAGACCAATCTTTCTCCAAAAGCTTTTAATTGGTTGGTCTGCATCAGACCCTCCCATTTATTGTACAGAAGCGAAGATCATTGCTTCTTCGAGCCTTACTTGCCCAATCGGTTCGCCAGACAGTTTGGGTACGATCAACTGCATGTAGACAATGCCGTCACCAGCTTCAGGTCCAGGGGCAGACTCATTGATGGAGCCAGAGGATGGCGGTATTTTATCATGGGCTGCACGGGAGCAATCTTTATCGTGCCAGTCGTCACACTCTCCATGGAGCTGTGCATCCTCCATTCGAATGCCCAGTTCTACGTGGCGATCAACACCTTCCATCGTGATTTTGACATGCGTGGAAGCTTTAGGGTGCCTTCTCCCAAGTCTGAAGGAAGAGTCGAAGTCCCCTCGGTTTCGTCTGACGAGGGTGAGGGGTCCGTCACTCCGGATGAGCCCCTGGTGTCGGTGCCGAGGTGTGAAGTGCCTCCGCCTGCGGGGGCTTTGGCAGTCCCTGGGAAGCGAAGGGCTCCTGCTTCGAAGTAGACTTCCCCTCGCAAGAGGAAGAAGAAAACGGTTGCTCGTTCTCTCCGGATTCCTGGCATCGAGGCTCCTAGAGAGGAACCTGCTATCTCTCCTATTGGAGATGTCTCTTGGATTAGAGGTTCCCCGTCTTTAGAGGGACCCTCAGTTTCGGCTGGTGGTACCGGAGAACTCCTGCTTGAGGCTGTCGTTGCTGCCACTGCCTCCGGTAGTGGAATGAAATCGCCTGTATGGCCGAGGCAAATGGGAGAATCTTTCCCTAGACCAGCAACGAATGAAACTCCTGCCGCGTCCGTGAGCATGACTAGCGAGATTCTAGCTGACGAACCTCGACTGCGTCTTGGTGAAGGCTTGGTAGAGCTCCTGGCAATGTCGGTTGGCCCACCTCCTTCTTCAGGTATGATAGTTCGTATCGCGTCATTAAGTCGTGATATAGCTACATCGGCTGTAGACGCGGCATATATACCGTTGGCTACGGGTAAAGGTCATCTTTATGTCTCCTCTTAGAAAGATTACCATCATATTGATATCAACTTTCTTGTCCTCTTCTCAGGGGATGGCGTCCACGGGAAGTATAGCGTTGAAGCACCTTCTGGCTCTGCTCGGGCTCCTGGCGATGATACAGAGGTATTCAACTTCGAGAAGGAAATACCTTCGAGGGCTAGCTTGACCGGAGTAGTTTTGTCACCTCAAGAGGAGGACGAACCCGTTATCGTGACCTCGCCTCTTGCGAGTATGCCGATGACTTCAACCGTCGTTGTCGCACCTTCTTCGGTCGCACTACCCGTCGAGGCGGTGGCTGTGGCCACCTCGTCTGCAATCATTCCTGGAGGGGAACTCGCCAATATCGCGGCCACTCCTGGCGTTCAACCAGATCTGGTTGCGCTGACCGAGCTGTATACCAGCCTCTTTTACACCAGTTTGAAAATGCTGATATCAATAGTGTTGGCGAAGAATCTAGATTTTGAGCGTCTGAAGAAGGCTTCCCAGTTTTCGATTGGGGTGGTCAGGGAGTTCGACGATTCTAGGGTAGCTAACGCCCTGGAGGCGATGGTTAATGGGTTGGAGCAACCCACTAACAAATACTTGCAGCTGACTCGGGGCAGTTTTAAAGCTGAGGTCCAGGCCAGATACGACTTCATGACTGTACGGCTTACCAAACAGCTGGAGAGCCTAGATAACTCCATCAAAGCACATAAGCTGGAGATGGATAAAAGAAAAGCTGTCGTGGAGGAGGCTCTTGCTCTTCAGACGAAGTGCCAATCCGAGCATGAAGGGAATGTAGCGAGGGCCCGCAAGTTGAAGAAAAAACTCGCTCAGGCAGAGGAGTGGGCTTCTCAGTCGTTGGCAGGTCTAGATGTAGCGACTGGTCGACTGAGTACAGCACGACGGGATCTGGAGCATGCAGAAGCTGCCCGAGATGGCTCCCTTCGGGCAAGGGCCGAACTGTCCTTTATGAACAATCCCAAGGCACGGCTGGAACAGGCCCAAGCTGATGCCTTGGTTTCCAGGGACGAGAGGGTAGCTGCACTGGCCAAGCTGATTCGCGATCTGACCGCTCCCCCACAATGATGTACCCTTTCTTCTTTTTGCTTCCCCAATATAATTCTACTCTTTTCGGGAATAAATAAAGCGAATCTTTTCTGACTTTGTGGACCCATCATTTCGGAATGTAAATGACAAGTTTGGGCGAGAGTGATATCAGAGGTAGTATGGACGTGATAGACTCTCGATAAACTTCTAGCAGGACATACCTATTCAGAGGTCATACGGACATGATAGAATATGACCTAACTAGTTTCATTTTGGAAGTAGTTTTGTCAGAATTGAGATTCTCGCTATATTCTACTTGAGTAGAGGAGGTTTAAGCATAGTACCTCTTCAGGAATTTACCGTTGATAGGAGCCATGAACAGGTCTCCATTAGGCTGGGCTAACCTGTAAGCGCCGTTCGAGAACGTTGTCTCGATCACATAAGGGCCTTCCCACTTGGGCTGAAATTTCCCTTTACTCCTATGAGTAAGAATCATCGGCCTTCTTACGGCTAAAACTAGCTCGCCGACTTTGAACACTCTTTTCTTTACTTTATGATTGAAAGCTCCGAAAATGCGTGCTTGGTAGAGCGCGATGTGCTGTTGAGCTTGGAGGCGTTTCTCGTCTAATCCCTCTAGCTCTTGAAGCCTTAACAGGTCATTCTTTTCTTGAGTCAGTTCATTAGTCACGGCTATCCTGAGTGACGAGATCTGGATTTCAATGGGGAGAACTGCTTCTCTCCCGTAGACCAGTAAAAATAATAGGGTACAACCTGTTGGTGTTCGTACCGTTGTGCGGTACGCCCAGAGACATTCGCCCAGCTTCTCATCCCAATCTCTTTTGTTTGAAGAGACGAACTTCTTTAAGAGTTTGATAATGGTTTTGTTGAAAGCTTCCGCCAAACCATTAGCAGCTGGATAATATGCCGTAGAGGCAATATTATGTATCCGATTTTTATCGCAAAATCGATGAAACGCTTGGCTGATGAACTGAGGTCCATTGTCATGGATTTATCCTTCAGGGAATCCCAAAGCGATAAATGACGTGATGCTTGATGAAGCTGATTACATTAGATGCCTTTACCTCAGCAAGAGGGATCGCCTCTGCCCATTTAGAGAAGTAATCCGTGATGGCCAGTATGAACCGGTGACCTCTGGAAGAAGACGGGTGCATAGGACCAATGACATCCATACCCCATGCTTCGAAAGGCCAGGATGCAACCGTAGGATGTAGATATTCAGACGGTTAGTGTATGAAGTCTGCATGAACCTGACAGGCTCTGCATTATCTTGCATAGTTGATCGCGTCCGTGATCATAGTGGGCCAGAAATAGCCCATTCTCCTGATACGATCCTGTAGCTTAGGACCGGGCTGGTGCGCTCCGCATACGCCGTCGTGAGCCTTCCGGATAATCTGCCGTGCTTCGTCGTTAGAGAGACATCTCAATAGTAGTCCGTCGTAGGTCCGGCGATATAGGCATTGTGAAGATGCATCGAAGTAGAAGCGTAATGATCGTCTTTTGACGAATACTGCTTCTTTGGGGTCCTCCGGCAAGATTCCGTATGCGACGAAATCTATGAAGGGACTTCTCCAGTCTCTTCTAGGGGGATCTGTGTTCATAGCGTAGCTGCGTTCTATGTGAAAGTTGTTCTTCACACAGAATAAATCTCTGTTAAGAAGGATTACCGAATCCTGCCTTCTTATAGGAGTGGCTAAATCCGCAGCTAGACTGGCTAGGGCATCAGCTTCCAGATTCTAAGATCGAGGTACATGCTCTAGGAAAAACCCTTTAAATGTCATGGCTATCTCGACCGTTGCTTGGTGATAGGGGATGAGGTCTGGATTCTGGACTTCATATATTCCTCTGACTTGATTGACGATAAGCAGAGAATCACTGAAAGCTTCCAGGGAGACGACCCCCAGCTCTTTGGCGACTTGGAGCCCGATTAGCAGAGCGTTGTACTCTGCCACATTGTTGGAGCATGGCTCGCTAAGAGAATATGCTCGATAGATGACGAGTTTATCAGGAGTGACCAGGACGATTCCTACCCCTGAAACCACGTTTTCCTGTGGACCAGTCCTGTAGGCGCCGTCGAAGAACAGTTGCCATGCGTCACTTTCCTTTGCAGAATTACATTCTGCAACTTCGTCGGGAATGTCCTCGTATAATTTGGAGGCCTCCGGGATCGGATGAGCAGCTAGGAAGTCAGCCAGCGCTTGGCCTTTGATGGACTTCTGCGGGACGTACACCATGTCATATGGTGTTAACAACATCGCCCAAGTCGCGAGTCGAGAATTAAGAGCACTTGGCTTGCTCATCAGTACTCGAAGAGGGTTGATCCTGGAGATGATATGAATAGTCTGGCCGGTGACATAGTGCCGCGTCTTCTGGATAGCGAACATAAGAGCCAAGCATTCTTTCTCCACTGGGTTGTACCGGTGTTCGGCTCCGACCATTATCCTGCTGAGGTAGTAGATAGCCTGTTCATGACCCATATTGTTCTTCTATGCGAGAAGAGCTCCTAGCGAATGATCCATTGCTCGAACATACAGCAAGAATGGTCTTCCCATGACGGAAGGCACCAGAACTGGCGGACTGGTGAGATAGCGCTTGATATCTCCGAACGCTTGTTGACAGGTTTCGTCCCATACGAAGGATACACCTTTCTTCATGAGATACGAAAAGGGCTGACATCTTCCCGAGAGGTTGGATATGAACCTCCGGATATAAGCCAGACGGTCTTGAAATCCCCGGAGTTCCTCAGATTACGGGGCGATCGCATTTCTACGATGGCCTGGACTTTGTCAGGGTCCACTTGGATGCTTTTGGCGGTGATGACAAATCCCCAAAATTGCCACTAGATACACCCAGAAAGGACTTCGTAGGGTTCATCTTGAGTTGATGTTGGCTCATTAACCCGAACACCATCCTGAAGTTTTGAATGTGATCATCTTTGAGGCGGCTCTTGACGGCAATGTCGTCTACGTAACATTCTACTGTTTTGCGTAAATGCTCATGAAATATGTTACTCATAGCCCGTTGGTATGTAGCCCCGGCGTTCTTCAATCCGAAGGCAATGACCGTATAGCAATATACTCCCAACGGGGTCCGGAAGGCAGTGTGCTTCTCGTCTCCAGGATGCATCTTGATCTGATTGTATCCTGAGAATCCGTCCATGAAAGACATGCGTTCAAAATCGCAGGTGTTGTCGATCATGATGTCCGTGATGGGAAGAGGGAACTCATCCTTGGGGCAGGCTGCATTCAGATCTCGGTAATCGATGCAGATACGTATTTTTCCATTTTTCTTCATGACTGGGACAACGTTGGCGACCCAGTCGGGATGTTGTTCTTCCCGGATGAAACCGCAGGCTATTAACTTCTTGACTTCAGCTTCGATGGCGTCCATCATATCCGGGCGAAACCGGCGTTGGTGCTGCTTCATAGGCTTCGAGTCGGTCAATATATTGAGTTTATGAGTAGCCACCTTCGGGTCAAGGCCCGGCATGTCCTCATAATTCCACGCAAAGACGTCGATATATTCTTTTATCAGCTGGATAACTTCTTCCCTTTCGGCTGGGGAAAGATTGTTACTGATGAATATCGGCTTTGGCGAAAGTTCACCCCCAACATCAACCTGGATAACTTCGTCTTTGGTGGGAGGTTCCTTCTGCTCGAAGCGGAATTCCCACTGTGTATCCATTTGTTGAGCCCAAGAGTCATTCTCAAACGGCTCAGAATCCTGTTCGTCTGCTTCAAAGGGATCTGCCACCACCATATTTGCTGATAATGCTTGCTCGAGAGCGTTAGGTGAGTCGAAGGGCGACGAGTCATTTTGAGAAGAGAAAAAGATATACTCGTCTGACTTAGAGGAGGTGGCATATCCCAACCCAAAATGAGTTTGTTGATAGTAGGGGTCACCGCGCAGCGGTGTTCGTCTGCCTCTTCCGTAGTTGAGGCCTGGCTTTCGCTCCAAGTCGTAGCCCATGTTTTGCATGATCCTCAACGCTTGCGGGCTGTATTGGTGAACTTGTATTTTTTCAGTATCGTCATTGAAAGAATCTTCCTGGATAGCCGGTTGATTACGCATGCGGCCGAAGACTATTGAACGCTGGCTGCTGCAGGTAGGAGGGACAATGAAGATAGAATCCTCATGTGGTCCATATGTCGTGACGATGTTGGATGATGACGCTACTTCCCAGACATACGGACGGTAGGAGTTCATAACTTCCAAGATTTTTTGTGCTATGGGTTCTACCTTGTCACGGAAAGTGGATTCCTGATTTGGAATTTGAGCGTTAACGTATTAGAAAAGAGGATGTTTATTATCATCTGGAACTCCGTTCCTGGTCGCATTTACATCGGTCGGCTGTCCGTTGCGCCGGAGGTTGATGACCAAGGGTGGAGGCTTCTGGTTCAAAGTGACCACTAGAGGATCACTTCCTTTTCCTGACCTGGTTTTGTTCAGGTGAATAGCCATAGGCTCCATGGCTTTTGGACGAGTGGTTTGTCCTTTCACTCTGATTGACAGCGGTAGTGCGGCAGAGGGTTCTTCTGGCTCCCGGTGGGATTCCTTCCCTGCCTCGCCTGACACTTCTTCCGTGTGGTCTTGAGAGTACAACACAGCATCGGAATAGTAGGATTCTACTCCTTTAAACGGGTTTAGGTCAGCAACCTCCGTTTGTACCGTTCCTTGGGGGTCTACATATTTGAGACATTGATATAGAGTTGAGGGAACGATGTTGTGGTCGTGGATCCACGGTCTTCCCAGCAAAATATTGTAGGACACCTCTGAATTGATGACGTAACACGTGGCCACCGATCTGAGGTTGCCAATCTGGATCCTCAGGCAAATTTTTCCCAACGGCTTACTTCTTCCGGCGTTGAAACCTACGATTGTAGTGGAGGTGTAAGCCAATTCGCTGGTAGGAATCCTCAGCGGCCTGAGCAGACTGTGAGGGATGATGCTGATCGACGATCCCGGATCTATGTGAATCCGATCGACCTCCATGGAACCGACGTACCCGGTGTAATAGAGGGGCCTATCATGCCTGTTATGTTTTAACAGCATGTCATCTTGAGTGAAAGTGATATTTGGGACCACTTCTATTACACTGTGGCATTGAGGACATGCCACTGGTCCTTCGTCGGGGGACTTGAGCTGGGTCAAGCATACCTCCGCCTGCATCAGTGCTTCACTCAGGCTAGACGAGTGTCTTGGGAGAGCCTGAGTAGCTCGAAGATGGACAGCCTGGCTGGTGTATTAGCCAGTTGGGCCAGTATGTCGAAGTTGTATGGCTTCTCTAAACCTTTGTTTGGAATATTTTTCATAGGTTTATCAAAGCGTACTTTTCTTTGTTTCCCCTTGTCTGCCGGAGTTGGTCTTGAAGGACCGGCATCTGGTACGACGGGGTTTGGTCCTAAAGGTTTGGCAGCTGAAGCATCCACCGGTGCATCTTCCTGACTTGCTCCGTAGTCGTTGAGGTAGGCTTTCCCTGAACGGGTTGCAGCAAATACCTCGTCTTCGTCTGATGGCGAAGAAGTTGTGACCATATGGCATGGTTTGTATTTGGAGCTTTTTCTAGACGTAGCCTTAGTAGCTTTAGTCTCCTCCTCAAGCTCTGACACCAAATCTAGATGAACCCACATAATCTCGCCCTGCCGGGTGGTTTGGGGTACCAGGTCATGATTTTGACCCCTAGTTGGAGGTAGATTGATGATGTTCATCGTGGTCCGGGAAATGGGTGTGACACCGTCCGAGACCTTTTGGGAAGGCAGATTGCCAAACCGCAGAGAGATCATGTTGGTCGTGACCGTCTTCTCGGTGTTGTGCAGAGTGATGGCCTTAGTATCGATTAACCCCTGGATCTTCCTTTTCAGTATGTAACACGCCTTTGTTGGGTGGTGTATGTATCTGTGGAAGATGCAGTATTTGGGGTCGTCAGTACTGCCGACTTCTTGGGGCCGCCTTAGCTCCGGAAGGGTGATCTTGCCACTCTTGACGAGACACTCGAATATACTTGGGATATCGTCATCGTCAAATGAGTAGACTTCGACGGGCCTGGAAGTCTCGGTTCTCGTCTGCGTGGTCACCGTAATCTTTTGTCTGGACGTATTGATTGCCAGAGCTTCTTTTCCCTTGGAGCTGCGAGGATGGTCGCTGCTGGGAGATGACCTTTTGCCTCTGTCAGAGGCGGAGATCATAATGCCATTGTCGTGCGCCTTGCAACTGTTGTCTTCGGCGGCCGCTGCCGAGATGATGAACGAGGGCCAATCATGAAACTGATATGGTCCTGTAAACACCGAGACTACAGGAAGGAGGTTCTTCCTGCAAATGTCTACTAACGCAGAGTCTGAAACTCCTGGAGGTATCTGTAAGGTGGCCTGACGAAAACGTTCGACGAAGGTGCGAACGTCCTCCTTTTCCCTCTGTTTGACTTCGATAAGAGAGGACATAGATATGTCAATTCCTCTCTCGTAGAATCGCGTGAAGAATAAAGCTTTGAAGTCCTCGAAGGAAGTAATGCAGTTGTCCGCCAAGCTACGGTACCACTGATAGGCTACTTCTGAGAGGCAGCCTTTGAACACCCGAGTGAGGAGGGCGTCGTTCCCTTGTAGCAACACTGTCATCATACTGAAATAGTTTATGTACTGACTTGGTGATGTTTTTCCCTCGAACAGAGCCATAGTCTGAGGTTTGTACCTCGGAGGGAAAGGGACCTCTTCCCAGATAGCTGGGTAAGGCTGGTTGATTCCCAGTTTCTTGAGCTGATCTTTGTGCTTCAAGGCGTCAAACTGGGCTTTCAACTCCCGTACTACCTGCATCAAATTTTTAGTTGGAGGTGGGACTATGGTGTAGTGTGGAGTTGGTTGTATCGCGACTCCAACGGTGGTTAATATATTCTCCGAGTGAGGAAGCGGAGGAACTGCTGACTTTTGATCTAGAGCAGGCTCTTAGCTCGGGTTGGATGGTGGTAAGTCCACCCCCACACGTATCTGAGTTGGCGGGACCGACGCTTGAGCCATGGCAGTTGCGTGCTGAGTTAGCATTATCTGGTGCATGTTCTCCATTATGGATTGTATTTGTTTCAGAGATGCCTCCAGTACAGTGATGCGTTGTTCCGCGTTTCCTGATGGCGAAGCTTCCTCGCGTTCATCTTCAACGGCGTAAACTCCTATTTCCCTGGGCGTCATCGAAGGATTAGTATAGGTCACCGCAGAAGTCGACTCTATACTCTCAGCATCTGATCCGGGATATTGGCGACCCCCAGCGTCGGAATCAGACGAGTACGAAGCTGGTTGCTGTGACCTTGCATGGATATTTTGGAACACCCCAGCTTCAGTGTTCCTGAGGAGGTCTTCGAATCTCCTTCGGCTCGGAGGCCTAGAGGGATGAAGTCTTGAGCTCGACCCTCCTCTAGGTATGTGTGAAGCCATGTTCACGGATGCATGCGCAGGCTCTTCTTCCTGAAAAGACTGAGAGTAGCTTAATCGGTCGAAAACTGGCCATTTTGCTTTAGAACAGCAGCAGTCAATCTCAATTTTATGACTATTACAACATTGCTCGCCAGGGGGCATAATAGACATGTTGGAAGGTCCCCTTTCCTTACGCTTCTGGATTAGATATTTGCACAAGTCAGGAGGAGTAGAGGAAGAAGACGACGGCTTGTTCCTTCTATTCCCATCAGTGGGCACGCGGAGATTGGGCACCATAGTTTTTCCTGTGCCACCTGTGTACAACAGATTCGCCATCTGGGTGGCGGATAATCCCTGGGGAGGGTGTCTTTCCGTAACCTGAGCTTGCTTTATGCCGTGGGACTTCGCTTGGTATAATTTGGAGATTTGCTCAGACTGACGTAAAGCTGAAGAGGTCCTCAGTCGGCCGTCGGCTTCCCACGTAATCCGGAGGGTAAGCAGATTGCTCCCTTGTTGGCGTAAAGGCCGAGAAGTTGAGTACTCTGCCGCTTGCTTTCCCTTGCGGAAATCACAGCGCTCATCTGGTTCCCGGTAGAGGTCAGATGTTGTCTTGCGCACGGAGCATAATTTGTACTTCCGATTTGGCGCTGAGGCATCATCAAAAGTTTGGTCTGTACCGCGCGTAGCGGGAGACTGGTTTCTACGTGTAAAGCGCAGTGGATACTTCTGGGTTAGCGCTGAGGCTTTGCCCGGAGTTTTGTCTGTACCGCGCGTAGCGGGAGACTGGTTTCTACGCGTAGAGCGCAGTGGATACTTCTGGGTTAGCGCTGAGGCTTTGCCTGAAGTTTCGTCTGTACCGCACATAGCGGGAGACTGAATTTTACGTGCAGGGCACGGAGGGAGCAAGGCTACAACCTCATTGGTCGGAGAGATCGAAGAGATCAGAGAGTCCACAGGAATGGTAGAGGATGTTTTGGGCATCCAGACCTTACGCAGCTTCCTGTTGTCTTGGACGGAGAGAGGGTGAGAGCTACCCCCAGTTCGAAGCATGTCTTCGTAGGCAGACTGGTCGAATTGGACGACCAGTGTCTTCTTTACGGTTCCTATAGATACCGCATCGTGTTGAGCAATCGCTTCCTCGTCAGAAGAGAAAGATGTCCCTAGTAGAGTCGCCATCTTGTTTATGGTATTAAATGAAAGAATAAAAATGTATTCAGGATAGGGTTTATACGAGACCCGCCTTCTTTGGTTTACAAACAAACTTGTACAATTTGATCCTATATGAGGATATGGGAGTACAATTTATTTAATCTGGGTAGATGATTGCTATAGGTGTCTGATCTACAGTCGATCACTTTAGCCCTTGGACTACACAATGTTGAAGAAGTGCCGTAGAAGACAGGAAGCAGCTTCGAAGGTTGCAGAAGAGGGTGGATGCACGATGCCAAAGTCGTCGATCCCTACTCTTTGCCTGAGCTCCGGATTCTTCTCTCTCTCTCTCTCTCTCTCTTGACCTTGGATCTGATATTGGTTTCTTGACCAATTTTCTGACCTTCCAATTTGTCCACCTTGTTCCTCATTGATAGAGGTCTCTATTTATAGAGTTTTAGTGACAGTGACCACTCCGTCGGTGTAGAAACCGGGGAGTGGAAAGTACATCACCCTTTTACACAATGGTTAAAATAACCAATGCCTGCGTATAGATGATCCTTTGAATAAGCGTGTGACGCGGGTCCAATTAAGGGACAAAACACGTATAATCGCTACGAAGATTACGGCGTAGAAGCCACGTAGGTACGTATCTATTGTGTAGAAGAGGTTGGCATAGAAGCCAAATGTCTGTCACCATGGCATAGAAGCCAAATAGTTATCAAACCGGCATTGAAGCCGAATCGGCGTAGAAGCCGAATAGGCGTAGAAGCCGAGTGGTCATAGAGGCCGAGCAGGCGTAGAAGCCGAGCAGGCGTAGAAGCCGAGCAGGCGTAGAAGCCGAATAGGCGTTGAAGTCGAGCGGTCATAGAGGCCGAGTAAGCACAGGAGCTGGATGGGCGTAGAAGCCACTGCGTACCGTGCCAGAGTGCTGATGTGGACGTTTTAGCCGAAATTATGGCTTTTGAAGATATAATCAAATCTCTTGCATTAAATGCCAAGATTTGCCACCATCCTGTGCATTAAATATGGAGGCATGTTTTTGAAGGTCTGCAACCCCTTCTGTACGTCAGTCGCAGAGACGTACCTTGAGAAACTATCACCGCTCTGTGCATTTAGACGTAGAGACCTGCCTCGAGCAACTGTCATCGCTCTGTGTATTGGATGCAGAGACGTGCCTCGAACCCCGTACGGAGTGCAGCTTTTGATGTGGCAGGCGGTTTGTCTACTGCAGAACGTAAATAGCTCGTCTGCCTGTGTAAAACAGGGCAGCGTATCCCTTCATGCTTTGTAAAAGCAGTTTACGCAAAGGGGATGGCGGTAAATGACAGCCTGGGTCGCAGTGCTGTGCCATCATTATAGCCGTCGTCTGGGTAGTCGAGCCGTATCCCTTTGTCAGAAGTCCAGACATCAGGTTCATTGCAGGATCTTTATTGCAGGGTCTGACAGGTTTACTTCGGAGAATATGAAGTGTCTCTTGTACACCTCAATGCTGCATCTGAAAGAGGATGAGTTTTACTCCCTGGAGGCGAGGAAGCACCCCGTTTACGCTGAAGTGGTTTGGACGTGCTACCTTACGCGGATGGCCTTTTGAGCTTTTAATATTTCATGCTGGGTTTAGCGAAAAAAGCTCTGTTATACGCTTGGTGGCTTTGAAGGCCTCTGCTTACGCTGCTCTGCACCAATATGCTGCGTATAGCCATCCGGCGTATTTTTTTATGCTTCTACACCTACTTGGTTACATCGAAACCCTAGGACACATTCTGACACCGTCATTGTGCCTGACTTCCTGTGTCCTGATGTTGTCAGCATGACCGGAATCTGGGATGACTTTAGGGTCATGATTGTTGATAGTTACTTCAGTATGACAAGACTGATTGATAGAGGTTCAGGTTCAACGAACACTCATTGACCGCTATGGGAGGGGAAGACAGTTACTAGATGTTTGGGCAACTCTGTACGTGCTATATATATGTATATGTTCTTATTTATGTAGTATTCCTGTATCCAGAGTCATAGTATCACCTGTATGACTCTGTGCTCGGAGCTATGGTATGCCCTGTGTATCTCTGTGCTCAGAGCTACAGTTTTATATTTTTACAGCCCATGCGTCGAACATTGTCTTCAAAGTTGTGTCTCACTTAGGTGGTTATGCTAGATTATACGACATTGTACTTGTTTCTTTCTATTATACTATGGTATACTATTTTTTTACCTTGTTACGTCCCTCTGACAACCTGGTTCCCTTCCAGGCTTAGGCGAGGCGGACTGCCCGGAGGAGTACGGACCGAGTGTATATCCAGGAGCAGGACCTATTTTAGAGGACGAGATCCTCCCCGAGGACTTTGTTTGATCTCTGGTAGTGACTTCACCCTGGGCCGGTATTATTATCTAGTTTGCAGATACCACCCTAGTTATCTTACTGCTTTTGTTTATTTCAGTATTTGTATTAGCGGGTTTGTTCCCGTGTGACTCTACTCATATTTGTATTATGATACATTTTCTGTCTTATTTTTCTTCTGCACATTAGTAGTTATGATTTTCTCTATGTGTTCTATATTTTAGTTGTCTGTGGATGGGATTTAGTTTCACTGTCTATGTGTTATATATTGGGTTTTATCATTATACTTTACAGCTTAGGTGCACTCCGTCGGGTCTATTAGATTGGGTTGCCCGTCGAAGTGTACCTGCTGGCCATTGCCAATGATATTGATTAATTCTTCTCCGTGTCATGTATTTGCATCATAGATAAAAATTCACGTATTTGCATGGTAATGGATAACTTATGCATAAGGTTTACCATTTCCCTGGATCGGTATTCGGTTGCACCAGAACTGAGTCTGTCTAGGGAAAAATAATGAGACCTGTTATGGCGTATGGCATTACGGGACCTCTAGAGAGCTCACAATTCAACTGGGATGGTGTACCATAATGTCAATAATAGTCCTTCATGGTGTCGACAATATCACCAATGACCTTTATATAGATAAGAGTTTGTATGTTATCATGAATGTTTCAATCAGGAAGAAAAGTGTGCACTTTGCGTTCAGCAAGGGTGGGCGCATATGTTTGCATCTACCTTGCCTCGAGCAGGAGTGTTCACAACAGCTATCATAAGAGCCATAAATAAAGTGATACGGTTCGACGTGTTTCGTGCGTTATAGATGTGATACAAAAATAACATGCTTAGCGATTGAGACAACCGAATATAATGAGTTTATTTATCGATGCGATTGAGTATAACATGCTTGCCTGCTTAAGTGAATTCAATGATATACATGCGAAAATGCTTTCATAACTTCAAGGTTTATAATGCGTACATGCTTTACTGCTTTCGATACATGCCTCAACATGAACTGAAATTCAACTAAGTTCTAAATGGAAATATCACCATATAATCTGTAGGCTTCATATGATTACTTAGTGTCGGTCTAGGCGAGTGGGTTATCTTGCTCAACAGTATAAGATATTTATTGATCCCCAACCCCCCAGGTATAAAAGATCTCTCGGACGTACCAAAGGTGTGTGGAATCTCAGGTTTGACAACATATAGATGCGTGCTTGATATACGAAGACATGATGTATGGAACGGTAAAAATCCTTTATGAGCAAGGAAGATTTAAGAGTGTTGTAAGCGAACTTGGCATATTCAATGGGGCTATTCAAGCCCTTGTAACCATTGCAATTATATATAAAAGTGCTTCGCTTCGTATACTCTATATGTTTCATATTGACTCTATAATTTTTTTGCTATAATTTGATATTTTTTACTTTGTCTTAGTGATACATGTTAAATCTGTACCCAAGATTAGCATATCGTCCACGAACAGACAAACGATAACTCCTCTCCCGTTAGCAAACTTTGTGTAAATACACTTATCTATTTTACGGACCCTGTAGCCATTTGATCTTATAACTTTATCAAACTTCTTATGCCATATCTTGGGAGCTTGCTTTAGACTGTATAATGATTTTATCAACTTTTGGACTTTGTCTTCGAGCCCTTTGATGATAAATCCTTCTGGTTATTGTATGTAAATCTCTTCGATTAACTCTCTAATAATATTTTAATATCTATCTGATGTATTACTAGCTTATGAATTATGCTCAGAGAAATTAATATCATGATACTTTTTATCTGCGCTACAGGAGCATATGTGTCAAAGTAGTCGATCCCTACTTCTAATAAAATTCCTTGGCTACCAGCCTTGCCTTGAACTTATCAATAGTTCCATCGACCTTCACCTTCTTCTTGAAGATTCACTTGCATCTGATTGGTTTAGTTCCTTCAGGTAGATCAATCTACAACCAAGTATTATTAGAGGTTATTGAGTCAAACTCATCATTGATAGCCTCCTTCCAGTAGACAACATCTCTGGTCATCATCGCATTATCATAGGTAAGCGAATCTGCTTCTACATAATAGGTTATGAAATTATCTCCGAAGTCCTTTTATCTCATCACTCGCTTAGTTGTTGGTTCTGCGAGTTCTGATTCGAACATTATCTCTTCAACGACAACTTCTTCTTGGACTACATCTTTATTGGAAGCAAAAGCTTCCTTTGCACCCATACTATTCTCCGGAATGTCTGCAAGAATAATGTTTTTGTGTCTTGCAAATTAATCTTCAGAGAATTTTGTATCGCGAGATTCAATGATATGGTTGAATTCAATATCAAGGAATCTCCAAGCATTACTCTTTTCAACATATTCCAAGAATATGGTCTTTATAGTCCTCATACCCAGCTTCTGAATCTTCAAGTCCAGAAGCTTCACATATGTCAGACACCCCCACACTCGAATGACATTCAAGTTGGGTCTGACTTTTAACCAGAGTTCATGAGGAGTGACATTGGAAGTTGCGTACGATACTCTGTTTATAATAAAAGTAGTCGTGAGTGCAGCTTCTCCCTAGAAGCAATTTGAAAGATCCGTATTCGACAGCATTGAGTTCATCATCTCTGTTAACGTCATGTTCTTCCTTTATGCTACTCCATTTGATTGAGGAGAATACGGAGCAGTTATCTTATTAACAATTTCATGTTCTCTGTAGAATGATGCAAATTCAAGAGACCTATACTCTTCATTTTGATCACTTTTATGTCTCTTGAGTTGTCCAGTTTGACGCTCTGCTTCAGCCTTGAAGTCCTTGAACTTTTTGAACGCTTTATCCTTCGACTTGAGAAGATAGACAAACGTGTACTTTGAGAAGTCATCGATGAATTTAATAAAATACTTCATCTCGGCCTTTGTGAAGAACTTTCTGAAGTCACAGATATCTTAGTGCACCAACTCCAGAAGATAAGTATTTCGTTTAACCCGCTTGAATGATATTCTGGTGATCTTAGTCTGCTTACATACTTCACACTTCTCAACTTTTTATCCCCAAATTTGAAGATAAGCCCTAGACTAGACATTTTGTTTATTCTTTTACAATAAACATGTCCTAGTCTATTATGTCACAACTTAAGAGGATAACCAGAAGAAGTGACTGCATTAACATTATCAGCCTGAGTTACAAGTTGAAGTTTAAATATCCCTTCAGTACAAAAAGCTTTTTCGAAATATGTTCATTTATATGACATCACCATATGCCGATCATTGATGTCCATCCTCAAGCCTGCATTACACAACAGACTTTCCGAGACCAAGTTCTTGGCTATTGCCGGCACATGCTTCACTTTTCGAAGCATTAACGACTTCTCCGAAGTCAGATTCAGTACTACCGTTCCGATTCCAAGTACTTTAGTTTATGCCTGGTTTGCCACCATCACATTCTCAGACGTATACTTGTATGTGGTAAACAATTCTCGCTTGGAGCAAACATGGTAGAATGCACCAGTATTTACCCACTAGTCAGTATCGAAACCAGTTGATACCACCTATTCAATCATAGTAACCTTATTAGGCTCACCTTGCTCAGTCTGTTTAGGCTTGGATCTGCAGTCCTTCTAGTATTGGCCTTTCTTTCCACAGTTGAAACAAGCCCCATCATTCATAGGCTTTGGCTTGAACAAAGTCGACTTTACCTTTAAATGGTTGAAGTCCTTCTTCTTATTATGAGAAGTCTTCTTCTTTCCCTTGGAGTCTCCAACGTGCACCATGTTGGCCTTGACCAACTGTTTAGACAGAGAGTCCACTTTGAGTTAAGCCCTCAACTCATCTTTAATATGGATCCAGTACAATATGCATTCAAGATCAACCTCTATCTTCTTACAGTGCATGTCCATAATGAAGTTGCTCCACCTAGATGGGAGCTTGGCGACAATACCCCCAACAATGAAAGCATCGACTAAGGGCATGCCATCATCCTCAAGTTTTTGACGTAACTTAAGAAATTCCTTGACTTGAGGTAAGATTATTTTGTCATCCTCATATCGCATTTTCCAAACCTTCTTTGTTACATGTGTAGTACCCTGTTTCCCCTTTTTGGGGAACGTGGCCAAGGAAAACTTGGGCCTTTCCTTTGTGTTGGTTTCTTTGCTCATTTTCAATGCCGCTTGGTTGCTTTCGCGTTGGTTTTATGTCTTGCATTTTCTTGAATAATTTTGATGGATAGTATTGTCTTCATTCTTTGAACTTCGCATTCGTATCGAATTCTGGGAGACCGAAGCAAGGAGATATTGATCATCTGTTGATGCATGCAGGTGGTAGTATAAGCGATGCATGTTATGCCTTTACTCTGTAGATTTGAAAATCGTTCCCCGGACGTGATGTCGTGCGTGCCTAGGTAGCGCAACGTACAAGGCAAAAAGATAAAATATAATAGTTTTCTCTCATCCAAGTTCACTATGAAGGACTTGGAGGAAGCTGATGTTATCTTGGGGATTAAGGTCATACTGACGGACACTGGAGTAACATTGTCACAATCTTATTATACTGAGAAGATGCTCACATGCTATGGATATCAAGATCTTCTAGGGATTATACTCTGTATAGGTTTGATAAGAAGCTGAAGCCAAATCCAAAAAAAAGTGTCAGACAGCTAGAGTACTTAAGCGTCATCGAAAGTTTGATATATGCAACAACTGCCACAAGGCCTGACATAGCTTTTGCCGTGGGAATACTGAGTCGGTTCAAGAGAAATCCATGTGTTGAGCACTAAAAAGCTATGAAGAGGGTGATGAGATATCTCAAGAAGACTCAGAAGTATGCACTACACTATGACGTTTATCCGATAGTAGTAAAAGGCTTCAGTGATGCAAGCTAGTGCTCAGAAGTAGAGAGCGAAGGTTCCACAGAAGGGTTCATCTTCTCCATGAGTGGAGCTACTTGATCGTGGAAGTCAAAAAAGTAGACAATGCTCTCTCATTCCTCCAAGGAATCTGAGTTTTTCGTACTAGTAGCTGCAGCGGATAAAGCAGAATGGCTTCCAGAGCTCATATATGATCTTCTATTGGTTGGCGGACAGATTTTGATGGTACCGATTTACTGCAACAATTGGACGACTACAGCGGTGGCATCAAATGATCTTCCATTGGTTGGGGAGTGATTTTATGAAGACTGGAGTCATTCTCGTGATTTATATTCAGAGATAAGAGAATCTGACAGATTGGTTCACCAAAGGTCTCAAATGCCAGCTGGTTGATGAAGCAGCAATCAAAATGGGCTTAAAGATATTCTGAAATTGTGTCTTTGTAATTCTACCATAAATTTTTATGCTATTAGTTCAAAGGGAAATCTACTAGGCATCTAGCTTTTGGATCAAAGAAGGATCATTGACTGGCAGAATATTAGAAAAAGTGGCTAGTCCTTTAAGACATTGAGGGATTACGGACCCAAAACTACTATCTTCTACTATTTAATTTTAGTGTAGAACAAGTCCTGTGGGAGGATAGCTTAGACGTCTTAATGAGTTTTCGGGCATTTTGAATGTCTGGTGTGCTTTACAGGAAATACTGGTAGCGTAACACTACAAAAGAAGTAAGGACTCTATGCTACAGTGGGGTTACACCACGATGATGTGCCTCGCTAGGGTAAAATCTGGGCTTCGCGAGCCATGTCACAGCGTCATAGCATCGCACATAGACAGGTATCGTAAAGCTATAGATTGAAGAGTGGCAGGAAATACTACAAAGAGGCTGGTGACCTCATATTACAGTGGTGTGACACTACCAAGAGATAAAAGATTTAAAGCATCGGTTACGCGATCCATGTCATAGGGGCGTAACACCGCAAGGAAGCGCAATGCTTCATGATGGGTAGTATGGCACAACAAAGAGGCTTATGACCTCATGCTATAATGGTATGACACTACGCGATGAGGTATAGCCTCAATTTTGGGCCATGTTATAGTGGTATAGCACCGCAAGGAAGCATAAGACTTCATGCCATGACTCTTTAAAAGAACTCACCTAGAGTGTATAAAAAGTGATATAGGGTGTCTCTTGAGGATAAGCTTATAGACACCCAATATACCTACTCCAAAACTAGGCGTGCACAGGGCCTTTAATGTGCAATCGCAAGCATATGTGATATTATTATGGGAGTGGGAAGAATGGCAATGATGGTGTAGAATTCAAGGCTTGGTCCATTCTTGTATCATATTGTTATTTGATCCATGCGAAAAGATTTAAGTCATAAGTGACATCTATCCTAATGCATGATGGGAAGTCATTATGGGGAACTCTTTTCCCCTATAAATTAAGATATGTGGGGGATTGTTGGATTTTTTTTTCCTTTGGACTAGTAAAAATAATCCCACATTGACTACACCTCCAATGAGTATCTCATATAATGCTTTGCTTATGTTGAGGTGTGTTCATGGGGTGTGATGGGGCATATGTGGGTGCCATGTGGGGGTATTTTCCTAGGAGAAAAAAAGATTAACTCCTCAAAGAAAGCATTTATTCTTTTTGTCACTCTCTTGAAAAAAATTTCTTAAGAGGGGGTTAGCGAATCGGACTCGGACTCAGGCTCAAGATACAAAATAAAGCTTTGTTGGCGCACTTTGCACAGTGCATATGTGCAAATAATATAGTAGGCGCATGATTTTGCTAATTGCAGAATTTGAACGATTATAGAAATATTAGGTCATTAATTCAGATTTGATTTTTTAGGGATTTGAATTTAATTCGTTCCTATCTTTTCGTAATTGGTTGGCGGCCAGGATTGGAATTAGGGTTTCCACCTTTCTCTAAAATACTCTCTTCGTGCCCTTTTGTGAATTTACTTCGAAATTGAAAGACAGAGAGAGTATCGTCAGGCTTTCACTATTGGAGTCCAAGAGTTCGTGCGAGTTCTAGAAGAGGTGACATCGAGCGTTTATGTAGTTCTATTAAGAACTTTCTGGTTTCTGGGAGCAGATCATGTGGGACAAATCTTGCTTTGAGCAACGGTGATTGTCATCACACCAGCAAGCAGAGAGTCATCTGTCTTCTTCTTCTCTTTCTTTCTATTGTAATACGTTATGTATCAATTACAATTACATTTACAAGGAAGAATGAAGTTTGATTTCTGATTATTATAATCTAGTCTGCAAGTTATAATTGAGATATATTTTAGTTGTTTTTTATTGGAATCGAGGATTGTAAAAGAGAACTTTTTTGTGAGCCTCTGATCTCGACAACAACTTCAGGTTCCAATAAAGGCTATTCTAAGAGGATTACATGAACTTTTGTTCCTAGCCTCTATTCTACCATCTTTGATTAAGTCTAGGAACTAACAAGATCGACCTAATGGTTGCACAATTGTCACAAGATAGCCTGTGTCTGACACGATGGCTCGGTGCCAATTTGACGGGCTTCAGAAGCCCCTAACCAAAATAATGGGGTTCCCAAAAGTATATAGCATAAATATAACACAATCAATTAATACCACTGGTTAAACTTCTATAACTAAGGATAAGAAAAGAATGTTTCACATAACCAAACGTCTCTTTCCACACAATACAAATATTACCATATTATTTAAGTTAACACACTTTCCCTACTGTTACTACCAAATTTTCTAGAAAAGGATATTTTGGTCATTTTATAATTAATTAAATATTATGCATATTGTATATTTATTTTTTATTAGTTGTTAGTTTATTATTTTGGACTTGTGTTAGTGGACCTAACTAGTTTAGATTAGATCCATGGACCAACATTTAATTCTAGTTAGAATTGAACCCAATTAGAAGCCCATTCATTAGGAGGATGATTATTTTAATTAAATTCATTAGACTAGAACCTTTCCTCCTTAATTATTTCTTTATGAGAGGCCCCAAGTGGTATATTGGTCATTGCATAGTAGCTTGAGGGAGGGGTCAATGGGGCCGGCCATATAAAGGGAAGGGGGAATTTCTTTCTCCTATTTTTTATTTCAAATCTAGATCTAAAATTTTTCTCAACCAAATTTCTTCATTCCCACATCAAATTCCTACCAAATTTCTTCCTAATTCTTTTCCAAATCACCATTGAAGACTAGTAGAGTAAGGATATAGAAGGAGGAAGTAAGGATCTACAAAAAAGAGCAAGGATCTACAAGTTGAAGGCCATTTTCACCAAATTTGGAGGTTGCATTGGAAATACATCTCCAAATAGGTACAATTTAGTTTTTCTCCCTTTAATTAGGTTCTAAATCTATGTTTTAATCATTAGGAACCATCCCATATGATGAGGCTACCCTTAGGAATTGGAATTAGGTAGGCCTATGGAGAAAGTTATGGTGTATTTTGTGTTAACTTTGGGAGAATTTTGAGATTGACACATGTTGTGTTTGTCAATTGGTCAATTAGACCAAATTGACATGTATTTGATTATTTGTGGCTAATGTTGTATCCATAATTGGATAAGTGTAGGCCGAATCCTAATAAATTGGAGATACGGGTTAATTTAGGGGGTTTTTTCTCCGACACGGGACTTTGTGCATGTCACACTTTGACACGGACACGTAGATGTGTAATTGACTCTTCGTATTGTTTATATTTACTATTTTAGATTTGCTCGTGTCCTTTGTGGTACGTTTTGTTGTGTGGTGGACTCATATCGCAAGTGTATCATAGATCTAGTGTGATACGGGTGTGATGCACTCCACGTGTTTGCTTCATTGCTCCTTAATTCATGTGACTTATTGATATATTATGTATGATATGTATATTTATATATCATATATTATATTGTATATATATGCATATATGGCTATAGGTATATGTGTTTGTATATGTGGATATATATATCTATAGGTATACATGTATGTTTATATATATATGTATATATGTATGAATGTATATATCTATATGTGTATATGTGTGTTTATATATATATATATATATATATATATATATATATATATATATATATATATATATATATATATATATATATATATATATATATATATGTACGAGATGACATATCTATATATATTTAGAGTTGAGAGTGTATATATATATATATATATATATATATATATATATATGTAGGTATCTATACGTATATGTGTGCACATATGGTTGTAAGTGTTGTGAGTTGTGTATAGTGTTTGTGTTGAGAGGGGGGCCGGGCACCATTTCAGTGCAGCAAGTATCAACAGAGTTAGTTTATCACAGTAAGAACCAACTGTGCAGTAGAATAACAAAGCATCGGGGCAGTGGACCTCAAGGCAACAACAACAAACTGAAGACCAAGGCACAACAGAGAGCACTGCAACAGTTTACAACTACAGGAGCAGCAGAATGCATCGAGAGGAGATGCAGCAAGCAGTCTGACGAACAGTATCAGTCAGCAAGCATTGAGCAGCTCGTGCACTGTGCAGCAAGTGCATTAATGCACTGAGCAGCAGCCATGGCATGGACTACAGCAAGCCAGGACTGAAGAATAGAACAGTGCAACAACAACACAATATCAGCAAACACTGGGAGCTTTCAGTGCATCAGGAGTTAAGGTATGGGTTTGGTAGTTTAGTTAGTTTATTAGTGTTTAGCTAGTAGTTTACGAGAGGTTAGCAGTTAGTAGTTCTTGATAATTAGTAGTTAAGTGCATTGTATAGTAGTTTTATATAGATACTTTGTTAGCTAGAAACATATATACATACTTGATTAGATTAGTGAGCTATATGTATATATGTAGGTAGTATATATAAGTAACTGATATGTATTGTATAGTTAGCAATATTTAATAGTCTAGTTAATGTTAGTATAGTTAGTATTTTTATAGTAAAATATATGTATTAGGATTTGACTTACCTTGGGATACCAAGGTAATATCAAGGTAATTGGTCAATAAGGTATTGGATTTGAGTATCGAGATGGGTGTGTAGGTAGTGTGATACGCATTGGTTCAAAGCCAAGGTATCAGTTTGCATTAGTTATCTAAGCTACTATATGTATTGCCTTGTATATATATATATATATATATATATATATATATATATATAAATTAGTATTTTTATATATAAAACTTGCGTATCCTATAATACGATATTTTGTGTGTATCTTAGTATCTTAGATTAACTAGTGTGGCCTAGTTTTATAGTGTATGGACCCAATATCCTAGAGATAGACTCATACAACCCAGAAGTAGGTAGTTTGACCAAGTTTGGCCAGTTTGACTTAGGGTTGATCTAGTTTGACCATTTTGACTTAGAAATGGCTTTTTAACCTAGATGTTGACTAGTTTAACTTATTTTCGTTCCAAAACCTTCTATTGATGTTATATTCCCTATTTAGGTCTTCGAGGTACCATACCGAATATTTGTGATACTGTTCACCGAATTTCAGGCTAGTACTTTCTCTGATAGTTTCTCATTTATGATATCCTCTATGTTCCTTGTATCTAGTGTAGATATCCTTGATTTTTTGACACAATGGTTACACGGATTGGTATATCCGGATCTTGTTATTAGATAATATTCCTTGGTATGTATGGTGTATCTTGTGTAAGCGTTATTTTATTGTTCTTCTTATACATGTATAGACACTGATTCTCGGGGAGACTTGTCACCTTCCTAGAGAATCCCATGTCATGACGTACCATGGTTGGATCCACTATACCAGTCGGGGGTAGAGAGTATTTTAGTATAGATATATGATCATACCCTCCTTGTGCAAGTCTTGCTCTTTGTGAGTGTTGGTCATACACCGCACGTATGACTAGCCAGACCCTTATCCTTGTGCAAGTTCCTAGCCGATCATATGTTAGAGCTAGTACTAACTCACTTAGTCATTACTATTCATGTTCATTGCCATATTGTTCATTCTTGTATTTATTTTAGTATTTCCTTATTGTATATCTCTTGTATCTATTTTTGCATCTTGTATATTCACATCTATTTACTGTTATATAGTTTATATCATTTATTAGAACTACTGTTAGAGATGTACTCTGCTCATTTCCTGAGTGGATATATTTTTCCCAGATGACACTGAGGAGTGGTACCCCACTCATTACGGACCTCGGGATATTGTGGGCTTAGAGCCAGAGACCTTGGCTCAGGAGGGTCTCATCCCGACTGAGACAGATGACCCAGAACTTGTAGCACCTTAGTTATTCTTTTTGTACTGGATTTATCTACAGCTTACTTTTATTAGTATCTCTGACTCATTTGTTATTATTTTTAACTTATAAGTTATATTATGACTATTCTATTCTTTTATCATATTCGTGCTATTTTTTATCTTAGATCTGTGATAGAGTATATTTATATTATTGGTGGCATATTATATTGATTAGATAGATTACCCAAACAACGTTCTACCGCCGATGCTGCGACGTAGGCTGGGCGTTGTTCCCGACTTGCATCCCTACACCGGGTGCGGGTCATGACACATTTTTAGTGGTAGTCCATATAGGTCTTCGAGGTCGCAATTAGTGCGATTCGTAGTGGTGCTCTGAATTGAGTGATATTACGAGCCTATTTTAGGATATAGGATATAGGCTGAGAATACTCAATCACGTCTAGGAAAACTTCTATTGATTCATTAAACTGTTCTTCCTTGATATTGGTATTTAAACTTTAACTGTCCTTTACTTAAGTGTCTTACATCATGTGCCATATTGATTCTTTCTTTCACTTGTCTAAAGATGCCATCTAAGACTAGATCACGGCATGGGAGAGCAGCTTCTGAGAGGTCTATAACTTCCCGAAGGCCTACACCAGTCACTTCTCCGGTGATTGGAGTGTCAATTGCGTTCGGCGGTCCACCTCCTACTCAGAGGAGTGTTCCGGCTGTATCTGAGGGACTTCCACCTCCAACTTCTGTGCCGACAGATGCGACACAGATATTTATACTATTTTACTAGATGTTGGAGGCGCAGAGGGCTCAGTCTGAGGCATACCAAAGACAGACTGATGTTTTGTGGCAGGGCATCGATAATGCTCATTACCTTGCTTGTACCGTAGTAGAGAGAGAAGTTCTGGTCCAGCAGCAGGTTGCTTCTCAGGTTGCTCAGCTTCGGCCAGGCAATATTCAGGACTTCAAAAAGCTGGAGCCTAGGGTCTTCAAGGGGATGGAGGGCATCATCTACACTGATGATTTGATCTAGGATATTGAGCGTCTTATGAGGGTGTCCCATATTTCTGAGGATCTGAAGGTTGAGGCAGTAGGACTTTAGCTATTCGAGGTCGTCCGCACTTGGTTCTGGATGAGCCAATTCTTGTTGATGTAGGGCAGTCTTGGGAGGTGTTCAAGGACCTCTTCAAGAAGAAGTTCTTTGCTCGGGCAGACATGTTAGACTTGGGGAGGAAGTTTGAGAGCCTCATTCAGGGGAGCATGTTTGTGGAGGAATAGGCCGCAGAGTTTGGTAGGCTGAGCCAATTTATGGAGTATTTGGTAAGAGAGACGAAGGTTCGAGCTATTCGTTCTCGTGAGGGTCTAAACTGGGAAGTGAAGATCCTTATTCCCTTTTTTTATGTTACCTACTCAGAGATACTTGCGAAGGCACGCAAGGTTGAGCGAGAGTTGGGTTTGAAGCCCAAGAGAGATCGTAATTCTTTTTTTGGGGCAAACATCAGCACAGTATATGCCAAGCATTCTCATTTCCAGTCCAGGCCTTTTCAGCAGACACAACAGCACTAGACTCCAGCTAGGGAACCATTTCATCAGGCATCGTAGCAGCAGAGACAATTACAGCAAGCTTCCTGCTACTTCCGTAACCCGGTCATATATGGGAAGTTTGCAGGAAGAGGTTGGGAGTTTGTTTGTATTATGGTACCGAAGGGCATCAGCTGAGAGAGTGTCCTTCCAATCCTCGTCGTGCAGTTCAGGGAGCACCTCCAGCTTCGAGGACACAGGCGAGACCACCTACAGTGCAGCCGAGGGGACATCCGCTTCTGACCTAGCAGCAGCGTTATACCCAGCACCAACATCAGAGAGGTGCATATCAGGGATGAGCGTTTGCTATGACAGTCGAGGAGGTCGAGCCCACCGGAGATGTCACTGTCACCTCAGGTTCTGTTCTTCTTGATTCCATTCTAGCTTTAGCTTTGTTTGATAGTGGTGCTTTCCATAGTTTTGTATCTATTTATTTTGCTCTTAAGCATGGTTTGGTAGCTGAGTCTTTGCTTAGGACTTGCAAGATCATGACCCGGGGAGGCATTATCCTGGTTAATGATATTTGCAAGGATCGAAGAGTTACTCTGGAAGGCCGGGAGCTGAGTGCTTGTCTACTTGTAATGACACTTTAGAGCTATGACATTATACTTGGGATGAATTGGTTGAGAAGGCACCGTACTAGTATAGATTGTAGAGGAGGTAAAGTTTTGTTTAGCCCGTCAGGAGAGCCAGAGTCTGATTTTGCTAGAGGAACTACAGAGCAGGGAGAAGGCATTATCTGTGGAGCTATGGTGGAAGACAAGGAGTTGTTGCATCCGTTGATAGCAGAGTTCTTGGATGTATTTTCTGAGAAATTGCTAGAATTATCGCCAGATCGAGATATTAAATTCTCTATAGACTTGGTGCCAGGTGTAGAACTAATTTCACAATATGCCTATAGAGTAAACAACTGCGAGCTGGCCGAGCTGAAGAAGCAGGTGGACGAATTGCAGGATAAGGGATTTATCAGATCGAGTTCTTTACCGTGGGGAGCCCCGATATTGTTTGTACCGAAGAAGGATGGATCGGTGCGCATGTACATTAATTACAGGGTATTGAATAATCTTACTATCAAGAATAAATATCTGTTGCCATGGATTAATGACTTATTTGATCAGTTGAGTGGTGCCAAGGTATTTTCTATGATAGACTTGAGATTAGGCTACCACTAGGTAAAAGTGAAGCCGGAGGACATACCGAAGACTGCTTTTAGGACTCGGTATGGCCAATATGAGTTTATGATGATGCTGTTTGGGTTGACTAATGCCCCGACAGTATTTATAAATTTAATGAATAAGGTGTTCCATAAGTACCTTGACAAGTTCGTGGTGGTGTTCATCGATGACATACTCATATACTTGAAGACACCGGAAGAGCACGAGGAGCATTTGTGGATTATGTTGGATATGCTGACGAAGGAGAAGTTGTATGAGAAGCTGTCCAAGTGTGAGTTCTTCCTAAACAAGGTGGAGTTCTTGGGACATATTTTGACTGGTAATAGAATTTTAGTGGATCCGAAGAAGATTACAGCAATGGAGTCTTGGAAGACCCCGAGTTCAGTAGTAGAGATCAGGAGTTTCTTGGGTTTGGCAGGCTACTACATGATATTTGTGCAAGATTTTTTGAGGATTATCGAGCCAATGACCAGACTCACCAGGAAGGATATAGAGTTTGTTTGGACAGAGGATTACCAGGTTACTTTTGAGTAATTGAAGAAGAGGTTGACGTCTGCTCCTATTTTGACATTGCCACTAGGGTCTGGAGGTTTTATTATTTATAATGATGCATCAGGGAAAGGTCTGGGTTATGTTCTTCAGTAGAATGGGAAAGTGATTGCCTATGCATTGAGGCAATTGCGTCCTCATGAGAAGAACTATCATATCCACGATTTGGAGTTAGCAGCAGTCATCTTTGCCCTAAAGTTATGAAAATACTATTTGTACGGAGAGCGTGTGGAGATCCTTCACCGACCATAAGAGCTTGAAGTATATTTTTATGCAGAAGGAGTTGAATATGAGGCAACATCGGTAGTTGAAACTGATAAAGAATTTTGACATATCTTTGCAGTATTATCCTGGGAAAGCTAATGTAGCTGCTGATGCCTTGAGCAGGTATCCGATAGCTATGTTGTTGACGTAGGATCAATATTTATTGGAGGACTTGGAGAGCTTGGGCATTAAGGTGATAGTTCCTAGTTTTGCTATAGAGATGTGGGGGTTGCAGATACACTCAGAGTTGATGGACAGGATCAAGACAACCCAGTATAAGGATGTATCTCTGAGGAGCATCAGATCTCAGGTAAGAGCAGGATTGGAGGATAATTTCACCATTACTAAGGATGGTTCCTTGTGGCATGGTGTTAGATTGTGTGTGCCTTCTAGGGAGCTGCATAAGAAGGTATTGCAGGAAGCGCATTGCTCTTAGTATTCCATACATCCAGGTACAAACAAGATGTATCGGGATATGCGAGAGAGTGTGTGGTGGTATGGCATGAAGAGGAAAGTGGCACAGTTTGTATCCAGATGCTTAGTGTGCCAGTAGGTGAAAGCTAAGAGGCAGAGGCCAGGCAATTTACTTCAGCCATTACCCATTCCAGAGTGAAAGTGGGAGAACATTACTATGGATTTTGTGTCCGAACTTCCACGATCTCCAGGAGAAAAAGACATGATTTGGGTCATCGTTGATAGGTTGACCAAGTTGGCCCATTTTTTGCCTTTCAAGGTGGGTTTATCTACGAAGAAGCTAGAAGAGATGTATGTGAGACAGATCGTCAGGATACATGGAGTTTCCGTCAGTATAGTCTCGAATCGGGATAGTCATTTCTTTTCTCATTTCTGGAGGAGTTTGCAGGCGAGTTTGGGCACCCAGCTCGAGTTCAGTACTATATATCATCCCCAAACAGATGGGCAGTCAGAGAGGACTATTCAGACTCTCGAGGATATGCTGCACATTTGTGTACTAGATTTTAGGAGATCTTAGGAGGACCATCTCTATTTGGTAGTAGAGTTTGCTTACAACAATAGCTACCAGGCTAGTATAGCGATATCACCATTTGAGGCTCTGTACGGTCGGAGATGTCATACTCCTTTGTCATAGGACGATGTTGGAGAGAGAGTTTTTTTATGGCCAGAGATGGTTGTGGATGCAGCGAAGAAGGTTAAGCTGACCAGAGAAAGACTTCGAGTGGCGCAGGATAGACATCGACATTGGACCGATAGCCACCGGAGACCTTTGGAGTTTGAGGTATAGTTTTAGATTTTTGTTTTGTGCTTATTATAGATTAAGTTCTTAAGGTTATATTTTGTTCTAGGTTGGTGGTTTGGTATTTTTATGGATTTCTCCGACACGAGGCACGATTTGCTTCGGTGGAGGCGGGAAGTTTAGTCCGCGATTCATCGGACCTTTCACTATTCTCGAGAGGGTCGGTGCAGTTGCTTATAGACTAGACTTGCCATCTGCATTGGAGGGAGTACACAACGTGTTTCACGTGTTACAGTTGAGATGGTATGTGGCAGATCCTAGTCACGTATTGGATCACTCAGATATAGAGGTGGGCCCTACTCTTAGCTATCCAGACCAGCCAGTTGAGATTCTGGATCAAAGAGAGAAGGTGAAGAGGAACTAGACTATTCCCTTGGTACGTGTCGCATTGTCAACCCCACTTTTTGGATTAGGGGTATTTTCGTCTTTTCGTAATTAATGAGTAAATGACTGCATGATAATTGATTATTCTCAATTGTTGTGATTTTATTTTGTTGCACCTTACCGTCGTTTGAATTTTAGAACATCACTTGCATTCACTTTTATTAAATTGATGCACAAGTCGAACTTGTACAACTTTTTATTGTTTAGACACTTTGGTGCAAGAGTGCATTGAGGTATCCATCCCGTTGGATGATACGTAAATAAACCCAAATTCTCCTTTAGATGTAAATTCCATAAATTCTTGAAAGTGTGTAATACAACATCAATTTTTCCTGAACCATGGCCTCAGACCATCGAACCAATACATTCTAGCAATTTCTTTATTATTTGAAATTCCAACCATTGTAATACCCATGAGAAAGCCCAATCTCAAGAAGGCTTTGACCAGACCTAATTCTAGGTCAACCCAAAGTCTACTATAATTACATATATATATATAGTATTGCTTCCCTTTTTCTTTCTCAACCAAAACCTAATACACCAGCCGACAATCTCAACCCCCCCGACTTTACTATTCACCGCCGAACCCGACCGTGAACTCGTCAGAATCGACCGCCTGGAACGCTGAACCGAGCCCGACTGCGTTCGTCTGGAGCCGCTCGATGACCAGACAGCATTCGCCGGAGCCGCTCAGACCCGCTCGACGACCCGCTGTCGTCGACGCTGAGTACCCCCACCGCTCATCAACACCACTTCAGTCGACCCTGCGCCGGACTGAACGCATTCACGACGAATCCCGACCGTGCACCACCTGACCTCGTTCCACCTCGACCGGCCACCCCCTGTTCGTTGACATCATCGTCCTCGCCATCGTGCCGCGTGCAAGTTCGCTCCTGTCCACGTTTCCGTCATTCTCTGTGATTATATATATAACTATAAGGACGTATGTATATACGTATTTGCATACGTATTGGTATATTGGTATATATAATATGTTCTCAGCTAATATCTATATACATACGTATAAGTAGTGTATAGGTATCCCCTAGTATATAAATACATGTATTATAATCATAATTAATGAATATTAATGTATATGCCTATGAACCGTATAATGCTCAATTAGTTTAATACATATATACATATCTATTATAAGTGTAATTAATTAGTATGATGAGAGATTAGTTCATATTAAGTCCTATGTATCATATGTCCGAGATATTTTGATTGTGACCACGGATACCCCGTAGTTATATCTACATGTGACCATGTAGCATGATAGTAGACTGCCATATGTACACTGACGTACTGGCAGGACCGTACCATTAACTGTCTGTTATGCACAGCAACTACAGAAGTGACCCCTAGTATAGTCCTTGATCATTATGTTGATTATGAGCTAGAGTATTGTCTGATGAAGTATTGTATTATATGCTATGTCTATAGGACTGTTGGATCATTCAGACGATACCTTAGAACCCAGATAGTAGTATTGCCAGCTAAGGACCACAAGCGAGTACATTCTCTGACAGTTTCCATTATGTTAATTATCTCTATAATTCTTGTTGTATAGCGTACATGACTCTAACACTGTTCTTTACACGAGTTAGCATCATTGAGACCTGTCATGAGGAGTCGTGATTGGAATCCATCGTGCTAGCTGGGGAAACGGGAAAGTATTAGTAGTTTATGTGATCATACCCAACTTATATACAGCATTAGCTCACCCACATTTTACGTCGGTGCAGCCTTACCCTTACATGCCTCATCGCTGTTACATCTGGTTAGCCTGACCTGTTGGGGATGACCGCTAATCAATGTAATGAGTCATATAGTCCCAAGCCGATCACATGATATACTGATATTTCACACACTTAGTTAGATATTCTTGACATGTATCTTTACTACATTGATCTAGCATCTCTACATGTTCTAGTTATTGTTCTTGTACACAGTTGCATACTAGTTCATTGTTCTTGCGTGTACTTGTAGTTCTATTCATTGTTAGATGCATATTGATGATGATGTTCCAGTATTTCTTATTCCAGTATTTCTTTATTCCAACATTTCCTTTATTCCAGTATCTTATTGCCAGTTGTTCATATCTGTCTTGTATTTCTTTACAGTGTATTAAAGTTTTTGTCAATATATGTGGAACTGCTGTTAGAGGTGTATTTCGTTCCAATCCTGACTGGATATTTTTTCGAAAGAATCTTGAGGATTTCTATACCACGCACTATGGACCAGGTATAGATGCAGACTATGTACCAGAGATCCTAGAGGAGACCATGATTCTAGATAAGGCATTGCCTACAGCTATCTAGATAGTATCTATTTATGCTTGAGACTTATGGAGGTTGTTTCAGTTTATGTTTAGACTCATGTTAAGTTTAATTGGAGACTTGTGTTGGACAGCTAGACTGTGAGTTATCTTTATGTTTGAGACATGGTGTTTAACTATGTCATTTTCTTTTATCTTTTATCGTGACTTATAGTCGTTGTGATTGAGTTACCTTGTAAGATTATTGTGAGATGTATATTGACCTCCTTATGGAGATGGATATCATTAACAGGTGTTTAGCTATATAGTGTTACTGTGACCTAGACAGCGTTCTACCGCCGATGTTACGGCGTAGGCTGGACGTACCCACGCTCTCGTGCCCTATACCGGGTGCGGGTCGTGACACGCATGGAGGCATCACTCTCCGAGGGAGTCTACCTGGAAGAGAGATGATGAATTATGAGAGCATTAACCATATTTGTTTGTGCCTTGAGGTATGTTCTGATATGTTCTTTCCTAGTTATGTTCTATTTTTTCTGTTATGTTCTGTTTATTTTCTAGGGGTAGTTTTTGTCTTTGAATTTTGAGGGCAAAATTATTTTAAGGAGGGTAGACTTGTCACTACCACATTTTCTAGGAAAATATATTTTGGTCATTTCATAATTAATTAAATATTATGCATGTTGAATAATTAATTATTATATTATTTAATTATTATTAGATATTAGTTTATTATTTTGGACTTGTGTTAGTAGACCTAACTAGTTTAGTTTAGACCCATGGAACAACATTTATAATTAGTTAGAATTGAGCCCAATTAGAAGCTCATTCATTGGGAGGATGATTAATTAAATTAAATCCATTAGACTAGAACCTTCCCTCCTTAATTATTTCTTCATGAAAGGCCCCAAGGGGTATATTGTTTATTACATAGTAGCTTGAGGGAGGGGCTAAGGAGGTCAGCCATTTAAAAGAGGGAGCAATTTCTCTCTTCTCTTTTCATTCCAAATTTAGATCTAGAATTTCTCTCAACCAAATTCTTTCATTTTTACATCAAATTTCTACCAAATTTCTTTCTATTTTTTTCCTAAATCATAATTGGAGGCTAGCAGAGTAAGGATCTACATGGAGGAAGCAAGGATGTACAAAGAGGAGCAAGAATCTATAAGTTGAAAGCTAATTTAATCAAATTGGAGATTGCATTTTGATTTCATCTCCTAATAGATATAATTCAATTTTTCTCCTTTAATTAGGTTCTAAATCTGTATTTTAATTATTAGGAACCACTCCATATGATGAAGCTACCCATAGGAATTGGAATTAGGTTCATAAGAGGCCTACGGAGAAAGTTATGGTATATTTTGTGTCAATATTGGGAGAATTTCGAGATTTAAACATATTGTGTTGGTCAATTGGTCAATTAGACCAAATTAACATGTGTTTGATTGTTTGTGGCTAGTGTCGTGTCCATAATTGGATACCTGTAGACCAAATCCCAATAATTTGAAGATACGGGTTGATTTAGGGGTTTTCCTTCGACACGGGACTTTGTGCATATCATATTTTCACACGAACATGTAGATATGTATTTGGCTCTTGGTATTATTCATAAATAGTATTTTAGACTTGCTCGTGTCCTACGGGTGCGATGCACTCCACGTGTTTGTTGCATTGCATTCCTCAATACATTAACTTGTTGATATCTATTGTATGAGATATTATGTATGATATATATATATATATGTGTGTATCTATAGTATATTATATAAGTATATATATATGTGGCTATGTGTCTCTGTGTTATAAGAGTATTTTTGAGTTATCTATATGTATACTTATCTATATATATATATATATATATATATATATATATATATATATATATATATATATATATGTATGGTTATATATATATGTATGGTTATATATATATATATATATATATATATATATATATATAGGTTGATATATATATATGAGAGTATATATATGTGTGAGTGTTGGTTGTATTTGTGTAGTGTTTATGGTAGTTTGTGTGTGGATGTGATGAGAGGGCTCGGGTTAGCATGTTTCTGCAATATCTCTCAACTGGAGGCAGGGAGCATTCAGGTTCTTCAGTAGCCACAACAAGAACCCAGCAGCATTCAGTGCAGCTCCAACTGAGGAGAGTAGTGCACAACAGGAACCTTTGCAGTACAGCTCGTGCAGTTCAGCAAAGGGGTTGGGCACCCTGCAGCAACTGTGCGGTAGAACTGCACAGTAAGAGCAGATCAACAGCAACATCTAGCTGTAGTTCAGTGTACAGCACACCCTGAACTGTATGCTCGGGACAGAGGGCAATCCAGCAGGTGTGCTGCAGCAACCTATTTTAGCATAGTATCAGCAGAGGTGCACACTGCAGGAAGCATATAGAGATTAGCAACAAGTGCAGCAAGCCAAAGCAATAAGCTGCAGCAACACAGTATCAGCAACTGGAGGGTATCAGCAGCAGCAAGGAAGTTTCAGTGACAGCAAGGTTAGGTTAAGGGGTTAAGGTATTGGTTAGAAGTTCAATTGATTAGTGGTTAGTAGACATATCTAGTAGCTAGATAGTTAGTTATATGTAGTTGTTAGTTTAATAATTAGTTAGATATGGGTAATAGTTAGCCTAGTAGCTATATCTACTATATGTATCTACGTAGTATGTGGGTATTGGTAGTAAGTTATTTTGTAGGTACATGTATACATGTATTGGTATGTATTATAGGTTAGTAGTTAGTAGTATTTAATAGTTAGTTATGAGTGGCATATAGTTTAGTTTATGGGGGTTAGCTATATATTAGCTATATACAATAGGATTTGAATTACCTTGAGATACCATGGCAATTGTCAAGGTATTGAGGGATACTCAAGGTATTTGAGTTGGGTATCGAGATGGGTATGTAGTGGTGCGATACCGCGTTGGTTCAAAACCAAGGTATCCACTTAGCATTTGTAATTAGGATTACTATATATAATATTGATTGAATATGCATATATGATATTTCTATATCTAATTGTTTGTGTATCTTGAGATACAGTATCTTAGTGATTTTATAGTATCTTAGATTAACTAGTGTGTCCTAGTTTCATAGTGTATGGACCAAATATCCTAGAGTTAGACTCATACAACCAAGAAGTATGTAGTTTGACTAAGTTTGACAAGTTTGACTTAGGGTTGATCGAGTTTGACTGTTTTGACTTAGAAATAGCTTTTTGATCTAGATATTGACTAGTTTAACTTATTTTCGTTCTAAAATCTTGTATTGATGTTATATTGTCTATTTAGGTCTTCTAGGCACCGTACCGGACATCTGTGATACTGTTCACCGAATTTCAGGTGAGTATATTCTCTGATAGTTTCTCATTTATGATATCCTCTATGTTCCTTGTATCTAGTGTAGATATCATTAATTTTTGGACATGATGGTTACACGGATTAGTATATCTGGATCTTGTCATGAGATGTTATTCCTTGGTATGTATGGTGTATCTTATGCAAGCCTTGTTTCCTTGTTCTTCTTATACATGTACAGACACTGATTCTCGGGGAGACTTGTTACCTTTCTAGAGAATCTCGTGTCATGACGTACCATGGTTGGATCCACTATACCAGTAGGGGGTGGAGAGTATTTTAGTCTAGATATGTGATCATACCCTCCTTGTGCATGTCTTGCTCCTTGTGAGTGTTGGTCATACACCGCACATATGACTAGCCAGGCCCTTATCCTTGTGCATGTTCCTTGTGCAAGTTCCCAAGCTAATCACATATTAAAGCTAGTACTCACTCACTTAGTCATTAGTATTCTTGTTCATTGCCATATTGTTCATTCTTGTATTTATTTTAGTATTTTCTTATTGTATATCTCTTGTATCTATTGTTGTATCTTGTATATTCACATCTATTTACTATTATATAGTTTATATCATTTATTAGAACTGTTGTTAGAGATGTACTCTACTTCTTTCCTGACTGAATATTTTTTTTCAGATGACACTGAGAAGTAGTACCCCACTCATTACGAACCTCGGGATATTGTGGGCTTAAAGCCAGAAAACTTGGCTCAGGAGGGTCTCATCCCGACTGAGACAGATGACCCGGAACTTGTAGCACCTTAGTTATTCTTTTTGTACTGGATTTGTCTCCAGCTTACTTTTATTAGTATCTCTGACTCATTTGTTATTATTTTTAACTTATAAGTTATATTATGACTATTCTATTATTTTATCATATTCGTGCTATTTTTTTATCTTAGATCTGTAATTGAGTATATTTATATTGTTGGTGGCATATTATATTGATTAGATAGATTATTCAAACAATGTTCTACCACCGATGCTATAGCGTAGGCTGGACGTTGTTCCCGACTTGCATCCCTACATCGGGTGTGGGTCATGATATAGAGGGCTCAGTCTGAGGCACACCAGAGGCAGACCGATGTCTTACGGCAGGGCATCGAGAGTGCTCATCAGCTTGCTCGTACCGTAGTAGAGAGATGAGTTCTGGTCCAGCAGCAGGTTGCTCCTCAGGTTGCTCAGCTTCGGCAAGGCAATATTCAAAACTTTAAGAAGCTAGAGCCTAGGGTCTTCAAGGGGACAGAGGGCATCATCTACGCTGATGATTAGCTCGAGGATATCGAGTATCTCATGAGGGTATCCCGTCTTTTTGAGAATCTAAAGTTTCAAGCAGTAGGACTTCAGCTGTTCGACGTTGCCCGCACTTAGTTCAGGAATGAGCCAATTCTTGCTGATGCAGGACAGTCTTTGGAGGTATTCAAGGACCTCTTCAAGAAGAAGTTCTTTGCTCGGGCAGACAGGTTAGACATGGGAAGGTAGTTTGAGAATATCATTTAGGAGAGCATGTCTGTAGATGAGTACGCTACAGAGTTCGGTAGGCTGAGCCAATTTGTAGAGTTTTGGTGAGGGAGCCGGAGGGCATACCAAAGACTACTTTTAGGACTCGGTATGGCAAGTATGAGTTTATGGTGATATCATTTGGGGTGACTAATGCCCCGGTGGTATTTATGAATTTGATGAACATGGTGTTCCATCAGTACCTTGACAAGTTTATAGCGGTGTTCATCTATGACATACTCATATATTCGAAGACACCGGAGGAGCACGAGGAGCATTTGCCGATTGTGTTAGATGTGCTGAGGAAGGAGAAGCTGTATGGAAAGCTGTCCAAGGGTGAATTATTCCTAGATAAGGTGGAGTTCTTAGGACATGTTGTGATTGGTGATAGAATTTTAGTGGATCCGAAGAAGATCACAGCAGTGGATTCTTGGAAGACCCCGAGTTCAGTAGCAGAGATCAGGAGTTTCTTGGGATTGGCAGACTACTACATAAAGTTTGTGCAAGATTTTTCGAGGATTGCCTAGCCGATGACCAGACTCACCAGGAAGGGTGTAGAGTTTGTTTGGACAGAGGAGTGCTAGGTTGCTTTTGAGGAATTGAAGAAGAGGTTGACGTCTGCTCCTATTTTGGTGTTGTCATCAGGGTCTGGAGGTTTCACTATTTATAGTGATGCATTGGGAAAAGGTCTGGGTTATGTTCTTCAACAGAATAAAAAAGTGATTGCCTATGCATCGAGGCAATTGCGTCCTCATGAGAATAACTATCTTATCCACGATTTAGAGTTAGCAGCAGTCATCTTTACCCTGAAGTTATGGAAACACTATTTGTACGGAGAGCGTGTGGTGATCTTCACCTACCACAAGAGCTTGAAGTATATTTTTATACGGAAGGAGTTGAACATGAGGCAGCATCGGTGGTTGAAACTTTTGAAGGATTTTGACATATTTTTGTAGTATCATCCTGGGAAAGCTAATGTAGTTGCTGATGCCTTAAGCAGGTATCCGATAGCTATGTTATTGACGCAGGATTGATATTTGTTAGAGGACTTGGAGAGCTTGGACATTGAGGTAATAGTTCCTAGTTTTGCTATAGAGATGTGGGGGTTGCAGATACACTCAGAGTTGATGGACAAGATCAAGGCAGCCCAATATGAGGATGTCTTTCTGAGGAGCATCAGAGCTTAGGTGAGAGCATGATTGGAGGATGATTTTACCATTGTTGAGGATGGTTCTTTGCGACATGGTGCTAGATTATGTGTGCCTACTAGGGAGCTGCGCGAGGAGGTATTATAGGAAGCGCATCGCTCTCAGTATTCTATACAACCAGGTGCCAACAAGATGTATCGGGATATGCGAGAGAGTGTGTGGTGGTATGGCATGAAGGGAGAAGTGGCACAATTTGTATTTAGATGCTTAGTGTGCCAGCAGGTGAAAGCCGAGAGGTAGAGGCTTGGCAGTTTACTTCAGCCATTACCCATTCCAGAGTGGAAGTGGGAGCACATTACTATGGATTTTGTGTCCGGACTTCCACGATCTCCAGGAGGGAAAGTCACAATTTGGGTCATCGTTGATAGGTTGACAAAGTTGGCCCACTTTTTGCCTTTCAAGGTGGGTTTGTCTACGGAGAAGCTGGCAGAGATTTATGTGAGGCAGATCATCAGGATACATGGAGTTTCCATCAGCATAGTCTTGGATCATGATAATCGTTTCACTTCTCATTTTTGGAGGAGTTTACAGGCGAGTTTGGGCACCCAGCTCAAGTTCAGTACTACATATAATCCCCAGACAGATGGACAGTTAGAGAGGACTACTCAGACTCTCGAGGATATGTTGCACACTTGTGTACTAGATTTTGGGGGTTCTTAGGAGGACCATCTCCATTTGGTAGAGTTTGCTTACAACAACAGCTACCAATCTAGTATAGAAATGTTACCATTTGAGGCTCTGTACGGTCGGAGATATCATACTCCCTTGTCATAGGACGATGTTGGAGAGAGAGTTTTGCTAGGGCCAGAGATGGTTGTGGATGAAGCGGGAAAGGTTAAGCTGATCAGAGACAGACTTCGAGTGGTGCAGGACATACAACAGCATTGGGCCGATAGCCACCGAAGACCCTTGGAGTTTGAGGTATACTTTTAGATTTTTGTTTTGTGCTTGTTATTGGTTGTTTGTTATAGATTTAAGTTTTTGAGGTTGTGTTTTGTTCTAATTTTGTTCTAGGTTGGTAGTTTGGTGTTTCTTAGGATTTTTCTGACACGAGGCACGATTCGCTTCGGTGGAGGCGGGAAGCTTAGTTCGCGATTCATCGGACCTTTTACTATTCTAGAGAGAGTCGGTGCAGTTGTTTATAGACTAGACTTGCCACCTGCATTGGAGGGAGTGCATAATGTGTTTCATGTATCGTAGTTGAGATGGTACGTGGCAGATCCTAGTCACGTGTTGGATCACTCAGAGATAGAGGTGAGCCCTACTCTTAGCTATCCAGAGCAGCCAGTTGAGATTCTGGATCGGAGAGAGAAGGTGCTGAGGAACCAGACTATTCTCTTGGTACGTATCGTATGGAGACATCACTCTCTGGGAGAGTCTAACTGGGAGAGAGAGAATGAAATGCGAGAGCGTTACCCATATTTGTTTGTGCCTTGAGGTATGTTCTTTCCTATTTATGTTCTATTCTGTTCTTTTCTGTTCTGTTCTGTTCCGTTTATTTTCTGGCGGTAGTTTTCATCTTTGAATTTCGAGAATGAAATTATTTTAGGGGGGTAGACTTATTACTACTATATTTTCTAGAAAATGGTATTTTGGTCATTTCATAATTAATTAAATATTGTATATATTGTATATTTATTTATTGTATTATTATTTATTGTTAGTTGTTAGTTTATTATTTTGGACTTGTGTTAGTGGACCTAACTAGTTTAGATTAGATCCATGGACCAATATTTAATTTTACTTAGAATTGAACCCAATTAGAAGCCTATTCATTAAGAGGATGATTAATTTAATTAAACCCATTAGAATATAACCTTCCCTCCTTAATTATTTCTTCATGAAAGACCCCAAGGGGTATATTGGTCATTGTATAGTAGCTTGAGGGAGGGGTCAAGGGAGACGGCCATATAAAGGAAAGGGGAGAATTTCTCTCTCCTCTTTTTATTTTAAATCTAGATCTAGAATTTCTCTCAACCAAATTTCTTCATTCCCACATCAAATTCCTACCAAATTTCTTTCCAATTCCTTCCCAAATCACCATTGGAGGCTAGTAGAGCAAGGATTTAGAAGGAGAAAGCAAGGATCTACAAAGAGGAGCAATGATCTATAAGTTGAAGGCCATTTTCACCAAATTTGGAGGTTGAATTGGGAATCAATCTCCTAATAGGTACAATTCAATTTTTCTACTTTAATTAGGTTCTAAATATATGTTTTAATCATTAGAAACTACCCTATATGATGCTGCTACCCTTAGTAATTGGAATTAGGTTCATAGGAGGCTTATGGAGAAAGTTATGGTATATTTGTGTTAATTTTGGGGAAATTCTGAGATTGACATATGTTGTGTTTATCAATTGGTCAATTAGACCAAATTAACACGTGTTTGATTAATTGTGGCTAGTGTCGTGTCCATAATTGGATACGTGTAGGCCGTATCCCAACAATTTGGAGATACGGGTTGATTTGGGATATTTTCCTCCGACATTGGGCTTTGTGACACGGACACGTAGATGTGTAATTGATTCTTCGTATTATTCATATTTACTATTTTAGACTTGCTCGTATCCTTCGGGGTACGTTTGATTGTGTGGTGGACTCATATCGTAAGCGTATCATAGCTCTAGTGTGATACAGGTGCGATGCACTCCACGTATTTGCTTCATTGCTCCTTAATTTATGTGACTTGTTGATATATTATGTATAATATGTATATGTATATATGATATATTATATTGTATAGATATGCATATATGGCTATAGGTATATGTGTTTATATATATATATATATATATATATATATATATATATATATATATATATATATATATATGTACGAGATGATATATCTATATATGTTTAGAGTTGAGAGTGTATATATGTATATTGATATATATAGGTGGGTATCTATATGTATGTGTGTGTGCATATGGTTCTAAGTGTTGTGAGTTGTGTGTAGTGTTTGTGTTGAGAGGGGGGTCGGGCACCATTTTAGTGCAGCAAGTATCAGCAGAGTTAGTTTATCACAGAAAGGACCAACGGTGCAGTAGAACGACAAAGCATCGGGGCAGTAGACCTCAAGGCAACAACAGCAAACTGAAGACCAAGGCACAACAGAGAGCACTGTAGCAGTTTACAACTACAGGAGCAGCAAATTGCATCGAGAGAAGATGCAGCAAGCAGTCTGAAGAGCAATAGCAGTCAGCAAGCATTAAGCAGCTGGTGTACTATACAGCAAGTGCATTAATGCACTGAGAAGCAGCCATGGCATGGACTGTAGAAAGCCAGGACTGAAGAACAGAACAATGCAACAACAGCACAATATCAGCAAATACATGGAGCTTTCAGTGCTTCAGGAGTTAAGATATGGGTTGGTAGTTTAGTTAGTTTATTAGTGTTTAGCTAGTGGTTTACTAGAGGTTAGTATGTTTAATGATAAACAAAAGAAATTGAAACTAGGTTTATACGAAACCCTTTCTTTGTTTATAAACAAGAAAAAGAAGTACAATTAATCCTATACGAGGATGTTAAGTACAAAAAAATAATTCTGGGGAAAAATTGCTATAGGAGTCTGATCTGTGGTCGATCACTTTGTCCCTTGGACAACACGATGACGAAGAAGTGTTGTAGAAGAAGGAGAAGAAGCTTCAAATATTGCAGGAGGGATTGGATTCTCGTTGCCAAAATCGTCAATCATTACTCTCTTTCTGTGCTTTCTTTGACCTTTTCGATCACTCTGGATTATCTCCCTTGATTCTGACCTCCTTGATATCCCCCCTTGTCTCCTGTGACCGGAAGTCTCTATTTATAGAGCTTGATCACAGTAACTGACCAGTCGGCGTAGAAGCCAAACAGTGGAGAGAGTTGCACCTTTTATGCGGCGGTTATAATAACTGCTACCCACGTCTGAATGATCCCCTGAATCCGCGTATGACGCGTGTCCTATTATGAGGTAACGCGTATAATCGCTCATCGAAGATCACGGCATGCAAGCCACGTAGGTAATTGCCCCTCGCGTAAAGATGGTTGGCATAAAAGCCAAATAACTGTCTCATTGGCGTAAAAGCCAAATAGTTATCTTGTTGGCATAAAAGCTAAATAGTTGTCCTGTTGGCGTAAAAGCCAAGTAGCTGTCTTGTTGGCGTAAAAGCCAAGTAGCTGTCTTGTTGGCGTAAAAGCCAAATAGTTGTCTTGTTGGCGTAAAAGCCAAATAGCTGCATAATAGGTAACCAGCATAAAGATAGCCAATCATCCTTCCTTGACTGAGGTCTTGAGCGTATTATGGGCCAAATAGCCTTATCACGTAGCTTTGCAAATATAGCCTGAGTTGACGTATTTCGAGGAGATAGCATACGGCGTACTCCTATGGTTGAAAATAGCCAGGTTGGCTTATTTCGAGGAGATAACATACGACGTACTCCTATAGTTAAAAATAGCCTGGTTGGCGTTAAATGCCAGGATAGTGATGTGAGCGTATTAGCCCTAGTTTTAGCTCTCTCGGTCATTAAAAATAGAACCAAATCTCATACAATAAATGCAGAGATCTGCCCCCATCTCGCGCATTAATTGCAGAGGTGTGCCTCGAGTTCTGTACAAAGAATAGCTTTTGACTTGGCGTCTGATTTTGTCTCATCTTGAGCATAAAAACTCATCTTTGCCTGTGTAGAATAGGCAACGTATTCACTGAATACGTAAAAAAATAACTTGTATCAAGGATTATGTCACTAAACGACATCTGGATCTCTGTGCAGAAGCATCACTGCAGCCGTGCTCTCGATCGTCGTGCAGTACTCTTTCTCAGGAGTCAGGTTCACTGTTTTGTCTGACAGGTTCATTCGAGGAATACGAAGAGTTCCTCGTACAACTTCACGCTGCATTAAAAGCAAATATATTTTACGCCGGAGGGAGATGTAGCAACCTTTTTACGCCAAAACGGCCTTTGAATGCTGCTTTACGCTGATTGTTCGGGAGCTCTATTTTACGCTAAATAGCGTTGAAGCTCTGTTGTACGCCAATGGCTCTAAAGTCATATTTTAGGCCACACAACGTTGAAGCTCTATTTTACGCGGGCTTCATGCATGTTGGGGGTTTTACGCGTATAATTTCCCAACATATTTTTATGCTTCTACAGTTAGCAGTTAGTATTTCATGATAATTAGTAGTTAAGTGCATAGTATAGTAGTTTTATATAAATACTTTGTTAGCTAGATACATATATACATACTTGATTAGATTAGTGAGCTATATGTATATATGTATATATGTTGGTAGTATATATAAGTAACTGATATGTATTGTATAGTTAGTAGTATTTAATAGTCTAGTTAATATTAGCATAGTTAGTGTTTTGATAGTGAGCTATATGTATTAGGATTTGACTTACCTTAGGGTAGCAAGGTAATGTCAAGGTAATTGGTCGATACTCAAGGTAATGGATTTGAGTATCGAGATGGGTGTGTAGGTAGTGTGATACACATTGGTTCAAAGCCATGGTATCAGTTTGCATTAGTTAGCTAAGCTACTATATGTATTGCCTTGTATATATATATATAAATTAGTATTTTCTTATATAAAACTTGTGTATCCTATGATATGGTATTTTGTGTGTATTTTAGTATCTTAGATTAACTATTGTGACCTATTTTTATAGTATATGAACCCAATATCCTGGAGTTAGACTCATACAACCTAGAAATAGATAGTTTGACCAAGTTTGACCAATTTTACCTATAGTTGACCTAGTTTGACAATTTTGACTTAGAAATGACTTTTGACCTAAATGTTGACCAATTTGACTTATTTTTTATCCAAAACATTGTATTGGTGTTATATTCCTTATTTAGGTCTTCGAGGCACAGTATTGGACATCTGTAATATTGTACACTGGATTTCAGGCGAGTACATTCTCTGATAGTTTCTCATTTATGATATCCTCTATATTCCTTGTATCTACTATAAATATCCTTGATTTCTTGATACAATGGTTACACGGATTGGTATATCTGGATCTCGTCATGAGATATTATTTCTTGGTATGTATGGTGTATCTTATGCAAGCCTTGTTTTCTTGTTCTTCTTGTACATGTACAAACATTAATTCTTGGGAAGATTAGCTACCTAACCAGTGAATCCTGTGTCATGATGTACCATTGTTGGATCCACTAGACCAGTCGGGGTTGGGGAGTATATAGTGTAGATATGTGATCATATCCTTCTTATATCAAGTCTTGTTCATTGAATAGTATTAATCATACACCGCACGTATGATTAGCCAAGCGATTAATCTTGTATCAAGTTCCCAAGCCGATCACATGTTAAAGCTGGTACTCACTCACTTAGTCATTAGTATTCTTGTTCATTGCCATATAATTCATTCTTGTATTTATTTCAGTATTCTTTTATTGTATATCTCTTATATCTATTGTTGCATCTTGTATATTCACATCTATTTACTATTATATAGTTTATATCATTTATTAGAACTGTTGTTAGAGATGTATTCTGTTCCTTTCCTGATTGGATATTTTTTTTCCAGATGACACTGAGGAGTGGTACCCCACTCATTACGGACCTCAGGATGCTGTAGGCTTAAAGCCAGAGACCTAGGCTCAGGAGGGTCAAATCTTGACTCATTTATCTCCAGTTTATTTTTAGTATCTTTCAGACTCATTTGATATTATTTTTTTCTCATGAGTTATATTGTGACTATTCTATTCTTTTATCATATTCGTGCTTATTTCCATCTTAGATCTATGATTGAGTATATTTATATTGTTGGTGGTATATTATATTGATTAGATAGATTACCCAAATAGCGTTCTACTACCGATGCTACGACGTAGGCTGGGCGTTGTTCCTGACTTGTATCCCTACATCGGGTGTGGGTCATGACACGTACCCCACCCCCACCCCCAACCCCAACCCCAGTAAAACTTATATAGTTAAGGATAAGAAACAAAATGGTTTATTTTTAAATCTCAAGCATTTTTGTTGGCACAAGCATGTCATGGTAAACTTAATTTTGATAATCGATAAAATCTTGATTTGATATATACAAGTACAAACTGAAGACAGCTACATTCAAGACTACGATACTACAACAGTACAAGATTGACAAAAACTGCAATAGAAGATTTATGATTTTATTTTGGTATATATATTTGAATTTTATTTTGATTAAGAGTATGTACATCGAGTAGTACTAGCATTAGAAAGCTCAAACCTATACCCATATTCAGTCTACTCGAAATTAACTCAAATCCAACATTGTCACTACCACATTCCGAAAACAGGGGTATTTTCAAATTTTTTACAATATTTAATATTATGTTATTTACAATTAATTAATTGCATGATAGTGTATTTGATTTAAATAATTTTGTGCGATGTGTAATTAAATATATAATTATATGCAGTGTTTATTTATTTCATTTTTAGCTAGCAGACTAGACCTAGAAGCCCAGTAGACGAACACCTGTCAGAATTATAGGGTTCTGGATTTTATTATTTTATCTAGAATTTAATATTTGGAGATTGTAATTAATTACTGTATTTTATTTAATATTTTTGTGCATTGCCTTTGCTTCGATATTTGGAGCACTATCCAGACTTTTGTCTTCCAACAAATTTCACAATCTTGCCCTAGACGTGCCCGCCTTCAATCCTGCTATTTTTGCAACTCATAATTTTGCTCTCGGTACATTATTTCTGGCCGCGCAAAAATCGTCGCGGACGTTATTTAATAAATTCCTATTTTGTATCGTTGTGCGTTCCAATCAAAAATTGGAGCCAATCTTGACCTATTTTTCGTGCGGCCCAAATTAGCGTAATATCCTGTTCTGAGTCTTCTTCAATATTGGTATTGATGACTTGACCTGATTTTGGCCCCATGTACTCCTAATTAATTGTTGAACACAACTTGCATTTAGTTCTATTTAAATTGAGGATACTATTTTATCTGATTCTAAAATCCCAATTTAATTCCAGTGCCCTGCTATTTAAGCCCGTACCTATCATACAGCGTCCCCTGACCCTACAAAACACCGGACCCCGAATCGCCCGCCAAATTTTTGTTATTTTATGTGTTTGTGCAATTTCTCAAATTTAAGGGGGTTAAATTGCAAATTGGCATTTTGTGCCAACACCCAATTATTTTAACCAATGAGGAATCCTTAATATTTTAATTAAACCCTCATCCCTACATGAATTATTTCCCTTCATGAACAATCCTAGCCACCCATTCAAGGGATCCAATCACCACCCTCCATCACACCCTCTCTCTCCCTATTTAATATCTTGTACCCATCAACCCTAATCCCTAGACAACCTAGGTTTTCCCCCACATCTCTCTCTCCTCTATCCTCAATACCAAACCGTAGCCTCCTTCTTTTTCTTTTTCTCTTTTCCTTTCTTCTTCTCCTTCTTCCTTCCTTCTTCTTCCTTATTGTTTTCTTTTTTTTTCATTGAATTTAAAGTTGAATTCAAATAGTTAGGGGGGGATACTGTTCCTCAACTTTTCCCCCCATATAACTGTTCAGCCCGGCCATTCTCAGGCCGACTCCGGCCCGGCGGCTCTGTGTACTCCCCGCACAGTCCCCCTTCAGCCCGGCGGTTCCTTCCCTCGCCGCTGCTCATCTCCTCCGTCCAGCCCCCTATCACCACCATCATCTCCACCCATCAGCCGGCGGCCAACCCCCGCACCGACTGTTCCCGAGCCGATCCCTCCGGCGGCCCCTGTCCACTCCGGCGGCGGCTGCACCACTGCTTCTCCCTTCGGCAAACTCCCCACTTCCTGCTCCTCCTCAACGCACAGCCCGACTCGTCTCCCTCCGGCGGCCCGGTCAGCCACCCGAGCGACTCCTCCCATCTCCCTGCTGCATCCAGCCGGCGGCCGAGGCCGACCCCGAGCATCCTCCTCGCCGCTGCTCTTCCTCCCCCGACCCCGGCAGGCGCTGCTCGGCCATCCTCCTCCTGAACAGCACTCCGGCGAGGCTCCGACCCCAATCACAGTAAGCCTCCTCTCCTCCCCTCTTCCCTCTTTCACTGTAACATATACATGTATGTGTATAATTGAGGAATGTATGTACATATGTATATACATGTTTATATATATTTTATTGTGTATAAATATACATGTATGTATATATCTAATTAATATGTATATTAATGTGTATATATCTAATGAATGTATATATATTTAATGTGGATAAATGTACATGTACATATATACAATGTATGTAAGTATGTATTTGCGTAGGTATAAATGTGTAGTAGTATATGTATTAGCATATATTAATTAATGCTTTAAATATGTGAATACGTATGAGTTTAATTAATATGTAATGTATATATTTTGTATATAATAATTAATGTATAGTTAATGTATATATAATTAATGAGTATGTTAATGTATATATAAATTGTATATATATATGTATATACACATTGGTTTATTTTATGGCATCTATTTAATAAAAGTATACTAATGTAATTTAAATTAGTATATGTATAATTATTAATATTTAACATGTATGAATTCTAGTATAAATATTTCTCAGTATATATATGTTAATGTATGTTTTAGTATTTAAAATTTATGTGTTGTATAATAATTGGTACATATATATAACCGTATTTTGGTATCAATATATACATGTAGAGTTATATTTTCGTATTGGTATATTTATATTTTTATATAAACCCTTAGCATATTTTTAATATATATATACATATATTTTGTATATGTATTTAATTTGATATATATTGTAAGTATAAATTATTATGTTTATATATACATACAAGAATTATTTATTTTAAAGTATATATTTATACAATATCTATTATTGTGATTGATGGAAATTATATATATTAGTTAAGGAGATGTGTTTTAAATATGTATCCCTACTAGGTGATCCTAGTTGACTAGTGCCCTGCCTGGCATGGCCCTGAGGCCAGTGTTTATAGACTGTATGTTAGGGTAGCATCTGATGCAAATGTTATATTGTGATGTGTTTATAGGACTGTTGGTTTACCCAGGGGATACTCTGGAACAAGACATCCATAAATACCAGCTAAGGACCCAAGGCAAGTACATTCTCTGATAATTTCTAATTCTTGATAATTTCTATAAGTTCAAAAAATCATGAAATGTTACATCTGAATCCTTGATACTGTGCTACACGGACTAGTATAGCTTGGATCTGCAGTCATGAGATGTTACCTTGATTATCGTTTTGACATTATACATTATACATTGACATTGACATTGACATTTACATTGACATTGACATTAGACATTGATATTAGACATTGTACATAATATATTAGATAATGTTCGTGTATTCGTGACGTGTCATGATTGGATCCACAGTACTAGTTGGGGGCGGGGAAATTGCTAGTGAGAGATGTGATCAAATACCCATTGTATAATTAAATATTATTGGTGTTAATCATACCCCACGTATGATTAGCCAGACTGTAGCAATCGTACATGTTCCCAAGCCGATCACATTTCGAAACTACTATTTCAAAACACTTAGAATAGATTACAGTTCCCTATTTTAAATCATATACTACATCACTCGTATATGATACTGTTCCTTGTTCTTTTAATTCCATACATGCACTGACTGTATCATATTGCCTATTGCCTGTCTCTTTACATTGCCTGTCTCTCTTAAATTGCCATTGCATTTATTTCACTGTCTTCTCAGTAGCTAGTATGACATATTTTATTGTATTATAGACATTATCAATTAATGGAACTGTTATTTGAGAGTGTTGCTTGCTCCTTCCTGACTGGAAATATTTTTCCAGACTATGCCTTAGAGGACCGTTGTCCGACACTTTATGGACCATATGGTGAGTAGCTGCAGACTTGGTAGTAGTTGTGATTCTGGAAGGTCTAGCCGGAATTATTATTATTGTTAGTTCTTAAGTAGACTATTTGGTACCGGATTTGTCTCCGGCCTTTTGATGATTCTTGGATATTGTTGAGTTAAGTTATTACTTGTTGACTTGTGGTGTTTAATTTTAATTTCTATTCGAAATCTTATCGTGCTGTAATCCTGTGATTGAGTATATGTTCATCTTATTTGTGTCATCTGTGCCTCCTAATGGAGATTGGATGCTTGCGTGACATTAGTTAGATAGTATCAAGACCTTGACAGCGTTCTACCGCCGACACTGCGGCGTAGGCTGGACGTACCCACATACTCGTGCCCCTAAACCGGGTGCGGGTCGTGACAAACATTCATGCCACAAAAACTAGTCCACAAAATAACCCCAAACCTAGTCAAACTGGACTAAACTGATCTGATCTAAAGTGACATATTTTGAACCGAACTCAGGTCAAACTCGGTCCTCCTAGGATCCAGTCTTCCTAGATTGTCTCGATCAGCCACAAGATCATGTGCAATATTTAAATTTATGAACGATGGGCACCAAACTCTGGACGAATTCAGTTCAAAAAAATCCTATAAACAGGGATAAAATTCCACCATTCAAAACTATTCAATTTTATTCAATCATACCTTCTCTTTCATACTCTTTACCTAAGCTACAAATGTCTCATTCTTAAAAGAAACTCCCACAACCTTCTAGTGCCAAGTGTGAATCTCGGTTAGAAGTCTCAAAGAGTTAACAAAGCTTAAAAATCAAGTTTTCATTCAAGTGTTTGAAGTTGGCGAGTACTTCGGATCAAATCTCGTGGTGTTGTATGTCACGACCAGCTCCCACTTTTTGGTATATGAGTACGTAGCCTAGTCCAGCTTATGCAGCAACATCGGTGGTAGTATGTTGTCTATGATAAACAATAGTCTATAACAAGTACAAGATGAACATATCATCCACAAACTAAGTCATGACAAAAAATTAAACTTAATAGTCTCAATAATTTATTTAAAGATAATAATCTACTACAACTAAAAATGGTCTCGAGAATAAATCTGGTAGAATAAAAATAAATGCAACTAGAAACTAAAGTCCAGTAAGCCAACTATCTAAGAATAATACAAAAGCAAAAGGAAGAAAATATGCTACTCTGCATCTGCGGAAGAGACCGGCATGTTGGTAACGATAGTGTCACCAAGATACTCACCATAGACCTCGGGACAAATCACGTCATCTAAAGCTAAAAAATAGTTATCCAGTCAGGATTGGAGCAAGATCACCATAACATTACACTACACAATATAATATATAAGCATGAGGAACAACAGTAAAGTGAAGATAAACTATAGGCATATATGTTTACAAGATAGTACAACTATGTCACACTGGCAATATACAAGTATACTCAAGAGAGACAAAGGACTAGGCAAAATAGCAATAATAATCATAGTCATGTGTACAATGTGTTATAGAATACCAATATTTAATATATGGTTGGGTTAGAAATCAGACAATAAAATACATGAGGTGTATTGACTGAATAAACTATGTAAGACAGTACCGTGACCGAATAAATTCTAGGCTAACGATCTATGGGGTACCACATGTCTAATAGTCGTATTCCCTCTCCCGACTAAATTACTAGTACATGATCAACACGGTTGTAGAAGCATGAAAAATACGCTAGGAGGATCTACGCAGCCTCTTGATGCAGAGCCGCGTAAACAGAGGCCTTCAGAGCCATCAAACGTGCAACAGAGCTTTCTCCGCTAAAAAAACACAGCATGAAGTATAAAGCTCAAAGGACCATCCGCGTAAGTGCAGTACGTCCAGGCCGCTCCAGCATAAGATAGAGTTCTTCATCGCCTCCATGGCATAAAACTCAGCTGCTCTCAAAGCAGCGTTAATGCGTATGAGGAACGCTTTGTTTTCCCCGAAATGAACCTGTCAAGTCACGCAGTGAACCTGGCCTCTGACTCCTGACAAAAAGTGCTACACGGCTACCCAGACGACGGCTGAAAACGATGGCAGACCCCTCGGGACGCGCCCACAGCATGATGGCGGATCTCGACATTTAATGCAGAGGATTTTGTTAAAATATCACCAAACCGTCGGTTACCGAAGTCCCCCCAGCGTAAACCGCTCTTTCGCGTACAAGGGAATACGCCGCCTTATTTTACACAGGCAAACATGAGCTGTTTTACGCTCCACAGTAGACAAACCGCCTGCCACATCAAAAGCTACACTTCGTACAGGGCCTGAGGCACGTCTCTACGTCAAATTGTACAGAGCGGTGACAGTTTCCCTCAAGACACGTCTCTGCGACGGATGCACAGAAGGGCTGCAGACCTTCAAAACACGTCTCCGCATTTAATGCACAAGATGGTGGCAAATCTCTGTAAGAGATTTGATTACACCTTCGAAAGCCGTAATTCCGGCGAAGACGACCACATCAACACTCTAACACGGTACGCAGCGGCTTCTACGTCCATCCAGGATCTGTGCTCATTCGGCTTCAAATGCCCACTCAGTCTCTACGACCATTCGGCTTCTATGCCTGTTCGGCTTCTATGCCTGTTCGGCTTCTATGCCCATTCGGCTTCTACGCCTGTTCGGCTTCTATGCCTATTTTGGCTTCTACGCCAGGGGTGACAGTCATTTGGCTTCTACGTCAACCTCTTCTACACAAGGGATACCTACCTACGTGGCTTCTACGCCATAATCTTCGCAGCAGATATAAGCGTTTTGTCCCCTTAGTTGGACACGTATCACATGCTCACTCAAAAGGTCATTTATGCGTAGGCATTGGTTATTTTAACCTTTGTGTAAAAGGGTGCTGTACTGTCCACTCCTCGGTTGTTACACCGACGGAGTGGTCACTGTCACCAAAACTCTATAAATAGAGACCCCTATCAATGGGGAACAAGGTCGACAATTTGGAAGATCGAACCAGGTCAGAGAATTGGTAAAAAAGAGAGAGAGAGAGAGAGAGAGAGAGATAAGGAGAAGAAGAGAAGAGTCCGGAGCTCAGGCAAAGAGTAGGGATCGACGGCTCTGGCACCGTGCATCCACCCTCCTTCGTAGCCTTCGAAGCCGCTAACCGTCTTCCACGGCACTTCTTCAACATCGTGTAGTCCAAGGGCTAAAGTGATCGACTGCAGATCAGACACCTATAGCAATTTATACCCAGATTAAATAAATTGTACTCCCGCATCCTCGTATAGGATCGAATTGTACAAGTTTGTTTATAAACCAAAGGGCACGGGTCTTGTATAAACCCTGTTATTGAAATACACTTTCATTCTTTCGTTTAATACCACAAACAAGATGGCGACTCTGCTGGGGACGTCTTTCTCTTCTGACGAGGAAGTAATTGCTCAACACGATGCGGTATCCGTGGGATCCGTAAAAAAGATACTGGTCGTCCAATTCGACCAGTCTGCCTACGAAGACATGCTTCGGACTGGGGGTAGCTCTCACTTTCTCTCCGTCCGAGACAACAGGAAGCTGCGCAAAGTATGGATGCCCAAGACATCCTTCGCCGTTCCTGTGGACTCTCCGATCTCTCCAATCTCTTCGACCAATGAGGTGGTAGCATCGCTCCCTCCGTGTCCCGCACGTAAAATTCAGTCTCCCGCTACGCGCGGTACAGATAAAACTTCGGGCAAAGCCTCAGCGCTAACCTAGGAGTATCTACTGTACTTTACGCGCAAAAATTAGTCTCCCGCTATGCGCGGTACAGACAAAACTTCGGGCAAAGCCTCAGCGCTAACCCAGGAGTACCCACTGTACTTTACGTGCAGAAATCGGTCTCCCGCTATGCGCGGTACAGACAAAACTTCGGGCAAAGCCTCAGCGCTAACCCAGAAGTATCTACTGCGCTCTACGCGTAGGAACCAGTCTCCCGCTACGCGCGGTACAGACCAAACTTCTGGTGATGCCTCAGCGCCAGGACAGACAACATCTGACCTCTACGAGGAACCAGATGAATGCCGTGATTTCTGCGAAGGAAGCAGGCAGCGGAATACTCGACTCCTCGGCCGTTACGCCAGCGAAGGAGCAATCTGCCTACCCTCCGGATTACGCGGGAAGCCGACGGCCAGCTGAGGACCTCTTCAGCCTTACGCCACTCTGAGCGAATCTCCAATTTACGCCGGGCAAAGTCCAACGACGTAAAACAAGCTCAAGTTGCTACTCCCCCTGACCTACGCAAATACTTAATCCAGAAGCGTAAGGAGAGGGGACCTTCCAACATGTCTATTACGCCTCATAGCGAGCAATGTTGTAATAGTCATAAAATTGTGATTGACTGTTGCTGTTCTAAGACAAAACGGCCGGTTTTCGACCGATTGAGCTACTCTCAGTCTTTTCCGGAAGAAGAGCCCACGTATGTGTCCGTGAACATGGCTTCTCACATACCTAGAGAAGGGCCGAGCTCAAGACGTCATCCCGCAGGGCCTCCGAGCCGAAGAAGATTTGAAGACCTCCTCAGGAACACTGAAGCTGGGGTATTCCAAAACACCCGTGCAAGGTCACAGCAACCGGCTTCGTATTCATCTGATTTCGATACTGGGGGTCGCCAATCTCCCAGATCAGATGCTAAGAGTATAGAGTCGACTTCTGCAACGACCTATACTTATCCTTCGAGGACGCCCAGGGAAATGGGAGTCTACGCCATTGAAGACGAACGCGAGGAAGCTTCGCCGTCAGGAAACGCGGAACAACGCATCACTATGCTGGAAACATCTCTGGGACAAATGCAATCCACGATGGAGAACATGTACCGGATGATGCTAGCTCAGCACGCCACTGCCGTGGCTCAAGCATCGGTCCCGCCAACTCAGGTACGTGTGGGGGTGGACTTACCACCATCCAACCCGGGCCAAGAGCCTGCACTAGATCAAGAGTCAGCAGTTCCTCCGCTTCCTCACTGTAGAAGCATAAAAAATACGCTGGCAAAAGCTACGCGGCGTATTGATACAGAGCAGCACAAACAAAGGCCTTCAGTGCCATCAGGCGTAAGAGCTCAAGGGTACAGCGCGTCCAAAACCGCTTCGGCGTAAACGGGACCCCCCCCATCGCCTCCAGGGCGTAAAAACTCAGCCGCTCTCAAAGCAGCGTTAAAATAGCGTACGAGGAATGCTTCGTCTTCCCCGAAATGAACCTGTCAAGTCACGCAGTGAACCTGGCCTCTGACTCCTGACAAAAAGTGCTGCACGGCGACCCAGACGACGGCTGGAAACAGGCACAGACCCCTCGGGACGCACACCACAGTATAATGGCGAATCCCTGCATTTAATGCAGAGGATTGGGTTAAGATACCACCGAACCGTCGTTTACTGACGTCCCCTCAGCATAAACCGCTTTTTTCGCACAGAGGGATACGCTGCATTGTTTTACACAGTCAGGCATAAGCCGGTTTACGCTCCGCAGTAGACAAACCGCCTGCCACGTCAAAAGCTGCACATCGTACGGGCTCGAGGCACGTCTCTACGTCTAATTGCACAGAGCGGTGACAGGTTCAGTCAAGGCACGTCTCTGCAACGGATGCACAGAAGGGCTGCAGACCTTCGAAACACGTCTTCGCATTTAATGCACAGGATGATGGCAGATCTCTGTAGAAGATTTGATTACATCTTCGAAAGCCGTGATTTCGACTAAGACGTCCCCGTCAGCACTCGGGCACGGTACGCAGCGGCTTCTACGCCCATTCAAGACCTGTGCCCCTTCGGCTCTCAACGCCTCTCCGGCTTCAACGCCTGTACGGCTCCTACGCCTATCCGGCTTCAACGCCTGTCCGGCTCCTACGCCTATCCGGCTTCAACGCCTCTCCGGCTCCTACGCCTATCCGGCTTCCACGCCTCTCCGGCTTCTATGCCTATCCGGCTTTCACGCCTATCCGGCTTCTATGCCTATCCGGCTTCTATGCCTATCTGGCCTCTATGCCAGGGTGACAGTCATTTGGCTTCTACGCCAACCGTTTCTACACACGGGATACCTACCTGCGTGGCTCTTACGCCGTGATCTTCGTAGCAATAGTACGCGTTGTGTTCCCTTAGTTGGACCCGCGTCATACGCTCATTCAAAAGATCATCCATACGCAGGCATTGGTTACTTTAACCGTTGTGTAAAAGGGTGTTGTACTTCCCACTCCTCGGTTTTTACACCAACGGAGGGGTCACTGTCACCAAAACTCTATAAATAGAGACCCCTATCAATGGGAAAAAAGGGAGAGAAAAAACAAAAGAATTATCATCCAGGAGAGAATTATCGTCCAAGGAGAGAGAGAGAGAGGGAGAGAGCCCGGAGAGCAGGCAAAGAGCAAGGATCGACGACCTTGGCCTCGTGCGTCCAACCTCTTCTGCAACCTTCGAAGCTGCTACCTGTCTTCCACGGCACTTCTTCAACATCGTGTGGTCCAAGGGCTAAAGTGATCGACCGCAGATCAGACACCTATAGCAATTTATACCCAGATTAAATAAATTGTACTCCCACATCCTCGTATAGGATTATATTGTACAAGTTTGTTTGTAAACAGAAGGGCGCGGGTTTCGCATAAACCCCGTCATTGAAATATAATTTCATTCCTTTCGTTTAATACCACAAACAAGATGGCGACTCTGCTGGGGACATCTTTCTCTTCTGACGAGGAAGTAGTTGCTCAACACGATACGGTATCCGTGGGAACCGTGAAGAAGACGCTGGTCGTTCATTTCGACCAGTCAGCCTACGAAGACATGCTTCGAGCCGGGGGTAGCTCTCGCCCTCTCTCCGTCCAGGACAACAGGAAGCTGCGCAATGTGTGGATGCCCAAGACATCCTCTACTATTCCGGTGGACTCTCCGATCTCTCCGGACTCTCCGATCTCTCCGATCTCTCCGATCTCTCCTATCTCTTCGGCCAACGAGGTTGTAGCAACGCTCCCTCCGTGCCCCGCACGTAAAATTCAGTCTCCCGCTACGCACGGTACAGACAAAACTTCGGGCGAAGCCTTAGCGCTAACCCCGAAGAATCCACTGCGCTTTACGCGTAGGAAACAGTCTCCCGCTACGCGCGGTAAAGACAAAACTTCGGGCAAAGCCTCAGCGCTAACCCAGAAGCCTTCACTGCACTTTACGCGTAGAAATCTGTCTTCCGCTCCGCGCGGTACAGACAGAACTTCCGATGGTGCCTCGGCACCAAGACGGAAGAACAGATCTTGCTCCACGCACAAGACATCATCTGACCTCTACGATAAACCAGATGAGCGCTGTGATCTCCGCGAAGGAAAGCAAGCGGCAGGCTACTTAACCTCTCGGCCTTCACGCCAGCGAAGGAACAGAATGCCTACCCTCCGGATCACGCAAGAAACCAATGGCCGACTAAGGGCCTCTCCGGCAACTCCTCCTGACCTACGCAAATATCTAGTCCAGAAGCGTAAAGAGAGGGGACCTTCCAACATGTCTATTACGCCTCCTAGCGAGCATCATTGTAATAGCCACAAGGTTGTGATTAATTGCTGCTGTCCCAAAACAAAATGATCGATCTTCGACCGATTGGGCTACTCTCTGTCTTTCCAGGGAGAGGAACCCGCGCATGCGCCTGTAAATATGGCCTCACACCTGCGTAGAGGAGGGTCGAGTTCAAGACGTCATCCCTCCAAGCCCCCGAGCCGAGGGAGGTTCAGTGACACTGAAGCCGGAGTATTCTAGAACACTCGCGCAAAGTCACGACAGCCAGCTCCATCCTCTTTCGATTCCGACGCTGGGGGTCACCAAGAATCAAAAGCAGAAAGTGCAGAGTCGACTTCTACAGCGACCTATACTAATCCTTCAATGACGCCCAGGGAGATGGGAGCCTACGCCGTTGAAGATGAACGCGAGGAAGCTTCACCGTCAGGAGACGCGGAACAACGCCTCACCATGCTGGAAACATCTCTGCAACAAATACAATCCATGATGGAAAACATGCACCAGATGATGCTAACTCAGCACGCAGCTACCATGGCTCAAGCGTCGGTCCCGCCAACTCAGATACGTGTGGGGGTGGACTTACCACCATCCCACCCGAGCCAAGAGCCCGCGCTGGATCAAGAGTCAGAAGTTCCTCCGCTTCCTCACTCAGAGAGTGCCTTACCTCCCGCTGGGGTTACGATACAACCAACTCCGCACCACTCCATGGCCCCGCTTTCGATTGAAAATCCGATGCAGGCAGTCCGGGAGTTGAAGGCCCAGTTTGACGCCTTGAAATACAAGGATCAGCTCAAGAAACTGGGAATCAACCAGCCCTACCCAGCTATCTGTGAGGAAGTCCCTTTCCCGCCAAGGTACAAACCTCAGACCATGGCCCTGTTCGAGGGAAAAACATCGCCGAGCCAGTACATAAATTATTTCAACATGATGACGGTGTTGCTACAAGGGAACGACGCCCTCCTTACTCGGGTGTTCAAAGGTTGCCTCTCAGGAGTAGCCTATCAGTGGTACCGCAGCTTGGCGGATAACTGCATCACTTCCTTCGAAGACTTCAGAACTTTATTCTTCACACGATTTTACGAGGGAGGAATGGACATGTCTATGTCCTCTCTCATCGAAGTCAAGCAAAAGGAAAAGGAAGACGTTCGCATCTTCATCGAACGTTTTTGTCAGGCCACCTTACAAATGCCTCCAGGAGTTCCCGACTCTGCATTGGTGGACATTTGCAGGAAGAACCTCCTTCCCGTGGTCTCGGTGTTCACAGGACCATATCAGTTCCGTGATTAGCCCTCGTTCATCATCTCGGCGGTAGCAGCCGAAGACAATAGTCGCAAGGCGCGCGACAATGGCATCATGATCTCCGCCTCCGACAGAGGCAAGAGGCCATCTCCTAGCAGCGACCACCCTCGCGGTCCCAAAGGGAAAGAAGCCCTGGCAATTAATACGGCCAGACCAAAGATTGTGGCAACTGCGCAAGCAAAACCCGGGACTTCCAGACCCGTTGAAGTCTACTCCTTCGACGACGACGATATCCCGAGCATATTCGAGTGTCTCGTCAAGAGTGGCAAGATCACCCTTCCAGAGCTGAGGCGGCCCCAGGAAGTTGGCAATACTAACGACCCCAAATACTGTGTCTTCCACCGATACGTACACCACCCAACAAAGGCGTGTTACGTACTGAAAAGGAAGATCCAGGGGTTAATCGATGCTAAAGCGATCACCCTGCACAACACCGAGAAGACGGTCACGGCCAACATGATCTCTCTCCAGTTTGGCAGTCTGCCTCCCCGAACGATCCTGGATGGTGTCACGCCTATTTTTCGAGCAACAATAAACATCATCAATCTCCCTCCAGCTCGGGATCAAAATCGCAACCTGGTACCCCTAACTACCCGGCAAGGCGAGATTATGTGGGTTCATCCCGACCTGGTGTCAGAAATCGGAGAAGAGACTGATGCTATCAGAGCTAAGTCTAGAAAGAACTCCAAATACAAACTATGCCATATGGTTGCAACTCCAGAAGAAGACGAGGTGTTGGCTACAGCAACCCGATCAGGGAAAGCCTACCTCAAGGACTACGGCACGAGCCCGGAAGAGGCCCTAGCCACCAAGCCTTCGGGACCCGAGCCCGCCACACCAGAGACCGGTCCTTCAAGACCAACTCCAGCGGACAAGGAAAAACAAAAGAAAGTACGCTTCGATGTACCTGTAAAGAACATTCCAAACAAAGGTTTAGAGAAACCGTACAACTTTGACATCCTGGCCCAACTGGCCAATACGCCAGCCAGGTTGTCCATCTTCGAGCTACTCAGGCTCTCCCAAGACACTTGTCTAGCCCTGAGCGAAGCGTTGATGCAAGCGGATGTGTGCCTAACCCAGCTCAAGTCCCCCAACGAGGAACCCGTGGCGTGCCCTCAATGCCACAGTGTGATGGAGGTGGTACCAAACATCACTTTCACCCAAGACGATATGCTGCTGAAACACAACAGGCATGACAGGCCTCTCTATCACACCGGATACATCGGTTCCATGGAAGTCGACCGGATTCACATAGATCCGGGATCATCAATCAGCATTATTTCTCACAGTCTGCTCAGGCCGTTGAGGATCCCCACCAGCGAACTGGCCTATACCACTACTACAATTGTGGGTTTCAATGCTGGAAAGAGTAAATCATTGGGGAAGATTCGCTTGAGAATCCAGATTGGCAACCTTAGATCAGTGGCTACATGCTACGTCATTGATTCAGAGGTGTCCTACAACATCCTGCTGGGAAGACCGTGGATCCACGACCACAACATTGTCCCTTCAACTCTACATCAATGCTTCAAATATGTAGATGCCAAAGGAGCGGTGCAAACCGAGTTTGCAGACTTAAACCCGTTCAGAGGGGTGGAATCCTACTACTCCGACGCCATGTTATACTCTCAGGGCTACACAGAAGAGGTAACGGCCCAGACAGAGAAGGAATCCCGTCGGGAGCCAGAAGAACCCTCTGTCAAACAACCTCTGTCGATCAAGGTGAAAGGACGGACTGCTCGTCCAAAGGCCACAGAGCCTATGACCGCCCACCTGAACGACGCTAGGTCAGGAAAGGGGGGTGATCCTTTGGCAATTACCTTAAACAAAAAGCCTCCACCCTTGGTCATCAACCTTCGGCGCGACAAAAAACCAAGGGATGTAAAAACTACTAACGCGGTTGCTAGTGACAATAAAAGTCCCCTTTTCCCGTACATTGACGAGATAGAACCAATAGCACAAAAATTCTTGGGAGCTATAAAAGCCTATCATCCATATGTATGGGAAGTAGCGTCATCATCCAACGTCGTCGCAACATATGGGCCCCATAAGGATTCTATCTTCATCGTCCCACCTACCTACAGCACTCAGCGTCCGATATTCTTCGGCCGTATGCGCAATCAACCAGCTATCCAAGAAAATACTTTCGACGACGATACTGGGGAAATATAGGTTCGCCGATACAGCCCACAACGCTTAAGATCATGCAGAATATAGGCTACAATATGAAGCGGAACCAAGGTCTCAACAATGGGAGGGGCAGGCGTACGCCGCTGCTCGACAACTCTTGCTACCGACAAACCCGCTTCGGGTTAGGATATCCGACCTCCCTTACGACTTCTGAAGACGCCATTGCCTCTCCTCAAGGCGGCTCAACGTCCTCCGACTCATCCAACGATCTCGGACAAACATTCTCGGTGAATATGGCGTCGACAGATCCCTTAGAGGCAAGCGAACAAGAATCTGAGTTGTTCGAAAACGACGCTTGGGCTCAACACATGGATACGCAGTGGGAATTTTGCTTCGAGCAAAGGGAACCTCCCACTAAAGACGAAGTTGTCCAAATCGACGTTGGGGGTGAACTCTCACCAAAGCCAATATTTATCAGTAACTATCTTTCCCCAGCTGAAAGGGAAGAAATCATCCAACTGATAAAAGAATATGTCGACGTCTTCGCGTGGAATTATGAGGATATGCCAGGCCTCGATCCGAAGGTGGCTACTCACAAGCTCAACATTTTGACCGACTCAAGGCCTGTCAAACAGCACCAACGCCGGTTCCGCCCGGATATGATGGACGCTATTGAAGCTGAAGTCAAGAAGTTGATAGCCTGCGGCTTCATCCGTGAAGAGCAACATCCCGACTGGGTCGCCAATGTTGTCCCAGTCATAAAAAAGAATGGGAAGGTGCGTATCTGCATCGATTACCGGGATCTAAATGCGGCCTGTCCCAAAGATGAATTCCCTCTTCCTATCACCGACATCATGATCGACAACACCTGCGGTTTCGAACCCATGTCTTTCATGGACGGGTTCTCGGGATACAATCAGATCAAGATGCATCCTGAAGACGAGAAGCACACTGCTTTCCGGACACCACTGGGGGTATATTGCTATACGGTTATGCCCTTCGGATTGAAGAATGTCGGGGCTACATACCAGCGGGCCATGAGTAACATATTCCATGAGCATTTACGCAAAACAGTGGAATGTTACGTAGACGACATAGCCGTCAAGAGCCGCCTCAAAGGTGATCACCTCCAAGACTTGAGGACGGTGTTCGAGCTAATGTGTTGCCATCAACTCAAGATAAACCCTACGAAATCATTTCTGGGTGTATCTAGTGGCAAGTTTCTGGGATTTGTCATCACCACCAAAGGCATCCAGGTGGACCCTGACAAAGTCCAGGCAATCATAGAAATGCGACCACCCCATAATCTGAGGGAACTCCGGGGATTTCAAGGCCGTCTGGCCTATATCCGGCGATTCATATCCAACCTCTCGGGGAGATGTCAGCCTTTTTCTCACCTCATGAAGAAAGGTGTATCTTTCGTGTGGGACGAAACCTGTCAGCAGGCGTTCGGAGACATCAAACGCTACCTCACCAGTCCGCCAGTTCTGGCACCTCCCGTCATGGGAAAACCATTCTTGCTGTACGTTCGAGCAATGGATCATTCACTAGGAGCTCTTCTTGCACAGAAGAACGACATGGGGCATGAACAAGCTATCTACTACCTCAGCAGGATGATGGTCGGGGCCGAGCACCGGTACAACCCAGTGGAGAAGGAATGCTTGGCTCTGATGTTCGCCGTCCAGAAGACACGATACTATGTCACCGGACAGACCATTCATATTATCTCCAGGATCAACCCTCTGAGGGTACTAATTTGCAAACCGAGTGTTCTTAACTCCCGACTCGCGACTTGGGTGATGCTATTAACGCCATATGACATGGTGTACGTACCGCAGAAGTCCATTAAAGGCCAAGCACTGGCTGACTTCCTAGCTGCCCATCCGATCCCGTAGTCCTCCAAGTTATACGAGGACATTCCCGACGAAGTTGCAGAATGTAACTCCGCAATGGAGACCGACGCATGGCAACTCTTCTTCGATGGGGCCTCAAGAACCGGTCCCAAGGGAAACATCGTCTCAGGAGTAGGAGTCGTCCTGGTCACTCCTGATCAGCTCGTCATCTACCGAGCATATTCTCTTAGCGAGCCCTGCTCCAACAATGTGGCAGAATACAACGCTCTGTTAATCGGGCTCCGAGCCGCCAAAGAGCTGGGGGTCGAATCCCTGGAAGCTTTCGGTGACTCTCTGCTTATCGTCAATCAAGTCAGAGGGATATACGAAGTCCGGAATCCAGACCTCATCCCCTACCACCAAGCAACGGTCGAGATAGCCATGACCTTCAAAGGATTCTTCCTGGAGCATGTACCTCGGTCTCAGAATCTGGAAGCCGATGCCCTGGCCAGTCTAGCCGCAGACTTAGCCACTCCTATAAGAAGACAGGATTCGGTAATCCTTCTTAACAGAGACTTATTCTGTGCGAAGAACAACCTTCACATAGGACGCAGCCATGCTGTGAACACAGATCTCCCCGAAAAAGACTGGAGAAGTCCTTTCATAGATTTTGTCGCATACGGAATCTTGCCGGAGGACCCTAAAGGAGTAGTGTCCATCAAGCGACGATCATTACGCTTCTATTACGATGCATCTGCACAATGCCTATATCGCCGGACCTACGACGGATTACTGTTGAGATGTCTGTCTAACGACGAAGCACAGCAGATTATCCGGGAAGCTCACGACGGCGTATGCGGAGCACACCAACCCGGTCCTAAGCTACAGGATCGCATCAGGAGAATGGGCTATTATTGGCCTACTATGATCACAGATGCGATACGGTATACAAGACAATGCAGAGCCGGTCAGATTCACGCAGACTTCATACACCGACCATCTGAGCATTTGTATCCTACAGTTGCATCCTGGCCTTTCGAAGCGTGGGGTATGGACGTCATTGGTCTCATTCACCCATCTTCTTCCCGAGGTCACCAGTTCATACTGGCCATCACGGACTACTTCTCCAAATGGGCAGAGGCAATCCCTCTTGCTGAGGTAAAGGCGTCTAATGTGATCAGCTTCATCAAGCATCACGTCATTTATCGCTTCGGGGTCCCCCGAAGGATAATCCATGACAACGGGCCCCAGTTCATCAGCCAAGCGTTTCATCGATTTTGCGATAAAAATCGAATACACAATATCGCCTCTACGGCATACTATCCAGCTGCTAATGGTTTGGCGGAAGCTTTCAACAAAACCATTATCAAACTCTTGAAGAAGTTCGTCTCTTCAAATAAAAAAGATTGGAACGAAAAGCTGGGCGAATGTCTTTGGGCATACTGCACAACGGTACGAACACCGACAGGCTGTACCCCATTCTCACTGGTATACGGGAGCGAGGCAGTTCTCCCCATTAAAATTCAGATCCCGTCGCTCAGGATAGCCGTGGCTAACGGGCTGACTCAAGAAAAGAATGACCTGTTAAGGCTTCAGGAGCTAGAAGGATTAGACGAGAAACGCCTCCAAGCTCAACAGTGCATCGCGCTCTACCAAGCACGCATTTCCAGAGCTTTTAATCGTAAAGTAAAGGAAAGGGTGTTTAAAGTCGGCGAGCTAGTTTTAGCCGTAAGAAGGCCGATGATTCTTACTCACAGGAGTAAAGGCAAATTTCAGCCCAAGTGGGAAGGCCCTTATGTGATCGAGACAATATTCTCGAACGGAGCCTACAGACTAGCCCAGCCCAATGGAGACCTATTAATGGCTCCTATCAACGGCAAATTCCTGAAGAAGTACTACGCCTAATCTCCTCCACTCAGGAGGAATACGGCGAGATTCTCGTAATCCGACGAAACTACTTCAAAGAAGAAACTAGTATAGACCCACAAATCAGTCATGTCCATATCACCTCTGAACTGTATTTCCTTGGAGAATCTGCCATGTCCATATCACCTCTGAACAGGCTTTCCAAGATTCTGACCATCGATTATCACCTCTGATATCGATCGTCACTTCAACTAACACCCGTACTAAATCTAAGTACGCTAGTGGTGTTAGGTCCACAAAATCTGCTACATCCATATTACCTCTAGCAGGGCTTGTCCTAAAACCTATTACTTGCACCTAGGTGCGCAAAAAGCAATAGGCCCATAAATCAGTCATGTCCATATCACCTCTGAACTGTATTTCCTTGGAGAATCTGCCATGTCCATATCACCTCCGAACAGGCTTTCCAAGATTCTGACCATCGATTATCACCTCTGATATCGATCGTCACTTCAACTAACACCCGTACTAAATCTAAGTACGCCAGTGGTGTTAGGTCCACAAAATCTGCTACGTCCATATTACCTCTAGCAGGGCTTGTTCTCAAACCTATTACTTGCACCTAGGTGCGCAACAAGTAATAGGCCCACAAAACAGCTATGTCCATATTACCTCTGAGCTGTAAACTCTAGTAAAGCCTATCACGTCTATCTCACCTCTGATAGTACTTTACCTACAAAAACTTGGCCAAAGCACGTTCTATCATGTCCGTATGACCTCTGGATAGACGTGCCCTGCTGAAGTTTACCGAGAGTTTATCACGTCCATACTACCTCTGATACCACTCTCGCCCTAACCTGTCATTTACATTCCGAAATGATGGGTCCAAAGTTAGGAAAAAGTCTCTTTTTATTCTCAAGAAAGAATAAAATTACATCTGGGAAAGCAAAAAAAAAAAGAGAGAGTACATCATTGCGGCGGAGCAGTCATGTCACGGATCTGCCGCGCTAGCACGGCCATCCTCTCGTCCCTAATGGCCAGAGCATCAGCACGGGCCCGCTCCAGCAGTGCCTCGTTGTCACTCGAATGGGACAGCTCGGCTATCGTCTGACGCACGCCCGCACAGGCACCTGGTGCTGCTGCCCAGGATTGTACGAATTCGGTTATTATACGCCGGGAGTCCCCTCCGCAAACGTAAAATGCTTATTTTACGACATACGCCAGTTTTCGGTAGCCAGAGCTTTTACGCTCGGAACTACGAAAATATGGCGCCTTTACGCTAGCACACGAGAAATGTGGGCATAAGAGATGAAAATGCCTCCGTGCATCATCTTCCTCAGAAGAGGCTATCAGCACAGAAGGCGACCTAGCGCGGTCACGTTCAACGTGTGCGAAGGATTTTTGTTATTCTTGTCACCCCAAAGGATCTACCTCTCAGACCGGGTGCGCTGCCCGTCGGCGGGATACTTCCGGAAGGAAGTCCACCTTGCCCGACCGAAGACTCCCTCGCTGGGGCAGTGGGAGAAGAAGAAGAACCTATGCTCTTTCCCTTAGCGGAGGAGGTTTGTTTCGTCGCCATTTTTGAAAGCTCGAAGTGCTCAGAGAAGGAATGAAGGAGAAAAGCTCGAACAATCAAGAACTCTCGTTCGCAGAAGACGGATGAAAAGTTTCTCTCTCCAAAGCTTGGGATATATATAGAGTCCGGATTGACTCCTCGAATCCTCGGACGGACTCCTCGAGACCCTAACCAAGTCTCGCATTAATAGTCGGATATGATTGGGTGCTACGTCAAACCACTACCCTCAAAAGACGGACAGTCAACGAATTCGAAAAAATTCTTCGCGTAAAACAGTTCAGCAGTTCTACGCTAAAGGAGCTTTCTACGATCGACAGCAACAGATCTACGATTTTACGCTCGCAAGCTACAAGTCTATGGTTTTTCTCGCCAGGATGCCTTTGTGCTCGGTAGCTTTTACGCTCGAGAGGCGACAAACCTACGGCTTTACGCTCAGCAGATACCAAATCGATGATCTCACGCTCGGTGGCGCTCAGTTTACGCTCAGAAGCAACAGATCCGCAGAACTTCACGCTCGAAGAAATTCTCTTTTCAGGAGCTACAGATCCACAAGTCCTACGCTAAAGGAGCTTTCTACACTCAACAGCAACGATTCTACGGCTTTACGTTCAAGCAGCTATAAGTCTATGGTTTTTCTCGCCCGGATGCCTTTGTGCTCGGTAGCTTTTACGCTCGAGAGGCGACAAACCTACAACTTCACGCTCAGGAACCACAAGTCTACGACTTCGCGCTCAACGGTGTCTTTCGTCCAGACGCTACAGGCTGAGGATTTCGCACTCTGCGACTTTCTGCTTATCCAAAACAGTCCCCGACCCGGTCAAGTGCAAAGAGTTCACACAGAAGATACTCGTTCTTGACTCCAAGTACCCGAAACGGACAGAGTACAACCATTGAGAAATTACTCTTTTCGGGTCCCAAAATTGGAGGTTCATCCGGACTCCAGTCTGAACATCTCGTCTGTCAAAGATGACAAAGCTCAGCCAGAATCCTCGACCCTGTTTCAAGGGAGTTCCGAGAGATCATTCTTGAAGACGAAGACTGAACAAAGTTTTGCTCATCAGAAGCAGCAGTTCAGAACTCTACGCGGTTCCTTAGCCCTAGCAACAGGACAGTTCTAAGTGTTCAAAATGCTAAAGCAGCGCTCTATGCACTATCCGCTGCACGTAAAGAACAGGACAGAACCTAGTACTCTCTATACAGGGTCGCGTAAAGTATCAGACGTGTCGAAGCTGCACACATTCAGACTTCACAGCAACGTATGGCAAGTGATCATATGAAGAAAAGACGACTTTATTGAAGATTAAAATCATGATTACATATGAGGGAAACCCTGTCTACAGGAGTTTTTCTCTACTTTTTATGATTACATATGAGGGAAACTCCGTCTACAAAAGACTCCCTCGTCATCTGAAGATCGTACCGAGAGGCTGTTCTGACAGGTTCTCACGTCGGTGAAGGTCTTCCTCTTCTTCTAAGAAGATGATCACCGGCGGACACGACGGAGTTGGGGCTTGCATAGATTTTGCAGATCCTCTACTCTGCGCACCGCTCAAACCGGGACAGCACGAGTCTGTTTGACTCTCGTCACCGGAGGTAAGAGGAGAAGGCGCCAGTTATAGGCAGCACGGTCAAGAACGACCGTTCCTCTCGCCAGACGCAACGCCATACAAAGTTGCTGATTATCCCGAGCAAGGGAGGCTAAGATATCCTTCCATGATCCATCGCTGCAGTGGACACTTGCTCAAAGATGCCGTCTTTTTTGGCTCCCAACATGCTGGAAGAACATGATCTCCTTCTTCCTCAGATCGACCCGACGAACTCCGGCGATCATTTTAGCATGGTGATGGGAATATGGGGAAACAGGTTAACCCCCCACCTTTTTATAGGCAAAAGAGATCACAGCGGTCCCCAATAAATCTGCCATAAAGGCCGCACCGACCGTTTCAACGCTCCATTCAGAAACGTTTCGAGTCACGAGGGGCCATTCATGCTTTATTCAAAGCGTTTCAAATTCCAAAGGATTTTAAAAGCTTTGAAGGGGGTCTTGTAGAAGCATAAAAAATACGCTGGCAAAAGCTACGCGGCGTATTGATACAGAGCAGCGCAAACAAAGGCCTTCAGTGCCATCAGGCGTAAGAGCTCAAGGGTGCAGCGCGTCCAAAACTGCTTCGGCGTAAACGGGACCCCCTCTATCGCCTCCAGGGCGTAAAAACTCAGCCGCTCTCAAAGAAGCATTAAAATAGCATACGAGGAACGCTTCGTCTTCCCCGAAATGAACCTGTCAAGTCACGCAGTGAACCTGGCCTCTGACTCCTGACAAAAAGTGCTGCACGGCAACCCAGACGACGGCTGGAAACAGGCACAGACCCCTCGGGACGCACACCACAGTATGATGGTGGATCCCTACATTTAATGCAGAGGATTGGGTTAAGATACCACCGAACCGTCGTTTACTGACGTCCCCTCAGCATAAACCGCTCTTTTTCGCACAGAGGGATACGCTGCATTGTTTTACACAGGCAGGCATAAGCCGGTTTACGCTCCGCAGTAGACAAACCGCCTGCCACGTCAAAAGCTGCATATCGTACGGGGCTCGAGGCACGTCTCTACGTCTAATTGCATGGAGCGGTGACAGGTTCAGTCAAGGCACGTCTCTGCAACAGATGCACAGAAGGGCTGCAGACCTTCGAAACACGTCTTCGCATTTAATGCACAGGATGATGGCAGATCTCTGTAGAAGATTTGATTACATCTTCGAAAGCTGTAATTCCGGCTAAGACATCCCCGTCAGCACTCGGGCACGGTACGCAGCGGCTTCTACGCCCATTCAAGACCTGTGCCCCTTCGGCTCTCAACGCCTCTCCGGCTTCAACGCCTGTCCGGCTCTTACGCCTATCCGGCTTCAACGCCTGTCCGGCTCCTACGCCTATCCGGCTTCAACGCCTCTCCGGCTCCTACGCCTATCCGGCTTCAACGCCTCTCCGGCTCCTACGCCTATCCGGCTTCAACGCCTCTCCGGCTTCTATGCCTATCCGGCTTCCACGCCTATCCGGCTTCTACGCCTATCTGGCCTCTGTGCCAGGGTGACAGTCATTTGGCTTCTACGCTAACCGTTTCTACACACGGGATACCTACCTGCGTGGCTCTTACACCGTGATCTTCGTAGCAATAGTACGCGTTATGTTTCCTTAGTTGGACCCACGTCATACGCTCATTCAAAAGATCATCCATACGCAGGCATTGGTTACTTTAACCGTTGTGTAAAAGGGTGTTGTACTTTCCACTCCTTGGTTTTTACACCAACGGAGTGGTCACTGTCACCAAAACTCTATAAATAGAGACCCCTATCAATGGGGAAAAAGGGAGAGAAAAAACAAAAGAATTATCATCCAGGAGAGAATTATCGTCCAAGGAGAGAGAGAGAGAGGGAGAGAGCCCGGAGAGCAGGCAAAGAGCAGGGATCGACGACCTTGGCCTCGTGCGTCCAACCTCTTCTGCAACCTTCGAAGCTGCTACCTGTCTTCCACGGCACTTCTTCAACATCGTGTGGTCCAAGGGCTAAAGTGATCGACCGCAGATCAGACACCTATAGCAATTTATACCCAGATTAAATAAATTGTACTCCCACATCCTCGTATAGGATTACATTGTACAAGTTTGTTTGTAAACAGAAGGGCGCGGGTTTCGCATAAACCCCGTTATTGAAATACAATTTCATTCCTTTCGTTTAATACCACAAACACTCACTCAGGGAATGCCTTACCTCCCGCTGGAGTTACGATACAACCAACTCCGCACCACTCCGTAGCCCCGCTTCCGACCAAAAATCCGATGCAGGCAGTACGGGAATTGAAAGCCCAGTTCGACGCCTTGAAGCACAAAGATCAGCTCAAGAAACTGGGAATCAACCAACCCTACCCAGCTATTGGGAAGAAGCCTCTTTTCCTCCGAAGTATAAGCCCCAGACTATGGCTCTGTTCGAAGGAAAAACATCGCCCAGTCAATACATGAACTATTTCAGTATGATGACGGTGTTGCTACAAGGGAACGACACCCTCCTCACTCGGGTGTTCAAAGGCTGCCTCTCAGGAGTAGCCTATCAGTGGTACCGTAGCTTGGCGGACAACTGCATTACTTCCTTCGAAGACTTCAAAGCTTTATTCTTCACGCGATTCTACAAGGGTGGGATGGACATGTCTATGTCCTCTCTCATCGAAGTCAAACAAAGGGAAAAGGAGGACGTTCGCACCTTCGTCGAATATTTTCGTCAGGCCACCTTACAAATGCCTCCAGGAGTTCCGGACTCGACGTTAGTAGACATTTGCAGGAAAAACCTCCTTCCTGTAGTCTCGGTGTTTATAGGACCATATCAGTTCCATGAGTGGCCTTCGTTCATCGTCTCGGCAGTGGCCGCCGAAGACAACAGTCGCAAGGCGCACGACAATGGCATCATGATCTCCACCTCTGATAGAGGCAAAAGGTCATCTCCCAGCAGCGACCATCCTCGCAGCTCCAAGGGAAAAGAAGCTCTGACAGTCAATACGTCTAGACAAAAGACGGCGGCGACCACGCAGACGAAGCCCAGGACTTACAAGCCCGTCGAAGTCTACTCTTTCGACGACGACGATATCCCTAGTATATTCGAATATCTCGTCTAAAGCGGCAAGATCACCCTTCCAGAGCTAAGGCGGCCCCAAGAAGTCGGTAGTACTGACGACCCCAAATACTGCATCTTCCAAAGATACGTACACCACCCAACAAAGGCATGTTACATACTGAAGAGGAGGATCCAGGGGTTGATCGATGCTAAGGCCATCACTCTGCACAACACTAAGAAGACGGTCACGGCCAACATGATCTCTCTACGGTTCGACGATCTGCCATGAACGGTGTCACGCCCATTTCCCGAGCTACGATGGACATCGTCAATCTCCCTCCCTCTAAAGATCAAAATCAAGACCTAGTACCCCTGACCACCCGGCAGGGCAAAATCATGTGGGTTCATCCAGATTTGGTGTCAGAGCTCGAGGAAGAGACCAAAAAGAGCCCCAAATACAGACCATGTCACATGGTCGCAACTTCTTCTGCATCGAACGAAGACGAAGTATTTGCCGCAACCCGTTCGGGGAAGGCCTACCTCAACGACAACGGAGCAGGTCAGGAAGGCGCGCCGGCTGACGCTCCAGCTGCCAAACCTTCAGAACAAGGTCCCGCCATGCAAAACATCAGCCCTGCGAAACCTACTCTGGCGGAAAAGGGGAAGCAGAGAGAAGTACGCTTTGATAAACCTGTGAAAAACATTCCAAGCAAAGGTTTAGAGAAGCCGTACGAATTTGACATCCTGGCCCAACTAGCCAATACGCCGGCCAGGTTGTCCATCTTTGAGCTACTCAGGCTCTCCACAGACACTCGTCTAGCCCTGAGTGAAGCACTGATGCAGGCAGAGGTATACTTGACCCAGCTCAAGTCCCCCGACGAGGAGCCAGTGGCGTGTCCTCAATGCCACAGCGTGATGGAGGTGGTCCCAAATATCACTTTTACTCAAGACGACATGCTGTTAAAACATAACTGACATGACAGGCCCCTCTATTACACCGGGTACGTCGGTTCCATGGAGGTCGACCGGATTCACATAGATCCGGGGTCGTCGATCAGCATCATCCCTCACAGTCTGCTCAGGCCGCTAAGAATTCCTACCAGCTAATTGGCTTACACTACCACTACAATCGTGGGTTTCAACGCTGGAAGAAGTAAGCCATTGGGGAAGATCCGCTTGAGAATCCAGATCGGCAACCTTAGATCGGTGGCCACATGTTACGTCATCGATTCAGAGGTGTCCTACAACATTTTGCTGGGAAAACCGTGGATCCACGACCACAACATCGTTCCTTCAACCCTACATAAATGCCTTAAATATGTAGACGCACAAGGAACCGTACAAACGGAGGTGGCTGACCTAAACCCGTTTAAAGGAATAGAATCCTACTATTTCGATATCGTGTTGTACTTCCAAGACCACACAGAAGAAGCGCCGGGCGAGGCCAAAGATGGACCACTCGTCCAAGAGCTAGAAGAGCCCTCTACCATACTGCCGCTGTCGATCAAAGTGAAAGGACGAACCACTCGTCCAAGAGCCATAGAGCCTATGGCTATCCACCTTAACAAGACCAAGTCAGGAGAAGGGAGTGATCCTCTGGTAATCACTTTAAACCGGAAGCCTCCACCCTTGGCCATCAACCTTCGGCACAACAGGCAGCCGACTGATGTAAGCGCAACCAGGAACGGAGTTCCAGATGATAATAAACATCATCTTTTCTGGTACATCGGTGCTCAAATTCTGAAACAGGAATCCACTCCCTATGACGAAGTAGAACCAATAGCACAAAAATTCTTGGAAGCTATAAACTCCTACTGTCCGTATGTCTGGGAAGTGGCGTCATCGTCCAACGTCGTCACGACATATGGGCCACACGAGGATTCTATCTTCATCGTCCCGCCTACCTGCAGCAGCCAGCGTTCGATAGTCTTCGGCCGTATGCGCAATCAACCGACTGCCCAAGAAGATCCTTTCGACAACGATACTGGGAGAATACAGGTTCACTGATACAGCCCTCAAGCGCTGAAGATCATATAAAACATGGGCTACGACTTAAAGCAAAAGACAGGCCTCAACTACGGAAGAGGCAGACGAACGCCACCGCGCGGCAACACCCGCTATCAACAGACCCATTTCGGATTAGGATATGCCACCGCCCTTGCGACTTCTAAGTCAGACGAGGACATCTCTTCCTCCTCCTAGAATGGCTCATCACCCCCCGACTCACCTGATGCTCTCGAACAAATACTATCAGTAAATATGGTGGTGACAGATCCCTCAGGAGCAGATGAGCAGGATTCAGAGCCGTTTGAGAATGACTCTTGGGCACAGTGGGAATTCTGCTTCGAGCAAAGAGAATCTCCCACCAAAGACGAAGTTATCCAGATCGATATTGGGGGTGAACTTTCGTCGAAGCCAATATTTATCAGTAATAACCTTCCCCCAGCTGAAAGGGATGAAGTTATACAGCTGATAAAGGAATACATTGACGTCTTTATCTGGAATTATGAGGACATGCCAGGCCTGGACCCGAAAGTAGCTACTCACAAACTCAATATATTGACCGATTTGAAGCCAGTAAAGCAGTACCAACGCCGGTTCCGCCCAGATATGATGGACGCCATCGAAGCTGAAGTCAAGAAGTTGATAGTCTACGGTTTCATCCGGGAAGAACAACATCCCGACTGGGTCGCCAATATTGTCCCAGTTATGAAGAAAAATGGAAAGGTACGTATCTGCATCGATTACCGAGATCTGAATGCGGCCTGCCCCAAGGATGAATTCCCTCTTCCCATCACGGACATCATGATCGACAATACCTGCGGCTTTGAACGCATGTCTTTCATGGACGGGTTCTCAGGGTACAATCAGATCAAGATGCATCCTGAAGACGAGAAGCACACCGCCTTCTGGACACCATTGGGAGTATATTGCTACACGGTCATGCCCTTCGGATTGAAGAACGCCGGGGCTACATACCAATGAGCTATGAGTAACATATTCTATGAGCATTTACGCAAAACAGTGGAATGTTACGTGGACGACATAGCCGTCAAGAGCCGCCTCAAAGGTGATCACATTCAAGACCTGAGGACGGTATTCGAGTTAATGCGCCAACATCAACTCAAGATGAACCCTACGAAGTCCTTTCTGGGTGTATCTAGTGGCAAAATCCTGGGATTTGTCATTACCGCCAAAGACATCCAAGTGGACCCTGATAAAGTCCAGGCAATCGTGGAAATGCGACCGCCCCATAATCTGAGGGAACTTAGGGGATTTCAAGGACGTCTGGCTTACATCCGGCGATTCATATCCAACCTCTCGGGGAGATGTCAGCCCTTCTCTCATCTCATGAAGAAAGGTGTATCCTTCGTATGGGACGAAACCTGCCAGCAAGCGTTCGGAGATATCAAGCGCTACCTCACCAGTCCACCAGTTCTGGTGCCTCCTGTCATAGGAAAACCATTCTTGCTGTACGTCCGAGCAATGGATCATTCGCTAGGAGCTCTTCTCGCACAGAAGAACGATGTAGGGCATGAACAGGCTATCTACTACCTCAGCAGGATGATGGTCGGAGCCGAACACCGGTACAACCCAGTGGAGAAAGAATGCTTGGCTCTGATGTTCGCTATCCAAAAGACTCGGCACTACGTCACTGGCCAGACTATCCACATTATCTCCAAGATTAACCCTCTTCGAGTACTGATGAGCAAGCCGAGCGTTGTTAATTCCCGACTCGCAACTTGGGCGATGCTGTTAACACCATATGACATGGTATACGTACCGCAGAAGTCCATCAAAGGCCAAGCGTTGGCCGACTTCCTAGCTGCTCACCCGATCCCGGAGGCCTCCAAATTATACGAAGACATTCTCGACAAAGTTGCAGAATGTAATTTCGCAATAAAAGGTGTCGCATGGCAACTGTTCTTCGACGGCGCCTCCAGAACCGGTCCTAAGGGAAACATCATTTCGGGAGTGGGAGTCGTCCTGGTCGCCCCTGATCAGTTCGTCATCTACCGAGCATATTCTCTTAGCGAGCCCTGCTCCAACAATGTGGTGGAGTATAACGCCCTACTAATAGGGCTCCAAGTTGCTAAAGAGTTGGGGGTAGAGTCCCTGGAAGCTTTCGGTGATTCTCTGCTTATCGTCAATCAAGTCAGGGGAATATATGAAGTCCGGAATCCAGACCTCATCCCCTATCACCAAGCGACGGTCGAGATAGCCATGACATTCAAGGAGTTCTTCCTAGAGCATGTACCTCGATCTCAGAATCTGGAAGCTGATGCCCTAGCCAGTCTAGTGGCAGATTTAGCTACTCCCGTAAGAAGGCAGGATTCGGTAATCCTTCTTAACAGAGACTTGTTCTGTGTGAAGAACAGCTGTCACATAGAACGCAGCTACGCTGTCAACACCGATCCTCCTACGAGAGATTGGACAAGTCCCTTCATAGATTTCGTGGCATACGAAATCTTGCCGGAGGACCCCAAAGAGGCAGTATTCGTCAAGAGACGACCACTACGCTTCTACTTCGATGCATCTTCACAAAGCCTATATCGCCGGACCTACGACGGATTACTATTGAGATGTCTCTCTAACGACAAAGAACAGCAGATTATCCGTGAAGACGACGGCGTATACGGAGCGCATCAACCCGGTCCTAAGCTATATGATCGCATCAGGAGAATGGGCTATTACTGGCCTACTATGATCGCAGATACAATACGGTATGCAAGATATTGCAGAGCCTGTCAGGTTCATGCAGACTTCATACATCAACCGTCCGAACATCTACATCCCACGGTCGCATCCTGGCCTTTCGAAGCATAGGGTATGGATATCATCGGTTCTATTCACCCGTCTTCTTCCTGGGGTCACCAGTTCATACTGGCCATCACGGATTACTTCTCCAAATGGGCAGAGGCAATCCCTCTCGCTGAGGTAAAGGCATCTAATGTGATAAGCTTCATCAAGCATCACGTTATTTATCGCTTTGGGGTACCCCGAAGGATAATTTACGACAATAGGCCTCAGTTCATCAGCCAAGCGTTTTATCAGTTTTGCGATAAAAATTGAATACACAATATTGCCTCTACGGCATACTATCCAGCTGCTAATGGTTTGGCGGAAGCTTTCAACAAAACCATTATCAAACTCTTGAAGAAATTCGTCTCTTCAAACAAAAGAGACTGAAACGAGAAGCTGGGCGAATGTCTCTGGGCATACCGTACAACGGTACGAACGCCGACAGGCTGTACCCCATTCTCGCTGGTCTACGGGAGCGAAGCGGTTCTCCCCATTGAAATCCAGATCCCGTCACTCAGGATAGCCGTAACTAATGAGCTGACTCGAGAAAAGAATGACCTGTTAAGGCTCCAAGAGCTGGAAGGATTAGACGAGAAATGCCTCCAAGCTCAACAGCGCATCGCGCTCTACCAAGCATGCATTTCCAGAGCTTTCAATCATAAAGTGAAGGAAAGGGTGTTCAAAGTCGACGAGCTAGTTCTAGCCGTAAGAAGGCCGATGATTCTTACTCACAGAAGTAAAGGCAAATTCCAGCCCAAGTGGGAAGGCCCTTATGTGATCGAGACAACGTTCTCGAATGGCGCTTACAGGTTAGCCCAGCCTAACGGAGACCTGTTAATGGCTCCTATCAACGGTAAATTCCTGAAGAGGTACTATGCTTAATCTCCCCCGCTCGAGTGGAATATAGCGAGGATCTCGATTCTGACAAAACTACTTCCAGAACGTAATTAGTTGGATTATACTCTATCATGTCCGTAAGGCCTCTGAATAGATGTCCCGCTAAAAGGTTATCGAGAGTTTATCATGTCCATACTACCTCTGATATTACTCTCACCAAAAAAACTGTCATTAATATTCCGAAATGACGGGTCCACAAAAGTCAGAAAGGAGTCGCCTTTATTTATTTCCAAAAGGGAGGCAGAATTACATCTAGGCAAGCAAAAAGGGAAAGGATACATCATAATGGCGGAGTAGTCAGATTGCGAATCAGCCGCTCCAGTGCAGCTATCCTCTCATTTCTAAGAGCCAAGGCGTCGGTGCGAGCCTGCTCCAGCCGTGCCTCGGGAGTGTTCGTAAGGGTCAGATCGGCCTTCGCCCGAAGACAGCCCGCACGAGCAGCTTCTGCATGGTCCAAATCCTGTCGCGCTGCGCTCAGACGACCAGCTGCTACCTCTAGACCCGCCAGTGACTGAGAAGCCCACTCCTCTGCCCGAGCGAGTTTTTCGTTCAGCTTGGAGACCCTCGCCACATTCCCTTCATGCTCGGATCAATACTGCGTCTCAACAGCAAGAGCCTCTTCCACGACAGCTTTTTTCCTATCCATCTCCAGCTTATGCTTCTGGATGGAGTTGTCTAGGCCTTCCAGCTTTGTAGCAAGCCGTGCAGTCATGAGGTCGAACCAAGCCTGGACATCAGCATCGAGGCTGCCCCGAGTCAGCTGCAAGTATTCGGTAATGGGTTGCTCTAACCCATTAACCACCGCCTCCAGGGCGTCAGCTACCCCAGAATCGTCGAGCTCCCTAATGACCCCGATCGAAGCAAGAGAAGTCTTCTTCAGGCGCTCGAAATCTAGACTCTTCGCTAACACCATTGATATTATCATTTTCAAACCGGTGTAGAAGAGGCTGGTATGTTGCTCGGTCAACACAACTAGATCCGACTGGGCGCCGGGAGCGGCCGCAATATCAGCAAGTCCCTCTCCAGGGATAAATGCAGACGAGGTGGCCACAGCCGTCGCATCGACGCATGGCACGACCGAAGAAGGTGCGGCAACGGCGATCGAAGTCATCGCCACACTCACAAGAGGCAAGGTCACGACGACGGGTTCATCCTCCTCTTGAGGTGACGAAACTACTCCGGGTGTACTGGCCCCCGAAGCCACTTCCTCATCGAAGTCGAACGCCTCCGTATCATCGTCAGGAGCCCGAGCGGAGCCAGAATGAGCTTCAACGCTATACTCCCCGTGGGCGCTATCCCCTAAAAAGAGGACATGAAAGTTAATATTAGTATGATGATAATCTTTCTAAAGGGAGACATAAAGACGACATTTACCCGGAGCCAACGGCATATACGATGCATCCGCACCCGAGGTAGCTAAACCACGCCTTAATGATGCAATGCGAACCATCATACCTAGAGAAGGAGGTGGGCCGACCGACATCACCAAGAGTTCCGTCAAGCCTCCACCGAGACGCGGTCGAGGTTCATCAGCTGGAATCTCGCCAGACGTGCTCGCTGACACGACGGGAGTTTTTCCCGCTGCTGACCTCGGGAAAGATTCTCCCATCTGCCTCGGCCTCACAGGCAACCTCGTTCCGCTACCTGGAGCAGCAGCCACGACAGCGACCTCTAGCGAGGATTCTCCGGCGCCGCCGGCCGGAACTGTAGAAGGTCCCTCTCTAAAAGGCGAGGAACCTTCAGCCAAAGAATCATCCCTGATATGGGGAGAGGCAGGCTCATTCCCAGGAGCCTCAACACCAAGAATGCGGAGAGGACGAGCAACCGTCTCCTTCCTCCTCTTACGAAGAGAAACTTCCTTCGGAGCAGAAGCCCGTCGCTTCCCAGAAGAGACTACCAAAGCCCCCGCAGGCGGAGGCACTTCGCACCTCGGCACCGACACCAGAGGCTCATCCGGAGTAACAGACTCCTCGCCCTCGTCCGAAGAAACCGAGGGGACGTCAACTCTTCCCCCAGGCTTGGGAGAAGACACCCTGAAGCTTCCACGCGTGTCAAAATCACGATGGAAGGTGTTAATCACCACATAGAACTGGGCGTAAGAATGGAGAATGCGGAGCTCCGTGGAGGTTGTAACGACCGGCACGATAAAGATTGCCCCCGTACAACCCATGAGGAAATACCGCCACCCTCTGGCTCCATCAATGAGTCCGCCCCTGGACCTAAAGCTGGTGACGGCATTGCCCACGTGCAACTGATCGTACCCAAACTGCCGGGCAAACCGACTAGGCAAGTAGGGCTCGAAGAAACAATGGTCTTCGCTCCTATACAACAGATGGAAGGGTCTAATACAGACCAACCAGTTAAAAGCTTTTGGGGAAAGGTCGGTCTTCTCTCCACCTGAATTCTCAAGCCGCACCCCTGATTGATTGCGATGAACGGAGGGGACAATACAGAGGATCTTCCAGCCATGGCTGAGGTTCAACACCAGCCGACAGTCTAAGACTGTGTTCACATTCCAGGAGGAATCCTTGTAATTCAGCAAGAATATACCCCCCGAGCTACTATCGGAGCCAGGAGACATCACCCGAGGATTATGGAGAATTAAACATCCCATCAAGTATAGGTATGGTAACTCCACCCTGGGAAAACTCTCACGCCGAGCTTCGTCGACGAGCAACCCATCAGTTATGGCTCTCAAGCCAGCCTGTATACGACACACCATGGCGGGAAGCAAGCCCAGTCTTGCCCCGAACACCAGGCGCACTGCCGCCACAGGATGTTCTGGTGAATACGGTCCGTGGACACTGTGCCGGGCACTACTACTAGACGCAGCCATATGGAGAGGAAACCAGCCAACTGGGCTTCCTTAGACAGAGGCCGGCGACAGCGCCTCAAGTAACTACAGCCCTTAGTGCCTTCGGGGTACTTTCCTACCCCCTCGACGAGAATCTAATCCGGAGCTGCGGCCTCCTCCATAAGACCCTCGACGACCTGGGCGCTAAGCACGCCCAAACAGTTCACGTGCTCATTTTTGCCCCCCGAGGCTTTCTCCGACTTGGCAGCCCTAGCTCGGTGAAAGAAGAGGTAGGACATCCACTTGGTGGTATGAGCCAAATCAGAAGACTCGTTATAAAAAGTGGTGCACGCGAAGTATTGACACATCAGCTCCTGATATACTACCGCCACCCGAGGGTCCAAATCCCCCAACTCCCGATTGGTGGAAACATACTCTTCATAGGGGGTATCCCCCATCGGCAGTCTCGAGACAACTGCCATCTCGTGGAGCGCCAATCCCAACTCCCCCAGTGGAGTGGCAAAGGTTCCAATGAGCAGAATATACCGCTCCATCAGTGCCAGGAACAAGTTAGGGTTCGGAGGCAACCCGACGCTCGTCGCACTCACAGCGGCATATAGCCCAATGACCTCCAACTCTCTCCGGAAGTGCTTCAAGGCCCAGCCCACTAGGCATGTTCATCGGGAGTTTGTTGGGGCGATCCACCCATTACATCGAGGATTCTCCTTGGGATATACCCCGCCTCGTCCCATGAAGTAGTTGCAGAAGGTCGGCAATTGGACCGGCTGGATCACCGAGCTGTCTTCACTCGGGATACTACCCGGGCACAGTCCCCGGAACAACGTCACAAAGTCGGAAGGGCGACTGACAAACGACCCCCGGTCAGCTCCTTTGAGATGAAAGATCTTTCCCGGCTTACCGTGAAGATCAGGAGTCAGCATCCACGAAATCTTCCTGGGATGCGTCACATGGAAGAAGGCCGAGATAGGATAACCCCTCGGCATCGTTGGCAAATACAAAACCAAATTTCCGACAGAGAAAACCCAGGGCTCCCTCTTGGGCCTCGTCTGGGACTGTTTGTCAATCATGTCCCCAAAGAGGAAAGCCGGCTTTATGTATTGCTCCCCGTCTACGTAGGTCAGGGGCTCGCCATTAATCATGCTCAGCAGCGTTCGCTAGCCTTGAACCGATATCAGAAACCCCCTTCCCTCAGGATACTGGGGTCCGGAGATGGGAAATGCCATATGGGATAGATCCTCCAGGTAGTTCGAGTGCAGCATCCCAGCAGCGGAGCCCATCACCTCGGCCAGTGGAGACTCGCCCAGATCAACTGCAAAAGTGCAAGGGAAATATGTCATTACAAATCTTGCACAAACGTACAGACCAAGGAAACGATAGTCTGTGCTCTACGCAGGATCGTAACCATTTGGTTATTTTACGCCGAAAGTCTCCTCCACAAGCGTAAAACTCAAATTTTACGATATACGCCAACTTTCGGTAGCCAGAGCTTTTACGCTCAGGGCTACGAAAATATGGAGTCTTTATGCTGGCACTAGAAATGTGGGCATAAAAGATGAAAACGCCTCCGTGCATCATCTTCCTCCAAAGAGGCTATCAGCACAGAAGACGACCTAGCGCGGTCACGTTCAACGTGTGCGAAGGATTTTTCGTCATTTTTGTCACCCCAAAGGCTCTACCTCTAAGGCCGGGTGCACTACTCGTCGGCGGGATACTTTGCTCGGAAGGAAGCTCGCCTTGCCCGACCAGGGACTCCCTCGCTGGGGCAGAAGAATGAGAGGAAGAACCTATGCTCTTTCCCTTAGCGGAGGGGGTTTGTTTCGGCACCATTTCTGAAAGACTCAAAGTGCTCGGAGAAGGAACGAAGAAAAACTTGAACAGTCAAAAGCTCTCTTTCGCAGAAGACAGATAAAAAGTTTTTCTCTCAAAAGCTTGGGGTATATATAGTCCGGGTCGACTCCTCGAATCCTCGGATGAACTCCTCGAGACCCTAACCAAATCTCGCAGATTGGTTATGATTGGATGCTAGTCAGCCTATTACCCTTGGAAGACGGACAGTCAGCAAATTCGAAAGGTTTTTCGTGCAAAATGGTTCAGCGGGTTCTACGCTAAAAAAGCTTTCTACGCTCGACAGCAACGGATCTATGGTTTTTACGCTCGCAAGCTACAAGTCTATGGTTTTACGCCCTGATGGCTTTGTGCTCGGTAGCTTTTATGCTCGAGAGGCCACAAACCTACGACTTTACGCTCAGCAGATAATAAATCGTCGATCTCACGCTCGGTGGAGCTCAGTTTATGCTCAGAGGCAACAGATCCACAAACTTCACGCTCGAAGAAACTTTCATTTCAGGAGCTACAAATCAAACAGTTCTACGCTAAAGAAGATTTCTACACTCGACGACTATGAATCTACAGCTTTACGTTCGACAGCTATAAAGTCTAGGGTTTTATGCCCGGATGCCTTTGTGCTCGGTAGCTTTTATGCTCGAGAGGCAACAAACCTACGACTTCACGCTCAGAAACCACAAGTCTACGATTTCACGCTCGATGGTGTTCTACGCTTACAAGCTACAGATCTCCAGTCCTATGCTAAAGGAGCTTTCTACGCTCGACGGCTACGAATTTACAGCTTTACGTTCGACAGCTATAAGTCTATGGTTTTATGCCCGGATGCCTTTGTGCTCGGTAGCTTTTATGCTTGAGAGGCAACAAACCTACGACTTCACGCTCAGGAACCACAGGTCTACGATTCCGCGCTCGATGGTATTTTACGCCCAGAGGTTACAGACTGATAATTTCGCGCTCCACGACATTCTGCATATTCGAAACAGTCCCCAATAAATCTGCCATAAAGTCCGCATCGACCATTTCAGCGCTCTATTCAGAAATGTTTCGAGTTACGAGGGGCCATTCATGCTTCATTCAAAGCGTTTCAAATTCCGAGGAATTTAAAAGCTTTGAAGGGGGTCTTGTAGAAGCATGAAAAATACGCTGGGAGGATCTACGCAGCCTCTTGATGCAGAACCGCGTAAACAGAGGCCTTCAGAGCCATCAAACGTGCAACAGAGCTTTCTCCGCTAAAAAAACATAGCATAAAGTATAAAGCTCAAAGGACCATCTGCGTAAGTGCAGTACGTCCAGGCCGCTCCAGCGTAAGATAGAGTTCTTCATTGCCTCCATGGCGTAAAACTCAGCCGCTCTCAAAGCAGCGTTAATGCGTACGAGGAACGCTTCGTTTTCCCCGAAATGAACCTATCAAGTCACGCAGTGAACCTGGCATCTGACTCCTGACAAAAAGTGCTGCACGGCTACCCAGACGACGGCTGGAAACGATGGCAGACCCCTCGGGACGCACCCACAGTATTATGGCGGATCTCGGCATTTAATGCAGAGGATTTGGTTAAAATATTACCAAACCGTCGGTTACCAAAGTCCCCCCAGCGTAAACCGCTCTTTCGCGTACAAGTGAATACGCCGCCTTGTTTTACACAGGCAAACATGAGCTGTTTTATGCTCCGTAGTAGACAAACCACCTGCCACGTCAAAAGCTATACTTCGTACAGGGCCCAAGGCATGTCTCTACGTCACATTGCACAGAGCGGTGACAGTTTCCCTCAAGACACGTCTCTACGACAGATGCACAGAAGGGCTGCAGACCTTCAAAACTTATCTCTGCATTTAATGCATAGGATGGTGGCAAATCTCTGTAAGAGATTTGATTACACCTTCGAAAGCCGTAATTCCGGCGAAGACGTCCACATCAACACTCTGGCACGGTACGCAGCGGCTTCTACGCCCATCCAGAATCTGTGCTCATTCGGCTTCAAACGCCCACTCAGTCTCTACGACCATTCGGCTTCTATGCCTGTTCGGCTTCTATGCCTGTTCGGCTTCTATGCCCATTCGGCTTCTACGCCTGTTCAGCTTCTATGCCTATTTTGGCTTCTACGCCAGGGGTGACAGTCATTTGGCTTCTACGCCAACCTCTTCTACACAAGGGATACCTACCTACGTGGCTTTTACGCCATGATCTTTGCAGCAGATATACGCGTTTTGTCCCCTTAGTTGGACACGTGTCACATGCTCACTCAAAAGGTCATTTATGCGCAGGCATTGATTATTTTAACCGTTGTGTAAAAGGGTGCTGTACTGTCCACTCCTCGATTGTTACACCGACGGAGTGGTCACTGTCACCAAAACTCTATAAATAGAGACCCCTATCAATGGGGAACAAGGTCGACAATTTGGAAGATCGAACCAGGTCGAGAATTGGTAAAAAAGAGAGAAAAAGAGAGATAAGGAGAAGGAGAGAAGAGTCCGGAGCTCAGGCAAAGAGTAGGGGTCGACGGCTCTGGCACCGTGCATCCACCCTCCTTCGCAGCCTTCGAAGCCGCTAACCGTCTTCCACGGCACTTCTTCAACATCGTATAGTCCAAGGGCTAAAGTGATCGACTGCAGATCAGACACCTATAGCAATTTATACCCATATTAAATAAATTGTACTCCCGCATCCTCGTATAGGATCGAATTATACAAGTTTGTTTGTAAACCAAAGGGCACGGGGCTCGTATAAACCCTGTCATTGAAATACATTTCATTCTTTCGTTTAATACCATAAACAATGGTAAATCTATGGTGATATGATAAACAGTAAACATGGTAAATGAAAAGTAAGGCATAAATATGTACATATACTCTAATAATTCTAACTCTCATGTACAAGTAATAATCATAGTGAATCAAGAACTATAACAACATGGAATATGAAGCAATACCCAAAAAAGATGACACGAAGATACATGTACTATAAAATAAGGCAATAACATTCATAGTAATACTTGCCTGCTCCTGAAGATGTTGAAATCATAAACTCAAGCGTCGTATGCCCGATCTATCTTATCACATAATTTAAAACAAGTTAGATTTACAAAAGTGGCTAAATATGTTTTCTATTTTAATATATTTTAATTCAGAATAAAATAATCTAAAATCCTATTTTAATCTCATTAAATTCTTATTTTAAAGTTAAACCTAAATTTTGGGCCAAAGAAAATCAAATTTATAAATTGGATCCATGACACACAAATCGAGGTATTCCGTTGACCAAAAAGTCAACCAACATAAAAACTAGATTTGCGTATAAAATCCTATAGATTTCAGCATATAAGAAGGCTGGAATTGACGGTTTTATCGAATCTCGATTCGATAAAAAGATATTGCCAATATGACTTATAGATTATAATTTCGTTGGTTCACTAGTTACCCTTATGCTCAACGAATTAAATAGAATAATAAAATAATCTAGTAAATTCTAAAAAAATATACATGTTATATTTTTCGGTGTCAGCTTTATGAAACTTCAAACGGTTCATAAAAACGAGTTTGGGATCAACCAAAATCTCGAAAACAACAAAATATGTCAATTTTTGGACAACTGACACTCAAAACAATTTTTAGAAAAATAGGTTCATAATTTTATGAAAATAACTAAATATCTTAAAATTTTACCTTGATATGGTTCTAACAAAAGAAATCAGAGCATATTTGAAGTCTGAAGCTAGGAGATATAGTCCTTCAAATTAGCTATGGCTGTTAAAAAATAAGGCTAATTTTTTGGCGAATTTGGGTTGTTTTGAACAAAAAAGAGAGGAGCTTTGGAGAAAAAAATATAAGAGATTTGTTTATTTTATAAGTTTAGTATGTATATATAATGGATAAGATTATTTAATTTGGAAATGATTATGATTACTTAATTTGGATAGGATTATGATTTGTTTAAAAAAGGATAGGATTACTACCCAACCATGGTGTAACCACAAACAATTCTATTTAGGTCATCCTCCACAATCTTTTGTTAAGATCTATCTCATCTATGCCTTACTAACACATCATTAGCTATCCTCACAAATAGTCAATCTACTTCGAGTTCTATAATTACCTAAAACTACTTACTATACCACCAACTAAGATAGTAATTGTCTTATTCTTCCATCCCATGTACAATACCATAATTCTATGTTATCGATAATGAAATCCTTCTGCCCAAAATTTTAAACCCCAAGTCCAATGAAGTAAATCAATCATACTTGTTTCAGAAGTATAACATGAATATCTTATAAGAAAGTTAACCCATCCTTGGCAACCCAAATATCACAAGCACACAGTAACATACCCTAGTTAAACTATCAATCCACGGGGTTGTCTAGTCCATTCATTAAGAAAGATAGCAAGGGCCTAAGGCTGGTTCCAGCAATCCATACCCATATCAAACAACATTAAGGTCAAGCAAAAGAGGAGGGACATAGTAATAATTTTTCCAATGATGATATTTGAGGCAAACAGGATACATAGGACATAGTGTAGAAAAAATCTGAGAAACATATACCTCTATGATCATTGTCACACCCAGGTTTCGCAGAACTGAATGTCCTCGCTTGGGCTTACCACATCCTAGTTCTGCAGAGTCGTCGTCCTCACTTGACGTGATGCCATATAAGCCTGAGATTGCGCTTGTACAAGGCGTGCTAGTGCTTATTTCATAAAACAGATATTTGACGATAGAATATGCAGCATTCATAGAGAAATTGAATACACAATTGATATAAAAATAGCTCTTTATTGATAATTCTTTCGAGATAAAAATGCCTGACTTGGCTTACAACTTGCAGAATATTGAAATGAGATACAACATTGCTCCATATATCATATTCCTTATTGAAATATTAAAAATGCTCATGGACCACCGTCAGTAGCATTTTTCTTCTCCACTTGGAAGCTTCAAGTGCAAGGCTTCTAAAGTGTCGGACTAAAACCTTCAAAATTCCCTCGCAACAGCTAAATTTCTAGTACCTGAGGATGCCCACAAACATGGATTAGTACGCAACTTGTACTGGTGAGTGGCCTCAACCAGTCTCACATAAAAAGCCAATAAGGTAAATATTTGAAAGCATCAGTTATTATAATATGACCTTCCTATGTTGCCTTAAGTTCAGTTTAAAAATTCATAATGAACGAACATAAAGAACATAATGATTATCTCCATTTAGTGATTTCTTGCCCACGGTCGTTCAGCCATCCCTGTATTTGAGTAATAACTTACTCAGCTTGCATAAAACATTGTTAGCTATGACATATGTCTATATGAAGGTCATTGATTCAGCATCAAACTTGGACTTAGAGTTGGTTAAGTGGCTCCCCTCCCCGAAGGGTAGCAAGCCCACTTGGAGGTTTTTGAATTACCGTGCTACCTTAAAAATGCTCTGATCCCCCCTAGGACGAACGGATCCGTGGCCACGGATTACCATTCGAGGAATTATTCCTTGTACACAATTTGTCCATGACCATGCATATGATGCAACTTACTAATAAAAGAAACACAACATGCACGTATAGAAATTTGATAATTATCCCACAGTTCACGTTTGAGTTGTAGCTTGCAATATTTATCGCCCGCATCGAAACTTGTATAATATACCCTTCTATAACAGCACAGGTTAATAGAATATGATTATTTATCTTGTATTATCTTTTTGGGTTCTTGCTAGGTATCATTGATCATTTTGTTAAGCATTATGACTAAAGAATTCATTGAAGGATCGAAGTCACTTATTAATTGGTCAATTGATGATAAAGAGAGATTATCTTCTTCAGGACTTTAGGCGCGACTCACAGGCTCACCTACATTGGCACCAATAATGGTTCAGAATGCTACTTCTCTTTCTTTCATTAATTCGATATAAAATATGAGACAGTGAAAGCAAGCAATAAAAACCATTCATCGAAAACAATCACAAAAATGCAATCACAAAACCAACAACTAAAACCCAATCGAAAACCAACAATGAAACCAACAACGCACGGGTCTTGAGGCTTAGACCCTTATAAATAGTTTACTCCCCAAGACACCATGCACTGCATCTTGGGAGTAACTTCTAAGGATTCCATCCCATAACGAGGAATGTCTCCCCGTTTCTTTGTAAAGATCAATTGATACCGGTAAGGTTTCCCCATTCTCTGATTATGACTCGGCCATTCCAACCGCTATCCCACACCGCGCTCGACAACGGTATCACCGCGCTCAACAACAGGATTGGGGCACTATATATTAACACACTAACAAATAATTTTTGTCCTCACCTCAAAATTTAAAATAAAACCCACCTCCACTATCAAATAACGAAGGAAACCTTTCCCTCATATCCGCTTCGAGCTCTCTTGTCGACTCTGTAGAAGCATAAAAAATACGCTGGGGAATTATACGCATAAAAAAATCCCAACATGCATGAAGCCCGCGTAAAACAGAGCTTCAATGTTTTCCTACGTAAAACAGAGCTCCAGCACTGTGTGGCGTAAAATATGACTTCAGAGCCGTTGGCGTACAGCAGAGTTTCAACGTTATTCAGCGTAAAACAGAGCTCCAAAACAACCCGCGTAAGGCAGCACTTCCAGAATGCTTTAGCGTAAAAAGGTTACTACATCGCCATTTTAGCATTAAATATATCTGCTTTTAAGGCAGCATGAAGTTGTACGATGAACTCTTCGTGTTCCTCGAATGAACCTATCAAACAAAACAGTGAACCTGACTCCTAACAAAGAGTACCGCACGACGATCGAGAGGATGGCTGTAATGATGATTTTGCACAGAGATCCAGACTGTCGTTTAGTGACATAATCCTAGATATAAGACGTTATTTACGCATTCAAGGAATACGCTGCATATTCTACACAGGCAGAGATGAGTTTTTATGCTCAAGATGAGACGAAATCAGATGCCACGTCAAAAGCTGTTCTTCGTACAGAAATCGAGGCACGTCTCTGCAGTTAATGCGCGAGATGGGGGAAGATCTCTGCATTTAATGCACGAGATTTGGTTCTATTTTTAGTGATCGAGAGAGCTAAAACTAGGACTAATACGCCCACATCACCATCCCTATATTTTATGCCAACCAGGCTATTTTCAACTATAGGAGCACGCCATATGCTATCTCCTCAAAATACGCCAACCAGGCTATTTTCAACTATAGGAGTACGCTGTATGCTATCTCCTCAAAATATGCCAACTCAGGCTATATTTGTAAAGGTACGTGATAAGTCTATTTGGCCCAGAATACGCTCAAGACCTCAGTCAGGAAGGATAATTGGCTAGTTTACGCTGGTTATCTACCTATGCAGCATCAAGCTTTATGCAGAACTTGGCTTTTACGCCAACAAGACAGCTATTTGGCGCTTGGCTTTTACGCCAACAAGACAGCTACTTGGCTTTTACGCCAACAAGATAGCTATTTGAATTTTACGCCAATAAGATAACATTTGGCTTTTACGCCAACGAGACAGTTATTTGGCTTTTATGCCAACCATCTCTACGCGAGGGGCATTTACCTACGTGGCTTGCATGCTGTGATCTTTGATGAGCGATTATACGCGTTACCTCATAATGGGACACGCGTCACACACGGATTCAGGAGATCATTCAGACGTGGGTAGCAGTTATTATAACCGCCGCGTAAAAGGTGCAACTCTCTCCGCTGTTTGGCTTCTACGCCGACTGGACAGTTACTGTGCCCGGGCTCTATAAATAGAGACTTCCGGTCACAGGAGAGAAGGAAGAAAAGGGTCAGAATCAGAAGAGTAGAGAGCATAGACAGATAGCGCCGATTGACAATTTCGGCAACGAGAATTAAATCCCTCTTGCAACCTTTGAAGCTTCTTCTTCTTCTACAGCACTTCTTCGTCATCGTTTGGTCCAAGGGACAAAGTGATCGACCGCAGATCAGACTCCTATAGCAATTTTTCCCCAGAATTATTTTTTGTACTTAACATCCTCGTATAGGATTAATTGTACTTTTTTTTCTTGTTTGTAAACAAAGAAAAGGATTTCATATAAACCCAGTTTTAATTCTTTTGTTTATCATCAAACACAAGATGACGACTCTGCTGGGGAATACTTTCTCATCTGACGAGAAAGCCATTGCTCAACATGATGTTGTATCCATCGGATCAACGAAGAAGACTTTGGTCGTCCAATTCGACCAATCTGCTTATGAAGACATGCTTCGCGCAGGGGGTAGCTCTTATTCCCTCTCTATCCAGGACAACAGGAAGCTGCGTAAAGTATGGATGCCCCGGACATCCTCTACCCTTCCTGCAGGCTCTCTCTCTGACCAACAAGGTTGTGACATCACAACCTATACGCCCTGTGCATAAAAACCCGTCTCCCGTCTGTGACGTGGCAGACAAAGCTTCTGGCAATACCCCAGTGCCAATCCAGAAGTCTAGAACGCGCCCTGCGCGTAAAATTTCGTCTCCCGTTTGTGACATGGCAGACAAAATTTTTGACAAAGCCTCAGTGCCAATTCAGAAATTTTAAACGTGCCATGCGCGTAAAGTCTCGTCTCCCGTCTGTGACGTGACAGACATAATTTCTGACAAGGCCTCAGCGACAATTCAGAAATTTCAAACGCGCCCTACGCGTAAAAATGTATCTTCCATCTATAAGGAGGCAAATGGACACTTGGATCACATCAAGGGAAAAAGAGTGGCGAATTTCTCGATCTCTAGGCTTGTACGCCACCAAGAGAAGAAGTTGCCCGCTCTTCAGATTACGCGTGATGCTGGAGGCCGTTTGAGGACTTCCCATGTTTTGCGCAAACCTGTGCAAGGCTCCAGATTACGCCATGATAAGCCCGTCTGCGAAAACAAGACCCAGTTCACGGGAACATACGCTCCTCAAAAGGATGATGGATCGTATGCTACTCACATAGCTGAACTGCTGTATTCTTATGACAGGGAGAGAGTTATGGTTCCCAATCTCCATACCCAACTGATATAAAAAGACATAATAAGCCTTCTCCTTCTTCTATCAATCCTCCTGATTTGCATAATTTCTTGATCCAGAAGCGCAAAGACAGGGGATCTTCTAATATATCTATTACACCCCCTAGGGAGCATTGTTGTAATAGTCATAAAGTTTTAATTAACTACTGCTGCTCTAAGGCAAAATGGTCAGTCTTCGACCGGTTGAACTACTCTTTGCCTCTGCAGAAAGAAGAACCGACATTCGCATCAGTGAACATGGCTTCGCACATTCCTAGAGGAAGGTCAAGTTCAAGACGTCATCCCTCTAGAACTCCAAGCCAAAGAAGATTTGACAGACTCTTTGAGAATATTGAAGCAGGTGTCTTTCGAAACACCCGCTCGAGATCACGATAATCGGATTCATATTCTTCTGATTCCGATACTAGGGGTCGCCAGTTTCCTGAATGTGATACTGAAAGTATAGACTCAATCTCTACAGAGATATATACTAATCCCTCTGTGGCATCCAGAAAAATAGGAGTTTATGCCATTGGAGATGAACATGAAGAAGCTTCCCCATCAGGAAGTACAGAATAACGCGTCGCTGTATTAGAAGCATCACTCAAAGAGATGCAGACCATAATGGAGAGTATGCACCAAATATTGGTGACTTAACACACAGCTGCACTTGTTCCTCCGACTCAACTACTGGTGGGGGTAGATATACCATTAAGTCAGGAGCCTGTTCAAAATCAAGAATCAGCTGCTCCTCAACCTCTCAACCCGGAGAATGTATTACCTCCTGTTGGAGTCACAATACAACCGATCTCTCACCTCTCTGCGTTCCCTTTCCCAACTGAAGATCCGATACATGCAATTCGGGAATTAAAAGCCCAATTTGATGCCTTGAAGCATAAAGATCAGCTCAAGAAGTTGGGGATCAATCAGCCATACCCAGCTATCTGGGACGAGATCCCTTTCCCACCAAAATACAAACCACAGGCTATGGTTTTGTTTGAGAGAAAGATGTCACCAAGCCAGTATATGAACTACTTCAGCATGATGACGGTGTTGTTGCAATGGAATGACGCCCTTCTCACTCGATTGTTCAAGGGTTGTCTGTCTGGCGTAGCCTATCAATGGTATCGTAGTCTTGTGGACAACTGCCTTACCTTTTTTGAAGATTTCAAGACTCTGTTCTTTGCTTGATTCTACGAGGGAGGAATGGATATGTCTATGTCATCGCTCATCAAAGTGAAGCAGAAAGAAAAAAAAATGTTCGTACGTTTATTGAACGTTTTCGTCAGGCTACTTTGCAGATGCCTCTCGGAGTTCCAGATTCCGCCTTGGTGGATATTTGCAGGAAGAACCTTCTCCCATTGATCTCAGTGTTCACGGGACCATATCAGTTCCATGATTGGCCCTCATTTATCATCTCAGTAGTAGCCGCTAAAGATAACAGTCAGAAGGCGCGTGACAACGGAATCATGATCTCTACCTCTGATAAAGGGAAGCGGTCATCCTCCAATAACGACCATACTCGTGGTTCCAAAGGAAGGAAAGCTCTGGCGATCAACACTTCCAGGCAAAATACTCTGGCAACTACGCAGACGAAACCTGGGACTTCCAGGCCCATTGAAGAATATTCTTTTGACGATGACGACATTCCGAGCATATTCGATTGTCTAGTCAAAAGTGGCAAGCTTACTCTCCCCGAAGTAAAGTGGCCTAATGAAGTCGGCAGTACCAATAACCCTAAGTACTGCATTTTCCACAGATACGTATATCACCCCACAAAGGCGTGTTACGTACTAAAAAGGAAAATCTAGGAGTTGATCGACGCCAAGACCACCACTCTGCGTAATAGCGAGAAGACGGTCACTGCCAACATGATCTATCTCCAATTTGGCAATCTGCCCCCCTTAGGAAGTCCCGGATGGTGTAGTACCTATTCCATGGGCGATAATGAACATTGTTAATCTCCCTCTGACAAGGGGTCAAAATCATGACCTGGTACCCCTAACTACCAAGCGTGGGGAGATCATGTGGGTTCATCCTGATCTGGTGTCAGATATTGAGGAAGAGACTCAAGCTGCTAATGCTAAGTCTAAAAAGAACTCAAGATGTAAACTATGCCATATGGTTGAAATATTCTCGACGTCAGAAGAAGAGGCTTTGGCTACCGGAACCCGGTCAGAGAAAGCCTACCTCAAGGACTATGGAGGAAATCAGGAAGAAGCAACGACAGATACTTCAGCTGCCAAACTTCCAGAGCCTGAACCTGTTATACTAGAGGCAGGTCCTTCTAGGCCAACTTCGGCGGACAAAGGCAAGCAAAAAGAAGTTTGTTTTGATAAACCTTTGAAGAATATTCAAAACAAAGGTTTAGAGAAACCTTATACTTCAACATCTTGGCTCAGTTGGCTAATACCCTAACCAGATTGTCCATTTTCGAGCTACTTAGGCTATCCAAAGACACTCGTCAAGCCTTGAGTGAAGCTTTAATACAGGCGAATGTATGCTTGACTCAGCTCAAATCCCCAGATAAAGAGCCTGTGGCATGTCCTCAATATCATAGTGTGATGGAAGTGGTCCCTAACATCACTTTCACTCAGGAGGACATGTTGTTGAAATATAACAAGCTTGACAGGCCTCTCTATTACACTGGATACGTCGGCTCCATGGAGGTAGACCGGATCCACATAGATCCAGGATTGTCGATCAGCATTATCCTTCATAGTCTGCTAAGACCGTTGAGAATTCCTACAAGCGAACTGGCTTACACCACCACTACAATCGTGGGCTTCAATGCCAGGAAAAGCAAGCCGTTGGGAAATATTCGTCTGAGGATCCAGATTGGTGACCTTAGATCAGTGGCTACATGCTACGTCATTGATTCGGAGATATCTTACAATATTCTGTTGGGCAGACCATGGATCCACGATCACAATATTGTTCCTTCCACTCTACATCAATGCTTCAAATATGTAGACGCCCAAGGGACAGTGAAGACAGAGTTTGCTGATCTTAATCCTTTCAAAGGAGTTGAGTCCTACTATTCCGATGCCATGTTGTACACCCAAGACTACATGAAAGAGGTTTCAGGCAAGACGGAGGAGGAATCCTACCGGGAGCCAAGAGAACCATTTGCTGAGCAACCCCTGTCAATCCAGGTGATGGGGCGGACTACCCGTCCGAAAGTCATGGAACCCATGACTATCCACTTGGACAAAATCAAATCAAGAGGAGAAAGTGATCCCTTAGTGATCACTCTGAACCAGAAGCCTCCACTTTTGGTCATCAACCTTAGGCACAACACGTAGCCGACTGATGTAAATACAACCGAGAACGTAGTTTCTGATGATAATAAAGATTCCCTTTTCCAGTATACTGATGCTCAATTTCCTAATCAGGAATCCTCCCCCCATAACGATATAGAACCTATAGCACAAAAAATCTTGGAAGCTATAGACTCCTATCATCCGTATATGTGGGAAGTAGCATCGACATCTAATGTCATCACGACATATGGGCTACATGAAGATTCTATCTTTATTATTCTACTTACTCGCAACGATCAGCATCCAATAGTCTTCGGTCGCATGCGGAACAAACCGATTGTATAAGAAGATCCTCACGAGTCCGATGCTGGGAAAATACAGGTTCACAGATATAGTCCACAGGCTTTAAAGATTATGCAAAACATGGGTTATGACTTAAAGTTGGAGCCAGGCCTCAACTATGGAAAAGGCAGACGAATGTCGTTGCATGGTGATCTTTACTGTCAACGAACTCGTTCGGGTTAGGGTATACCATATCTCTTGCAACTTCGAACAACTCTGAGTCAAGTGGGGAGACCATTTCCTCTTCTAAGGATGGTTTGTCGTCCTCCGATTCAAATGATGAACTCCAACAGGTATTGTCAGTAAATACGGTATTGACAGATTCTCTTGAAGCAGAGGAACAAGAATCTGAACCGTTTGAAAATGAATCATGGGCACAACAGATAGATACACAATGGGAACTCTGGTTCGAGCAAAGAGAACCGCCCAGTGAAGATAAAGTTATCCAAGTCGATGTTGGGGATAAATTTTTGCCAAAGCCGATATTTATCAGTGACAATCTTTCTGAAGAAGAAAGGAAAGAAATGATCCAGCTGATAAAAGAATATATCGATGTCTTTGCGTGGAATTATGAGGATATACCAGGTCTTGATCCAAAAGTGGCTACCCATAAACTCAACATACTGCCCAATTCAAAGCCTATAAAGCAACACCAACGCCGGTTCCGCCCGGATATGATGGATGCCATTGAAGCTGAAATCAAGAAATTGGTAGCCTGCGGGTTCATCCGGGAAGAACAACATCCTGATTGGGTCACCAATGTTGTCCCGGTCATGAAGAAAAGCGGAAAAGTTCACATTTGTATCGACTTCCGAGATCTAAATACGGCCTGCCCTAAGGATGAGTTCCCTCTTCCCATCACAGACGTCATGATCGATAATACGTGCGGTTTTGAACGCATATCTTTCATGGATGGATTTTCAGGATATAATCAAATTAAGATGAATCCTGAAGATGAGAAGCATACTGCCTTCCGTACACCACTGGGGGTATATTGCTATATAGTCATGCCTTTTGGATTGAAGAATGCCGGGGCTACATATGAACGAGCTATAAGTAACATATTCTATGAGCATCTACGCAAAAAGGTAGAATGTTACGTAGACGATATCGCTATCAAAAGCTGCCTCAAGGATAATCACATCCAAGACTTGAAGACAGTGTTCGAGTTGATGCGCCAATATCAACTCAAAATGAACCCTACAAAGTCCTTTCTCGGTGTATCCAGTGGCAAATTCCTGGGATTTGTCATTACCGCTAAAGGCATTCAAGTTGACCCTGATAAAGTAAAGGCTATCTTAGAAATGCGACCGCCCCATAATCTGAGAGAACTCAGGAGATTTCAAGGTCGTTTAGCTTATATCAGGAGATTCATATCCAACCTCTCTGGGAGATGTCAACCTTTTTCTTGCCTGATAAAGAAAGGTGTGTCATTCGTATGGGACGAAGCCTGTCATCAAGCGTTTAATGATATCAAACGCTATCTTACTAATCCTCCAGTTCTGGTGCCCTCCGTCATAGGAAGACTATTTTTGCATTATGTTCGAGCAATGGATCATTCTTTAGGGGCTCTCCTCGCACAGAAGAACAACGAGGGTCATGAACAGGCTATCTACTATCTAAGCAGGATGATGGTCGGAGCTGAACACCGGTACAACCCAGTAGAAAAAGAATGCTTGGCCCTAATGTTTGCCATTCAGAAGATGCGAGATTATGTGACAGGCCAAACTATTCATATCATTTTCATAATCAATCCTCTTCGGGTATTAATGAACAAGCCGAGCACTCTTAATTCCCGACAAGCGACTTGGGCGATGTTATTAACACCATCTAATATGGTGTACGTCCCTTAGAAGTCCATAAAAGGTCAAGCCTTGGCTGATTTCTTAGCCGCCCATCCAATTCTGAAAACCTCCAAACTATACGAGGATATCCCCAACGAAGTTGCAGAATGTAATTCAGCAATGGAAGGTGATACATGGCAGCTATTCTTTGATGGTGCCTCCCGGACCGGTCCCAAGGGAAATGTGGTTTTAGGAGTTAGAATTATTCTGGTGACTCCTGATAAACTCGTCATCTATCAAGCATATTCTCTTAGCGAACCCTGCTCTAATAATGTGGTAGAGTATAACGCCCTGTTAATCGGGCTTCAAGTCGCTAAAGAATTGGATGTGGAATACCTGGAAGCTTTTGGCGATTCTCAGCTGATCGTCAATCAGGTCAGAGAAATATATAAAGTCCGTAATCCAGACCTCTTTCCTTATCACCAAGCAACGATCGAGATAGCCATGTCTTTTAAAGGACTCTTCCTAGAGCACGTGCCCCGATCTCAAAATTTAGAAGCTGATACTCTGGCCAGTCTAGCTGCAGATCTGGCTATTCCTATAAGAAGACAGAATTCGGTGATCCTTCTCAACGAAGATCTATTATGTGTGAAAAATAATTTTTACATAGAACGCAGCTACGCTGTAAACACGGTTCCTCCTAAGAGAGACTGGAGAAGTCCCTTTAAGACTTCGTAGCATACAGAATCTTACCAGAGGATCCTAAAGAAGCAGTATCTATCAAAAAACGATCACTACGCTTCTATTTTGATGCGTCTTCACGAAGTCTATATCGTCAAACTTACGATGGACTACTGTTACGGTGTCTCTCTGATGATAATGTAAAGCTGGTTATCCGAGAAGCTTATAACGGTGTATGTGGAGAATATCAACCTGGTCCTAAGTTACAAGATCGTATCAGGAGGATGGGCTACTACTGGCCTACCATGATTGCAGATGCCATAAAATATGCAAGATAATGCAAAGCCTGTCAGGTTCATGCAGATTTCATACATCAGCCTTCTGATTATTTACATCCTACTATTGCATCTTGGCCCTTTGAAGCATGGGGTATGGATATCATTGGTCCGATTCATCCGTCGTCTTTTAAAGAACATCGGTTCATATTGGCTATTACCGATTATTTCTCCAAATGGGCAGAGGCGATTCCTGCTGCTAATGGTTTGGCGGAAGCCTTCAACAAAACCATCATCAAACTCTTGAAGAAGTTCGTCTCTTCGAACAAAAAAGATTGGAATGAAAAGCTGGAAGAATGCCTCTGGGCATACCGTACAACGGTACGAACACCAACGGGTTGTACCCTATTTTTATTAGTTTACGGGTGTCTCCCCATTGAAATCTAAATTCCATCACTCATAATAGCAGTGGCTAATGAGTTGACTCAGGAAAATAATGATCACTTAAGGCTTCAAGAGCTAGAAGGATTAGACAAGAAATGCCTTCAAGCTCAATAGTGCATTACGTTCTACTAGGCATGCATTTCTAGGGCTTTTAATCAGAATGTGAAGGAAAGAGTGTTCAAAGTTGGTGAACTAGTTTTAGCTGTGAAGAGGCCAATGATCATTACGCACAAAAGTAAGGGCAAATTCTAGCCCAAATGGGAGGGCCCTTATGTGATTGAAAAAATATTTTTAAATGGCGCTTACAGATTAGCCAAGCCTAATGGAGATTTGATAATGGCTCCTATTAACGGCAAATTCCTGAAGAAGTACTATGCTTAATCTCCCTTGCTTAAATTGAGTATGATGAAGATCTCATTCTAACGATACTATGCACAAAGACTGGTTGGATCATATTCTATCATGTTCTTATGACCTCTGAATAGATATGTTTAACTAATTTGGAACTTCAAAACCTATTATGTCCATATTACCTCTGATAGTGTTTTGTATACAAATTTAGTTGGATCATATTCTATCATGTCCATATAACCTTTGTCACGCCCCAGTCCCAAAAGTACACGGGACCAGGTCACGTGGCAATAGCCAGCTGACATGTCTTCGAGGATATCCCAATTTAATGGATCCACGAAGAGTGCTACGATGTCCTATAATACTAACAGGTGCAATATCAGTCAATAATAGGTAATCTAATCTCATCCACAATATAAAGAGAAAGAAGTACTACATAAACTGCTGGAAGAAAAATACCAGTCTGAAATATCATAGTACAAACCAAGATGTCTGGTGGGAACAAACCCACTGCTATGACGTAATAAAAGTACTAAAATGAGATATAAAAGATAATGACTAGGGCATCGGCTCTAGATAATGATGCACCCAATCTAGGCTGAAGGCCTACCAACTGATCATGAAAACTCTGACGGCTGCACCTCTAACTCCTCTGCGGTAGCGAATCTCGTCTCCTGTCCGGGGCCATACACTGTGGGGTAGAAAGCCTCGTCCAAATCTGGAAGGGAACCAGGTCCTCAGAGGGACGTAACAAGATACATAGAGACAAGTCATATATAAATACTGAATAAAATAGATACAATAAAGGTGTGTTAACCATCAATGAATGCAATGTGAGGACAACTGTGAGTATATGGGAAGGTGTAGGCTAGACATATGCTGACGTAATTCACCAGTCGTGGCAACCGGCTATGATATGCCACACATGCCCCCTATAACACGGGCACAGGAATACAATAACGTCCGATATTCTATAGAGTGTGGTATCTGCAATGTCATCAAGTAACGCCCAACACTCTACAGAACATGGTATCAGTAATATATAAATATGTCTGTATCACTCCGTCGAGTGCGGTATCAGTGTAAAGGAGTGGGGTGTCCCACATGCCTACCAGTCGTCCTCCCCTCCCAATGTAGATATACTAGTCAAATAATTGACGCGCATATCCCTTATCTAAATGCCAAGTCTCTATACTGAAATAGTCCTAAATTGCTTGCTAACCGTGATGCACGTCACACGCGGCAATAGCTAGTCGATCACGCGAACACACATCCCAACATGAGATTTATCACTATGAATACGTGTAAAAGTGTCAGGTCTTGGAAGATAATAGGATATCATCCAATGAGGTGAGTCTGCTAACGACTAAGTTCATGTATACTAATCATTGACATATCTGTCGAAATGCACCCGAGACAATCTCGGACGCGCACAGTTGTATAAAGCAAAGCAACAAGCATATAATACAATATTTGCATAATTTAAATTAGACAGTAAATATGGCAAGGTATCTTGCCTGAGTCTTCAAGAGATGAATGCCAAAAGCCTGCTCTGGTAGCGTCTCCTGGCTGATCCAAAGACCCTAGACAAACAATATAACACAATAATACAGGCATCAGATACTACGCATTATCTACGTATGGTTAATATGCTACTCTTGAATACTTGTCGCAAGTTCACTGTTGCTCGAGTACAGCATTCACGTGTGCACTTAGCTAGGGTGTACACGTGTTCTGTCTTCGGTTAACAGGTGTCTCGAGGCAATAATTATCCAGTTACGAGTTATCCATGATTTCTGTTCTATGCGGGCATGTCTTTATTCTTTATGTTTGTTCATACTAGGATTTATATCCGGGGGTTTCTACCGAATTACATGTCCTTGGTAACTGGTCGTTAGTTTAGAATAATTAATCACTAATTAATATCTAACTAAAACTCAATTCCATGCACAAAATATTAACTAGGTTTATGAGTTTATTAATACACTTCCATGCTGACACGGCGACACGAAGGAAATTACTAGGACACGAGAGAGACGGGTTCCACAAATAGTACCTTATTATGCTCACTGGTCGGCTGTTCCCTTCGACGAGGGTAGCTCCGGTAGCGTGGATGGATCCATCTAGCGGTAATGGGACAGTCGGGATCGGGGCAGTGCTCCGGTCGGGGAGCGGTCGGGCTGGGGTGTGCACCGGTCGGGGAGCGGTCGGGCTGGGATGAGCAGCCGGTCGGGGAGCGGTCGGGGTCGGGGTGGAGCGGAAGCGGGCTGGAGCAGTCAGCGCGGGGGGTAGTCGGGGTTGAGGGGTCCGACCGGTTGGGGAACTTGGTTTAGATGGGGAGGTCGGCTAGGGTTTTGTGGAGGGTGATGAATAGTAGTTTATTAGGGTTTTGCATGAGGGGGTTTGTATTTATAGTTGGTGATAGAGATTATGGGCCAGCCTTGAGTGTGGGCCTGTCCTGCCTTGTTGGGGGCTGGTCCACGTAGCAGTGCACAAGGTGGACTTGGTCGGATTTGTTTGAGGTGAAGTTGACTTCAATTATAATTAAATTAAATAATTGCAAGGCGCTCTCTCAAGAACTGCGGCGTAGCTAAGGTGAGATGCAAGGGCGAGGTACATTTTAAGACGTAAATGGACGCGCATTAATCCTAATTAATGCCAAATAAACCCTAGCGTCTCGATTTAATTCTAATAAGTCTTGAATTGGTCGAGGGGGTTTACAATCTACCCTCCTTAGAGCATTTCGTCCTCGAAATTAAAACCTACGCATGGTAAGAAGTTCCGACTGAATACAAAAGATGCTAATACGTACCTAGTCCTTCGAAGAGATGGGGATAGCACTGTCAAATATCCTCCTCGCATTCCCAAGTCGACTCGCCTGGTTCATGATGTCTCCACGCGACGCGAACTAAGGGAATGGTTTGTCCTCGTAGTACTTTCTCGCTCTTGTCCAGAATCTCGATGGGCTCCTCTTGGTATGATACGCTCGGGCCAACTGTGATCTCTGAGTGGTCAAGTATGTGACTCGGATCCGGTATGTACCTCCTCAGCTGAGATACATGGAAGACGTCATAAACTCCTTCCAAGGTCTGCGGCAAGGCTTATCTGTAAGCAACCTCTCCAACGCGTTCTAATATGTCGAATGGTCCGATGTACCTCGGACTTAGCTTCCCTCTGCCTCCAAATCTGATAGTCCCTCGAGTAGGTGAGATCTTCAGAAATACGTGATCTCCAACCTGAAATTCTAAGGGTCGACGATGTGCATTCGCCCAATGCTTCTGTCTGTCTTGTGCTGCTCGAAGGTGCCCTTGGATCTTCTTTACTTTTTCTACTGTACGAACAACCAACTCTGGTCCGAGAATCTGTCGCTCGCCTATATCACTCCAGCATACTGGGGAATGATATTTCCTTCCATACAACGCTGCATAGGGAGCCATCTGGATGCTTGCTTGATAGTTGTTGTTGTAGAAAAACTCGACCAGATGCAAATGGTCCTCCCATGATCCTCCGAAGTCAAGCATGCACGCTCTCAACATGTCTTCTAGCGTCTGAATGGTGCGCTCCGACTGACCATCTGTTTGTGGGTGATATGTTGTGCTAAACTTCAGGCGAGTACCGAGACTCTCTTGCATACTCCGCCAAAAGTAAGACGTGAACCTCGTATCCCGGTCAGACACGATGCTAACTGGCACTCCATGTAGGCGCACAATCTCTCTCATGTACATATCTGCTAAGGCCTCCGTCGATTGCCCAACTCTAAAGGGTAAAAAGTGTGCGGACTTGGTGAGTCTATCCACAATTACCCATACTGCATTGCGCCCACTAGGACTTCTCGGGAAGCCCGTAACAAAGTCCATGGTGATGTGCTCCCATTTCCACTCTGGTATAGGAAGTGGTTGAAACAATACTGCAGATCTCTGATGCTCAGCCTTGACTTGCTGACACACCAGGCACTTGGCCACAAAGTGTGCTATCTCCCTCTTCATTCCGTGCCACCAGTAGTACTGTCTCAAGTCCCTGTACATCTTTGTGCCTCCTGGATGAATAGAATAGGTTGAACTGTGTGCCTCTGCCATCAACTCCTGACGAAGTTCTCTATTTGGAAGATAGAGACGATCTCCACATCTTAAAGTTCCATCTTCATGTATACGCAGTCATGTCTGTAATCCAGCCTCTGTCCTCTGTCTGAGCCTCTGAAATCTGGCATCTGTTGGCAAAGCAGCCTTGATTCTCTCCACTAATGTCGATTACAATTGGAAACTTGACAATTGTCCATCTACTCCGGGCAAAACGACCTCTATACCCATCTGCTCTAGCTCTCTCAACAGATATTGTTGGGTGGTCATAAAAATGCCGTGGGTCTTCTGCTCAATACGTCGGCTACTATGTTGGCCTTTTCTAGATGGTACTGTAGCTCGATCTCGAAGTCTGTCATCACCTCGAGCCAACGTCTTTGCCTCTGATTAAGATCCTTCTGAGTGTAGACATACTTTAGGCTCTTATGATCAGTAAATATCTCCACTCTCTCTCCATATAGATAGTGCCTCCAAAGCTTCAAGGCAAAGATTACTTCTGCAAGTTCCAAGTCATGGGTGGGATAGTTCTTCTCATGTGTCCTCAACTATCTAGAAGCATAAGCTACAACCTTTCCATGCTTCATCAAAACACATCATAATTCTTTTCCGGACGCATCGCTATAGATTACGAATCCTCCGGGTCCAGATGGTATGGTCAAGATAGGTGTTGTAGTCAAGCGCTTCTTCAGCTCATCGAATGCCTTCTGACACTCCTCTGTCCAGGTGAACTCCTGCTCCTTGCGGGTCAAATGAGTCATTGGCTCTGCAAGCTTCGCGAAGTTCTCTATGAACCTCCAGTAATATCTGGCAAGTCCTAGAAAGCTCCTCACTTCCGAAACATTAGTAGGGGTTGGCCATGTCTCTACCGATGAAATCTTTGCCGGATCTACTGAAATTCTATCTCCTGAGATGACGTGTCCAAGAAAAGTGACACAATCCAGAAGAAACTCATATTTGTTCATCTTGGCATAAAGTTTCTCGCTCCGTAGAGTCTCTAACACTAGTCTCAGATGCTCTTCGTGCTCCTCGTGGCTCTTCGAATACACCAAAATATCATCGATGAAGACTACCATGAACTGGTCTAAGTATTGGTGGAATACTCTGTTTATCAAGTTCATAAATACAACAGGTGCATTTGTCAGCCCAAATAGCATTACTAAGAACTCGTAGTGACCATAACGAGTCCTGAATGCTGTCTTCTGAATGTCTTCTCTTCGCACCTTCACTTGGTGATAACCCGATCTCAAGTCAATCTTGGTAAACACTAGTGCTCCTGTCAACTGGTCGAATAAATCATCAATCCGCGGTAGGGGGTACTTGTTCTTGATAGTCAAAGCATTAAGGGCTCTGTAATCAATGCACATGCGTACTGTTCCATCCTTCTTGGGTACGAACAACACTGGTGCTCCCTAAGGTGATGCACTAGGACGAATAAATCCCTTGTTCTGCAACTCCTCTAATTGTAACTTCAGTTTGTCTAACTCCTTCTTTGCCAATCGGTATACATTAGAAGATACCGGTGCTGCTCCGGGTAGTAGTTTGATGGTGAACTCCACATCTCTATCTGGCGGTAAGCCTGGCAGTTCTTCGAGAAATACATCCTCAAATTCTGCAACTATTGGCGGGGGTGCAATCTCCATAGCCATGCAGGTTCCCGCCATCTTTCCTACTCCTTGTTCGACGGTCCCTCACATGTACTCGAACTCCAATTGATCTGGTGGTCTAAAAGTGATGCTACCTTTTCGGCAGTTTAGTACGGTGTTATACTGGCTTAACCAGTCCATGCCTAACACAACATCAAAGTACAACATAGGCAATACCAAGAATCGTGCTCTCATCTCTCTACCACATACAACTACCGAGCACGTTCTGATAGTGCTGGTAACCGGCACGATACCTCCTCCGGTAAGAATCTTCCAACTCCTAGGTAAGGGAGAAGTCGCTACTCTATGCATTGCTACGAATCTACTAGATATAAATGACAATGTGGCTCCAGAATCAAACAATACAGTTGCAGGTAATGATGCAACTAAGATGGTACCTGTGATAGCTTCCCCTTATGTTTCTTCCTCAGTAGCTGCTAAAGTGAAGGCTTGTCCCTGCCTTTGTCCTCCTGTCTGCTGTCGGTTCCGGTTAAACTTTACTTCTTGTGGGGCCAAGGGTTGTCCCCTCTGAAATCCTCCGGGTGCTGGTGGTCGCTGACCTCCTGGTGGGGGTACTGTCTACGGGGCTGGTGCTGCTGGCCTCGGTCCTGTCTGTAGTGTTGCCTCTCTGCGCTGCAGGCAATCTCGGAGAAGGTGCTGACTGGACCCGCATATCATGCATAATCCCAACTTCTTCCGACAGTATTTAATGACGTGTCCCTTCTTGCCACAATGGTGACAAGTCGGAAGCTCCTGGTGTGGGTATGGTGCTGCTCTCTGTTGCATCTGTGCTCCGGGACGACGAAGCGGTCCTCCTGCTCCGAGTTGTGCTCTGGCTGGTGTAGTCATGCTGGGACGTCTAGCTCCTCTGACGATGGCCTCCTGAATCCTTGCCTCTGCAAGAACCTCTTCATAAGAAATCCTTGCCTGTGTAGTGGTATACATCTATAGTTCAAAATTGAGTCCATGGTGAAATCTCTGGGCTTTCTCGAGTTCATTGGGTATCAGGACGGCAGCAAATCTGCTAAGACGGCTGAATTTTGCATCATATGCGTCAACAGTCGTATTTACTTGTTCTAGATATAGGAACTGGGAGTACAGGGCATTTTTGACTGTAGCTGGGAAATACTTTGCATTGAAGTACTCTAGGAACTGTTCCCACGTCTGGTTCTTCCCTACACTGCGCTCAATAGAATCCCACCAGTGATGGGTGTTGCCTTTTAGTTGGGCCCTCACTGCGGACATCCAAAGCTCTGGTTGTAGTTATGAAGCTTCTAGTAACATCTCTGTGTTGGCGAGCCAATCGGAGATCTGCTCGGCGGTCTCATTGCCCGAGAAAGTATCTGGTCCCATCTGTTGGAACCATCTAACAGTGCCACCTGTCTGGGCTGGTGGAGGTGCTGGTGCTGGTGTTGCGACAGGTGTCCTCTCTAGTACTGTAATCAGACTCTGTCTTAATGTCTCTGTTTGCTTCCACTGTGCTTGTATCATTGTCTGGAAGAACTGAAGCATTTGCGGCTGGCCATCTAGCTGTGGCATCTAGGGTTGATAAGGTGGAGGCGGTGGTAGTGGAATCTCCGGCTGTGCAGTAGGTGTCTCCTCAGATGTCGACCTCTCAGTCTGCGTCATCGGTATAGCTCCAAAAGTTTGTCCCTCACAATATTGCGTGGGGATTGTCTGGGAAGTCTGTCCTTCGGGCTGCGGCGTAGGATCGCCCTGCGATGTCTCATGCCAATGTATCAGCGGGGTCTGTAGAGGGGGTTGCCCTTGGGGTACTTCATCTCCTTGAGTGGTGTTATCTGGCACCGCGGCACGGGGTGCTCCTCGTCCACTGCGCAAATTCATCTTTCTGCAAGAGATAGGACTTCAAAAAGAGTACGAATCAACAAACAGGATGCAGATATTTAGAAGCAGTACGAAAGAAGTTCAAGGACGAATCAAAAGTGGATGAGACCTAATAATTTCTATCCTATTGCAGGCTTGTTGGACACGTTACCATACCACAAGCAAAAAAGAGAAGACCTGCATGGGGCACCACTAAAACCATATCACACCTCAGTCCCAAAAGTACACGGGACCAGGTCACGTGGCAATAGCCAGCTGACACATCTTCGAGGATATCCCAATTTAATGGATCCACGAAGAGTGCTACGCTGTCCTATAATACTAACAGGTACAATATCAGTCAATAACAGGTAATCTAATCTCATCCACAATATAAAGAGCAAGAAGTGCTACATAAACTGCTGGAAGATAAATACCAGTCTGAAATATCATATTACAAACCAAGATGTCTGGTGGGAACAAACCCACTGCTATGACGTAATAAAAGTACTGAAATGAGATATATAAAAGATAATGACTAGGGCATCGGCTCTAGATAATGATGCACCAATCCAGGCTGAAGGCCTACCAACTGATCACGAAAACTCTGACGGCTGTACCTCTAACTCCTCTGTGGTAGCGAATCTCGTCTCCTGTCCGGGGCCGTACACTGTGGGGTAGAAAGCCTCATCCAAATCTGGAAGGGAACCAGGTTCTCAGAGGGACGTAACAAGATACATAGAGACAAGCCATATATAAATACTGAATAAAATAAATACAATAAAGGTGTGCTAACCATCTAAGTGAATGCAATGTGAGGATAACTGTGAGTATATGGGAAGGTGTAGGTTAGACATATGTTGACGTAATTCACCAGTCATGGCAACCGGCTAGTATATGCCATACATGCCCCATATAACACGGGCGCAGGAATATAATAACGTCCGACATTCTATAGAGTGTGGTATCTGCAATGTCATCAAGTAACGCCCAACACTCTACAGAACGTGGTATCAGTAATATATAAATATGTCCGTATCACTCCGTCGAGTGTGGTATCAGTGAAAAGGAGTGGGGTGTCCCATATGCCTACCAGTCGTCCTCCCCTCCCAATGTAGATATACCAGTCAAATAATCGACGCGCATATCCCTTATCTAAATGCCAAGTCTCTATACTAAAATAGTCCTAAATTGCTTGCTAACCGTGATGCACGTCACACGCGGCGATAGATAGTCGATCACGCGAACACGCATCCCAACATGAGATTTATCACTATGAATACGTGTAAAAGTGTCAGGTCTTGGAAGATAATAGGGTATCATCCAATGAGGTGAGTCTGCTAACGACTAAGTCCATGTATACTAATCATCGACGTATCCGTCGAAATGCACCCGAGATAATCTCGAACGCGCATAGTTGTATAAAGCAAAGCAACAAGCATATAATACAACATTTGCATAATTTAAATTAGATAGTAAATATGGCAAGGTATCTTGCCTGAGTCTTCAAGAGATGAATGCCAAAAGCCTGCTCTGGTAGCGCCTCCTGGCTGATCCAAAGACCCTAGACAAACAATATAACACAATAATCAGGCATCAGATACTATGCAATATCTACGTACGGTTAATACGCTACTCTTGAATACTTGTCGCGAGTTCACTATTGCTCGAGTACAGCATTCACGTGCGCACTTAGCTAGGGTGTACACGTATTCTGTCTTCGGTTAACAGGTGTCTCGAGGCAATAATTATCCAGTTATGAATTATCCATGATTTATGTTCTACGCGGGCATGTCTTTATTCTCTATGTTTGTTCATACTAGGATTTATATCCGGGGGTTTCTACAGAATTACCTGTCCTTGGTAACTGGTCGTTGGTTTAGAATAATTAATCACTAATTAATATCTAACTAAAACTCAATTCCATGCACAAAATATTAACTAGGTTTATGACTTTATTAATACACTTCCATGCTGACACGGCAACACGAAGGAAATTACTAGGACACGAGAGAGACGGGTTCCACGAACGAGTACCTGATCAACCGAGCGAGGGGGTACGCTCACTGGTCGATTGTTCCCTTCGACGAGGGTGGCTCCGGTAGCGTGGACGGATCCGTCTAGCGGTGATGGGACAGTCGGGATCGGGGCAGTGCTCCGATCGAGGAGCGGTCGGGCTGGGGTGTGCACCAGTCGGGGAGCGGGCTGGCTGGGTTGAGCAGCCGATCAGGGAGCTGGCTGGCTGGGTTGAGCAGTCGATCGGGGAGCGGGCTGGCTGGGTTGAGCAGCCGTTCGGGGAGCGGTCGGGGTCGGGCTCGGGGTAGAACGGGAGCGGGCTGGAGCAGTCGGTGCGGAGGGTAGTCGGGGTTGAGGGGTCCGGCCGGTTGGGGAACTTGGTTTAGATGGGGAGGTCGGCTAGGGTTTTATGGAGGGTGATGAATAGTAGTTTATTAGGGTTTTGCATGAGGAGGTTTGTATTTATAGTTGGTGATGGAGATTATGGGCTGGCCTTGCGTGTGGGCTTGTCCTGCCTTGTTGGGGGCTGGTCCACGTAGCAGTGCACAAGGTGGGCTTGGTCGGATTTGTTTGAGGTAAAGTTGACTTCAATTATAATTAAATTAAATAATTGCAAGGCGCTCTCTCAAGAACTATAGCGTAGCTAAGGTGAGATGCAAGGGCGAGGTGCATTTTAAGACATAAATGGGTGCACATTAATCCTAATTAATGCTAAATAAACCCTAGCGTCTCGATTTAATTCTAATAAGTCTTGAATTGGTCGAGGGGGTTTACAACCTCTGAATAGATATATCCAGCTGAAACTTACCGAAAGTATATCACGTCCATATTACCTCTGATATCACTTTTATCCTAGCCTATCATTTATATTCTAAAAATGATGGGTCCGCAAAATCAGAAGAAATATCTTTATTATCTCCGGGAATAGCAGATTACAAAAGAAACAAAAAGTACATCATTGGGGAGGAGCAGTTAAATCGCGAATTTGTTACGTCAAAGCAGCCATCCTCTCATTCTTGGAGTTCAAGATGTTAGCGCGAGCCCGTTCCAGCCGTGCCTCGTCATCGCTCAAGCGAGATAGTTCGGACCGAGCATCAACAAAACTGGCGCGGATGACACCCGCATGTGCCAAGTTCTGCTGAGCTGTAGCCCCTTGGCCCTTCAGCACATCTGAACTGCCGACGTCTTGAGAAGCCTCTTCCTTGCCTGAGCGAGTTCAGCTTCCAATTTTTGAACCCTCGCTTCATTTCTCTCATATTCGGTCTGGCACTTAGCTAGCTGAGGAATGACCTCCACCAAGATAGCTTGCTCGTTATCCATCTCTTGCTGCTATTCCTGGATGGATTTGTTTAGTGATTCCATCTGATCAGCAAGTTCAACAGTTAAGGAGTCGTATTCAGCCTGAACCAGATCGTCGATGCTGCCTCGGGATAGTTGCAAATATTCGTTAATGGGTTGTTCTAAACTATTAACTATTTGCTCTAGCGCATCAGCTCTTTCAGCGTCATTGAAATTTCTAATCGGCGCTATCGTAAGCTGAGAGGACGTACGTAGAGCATCAAAGCCTAGGTTCTTCTCCAGCACCATGGATATCAACTCCTTCAAAGTGCGGTAGAATATGTTAGTATATTGTTCAACTAGCATAGCAAAGATTGGATGTACGCTGGGAGTCGCTGCAATACCGGTAAATCTCCCTTCAGAAATGACTGCAGAGGATGTTGCCACAGTCATTGCTTCAACGGAGGGCGCGACAAAAGAAGGGATACCAGCAACAGTTGAAGCTGGTGGCATACTCAACGAAGGAGGCATAATCGAGATAATGGGCTCATCCTCCTCTGATGTTATTTGGACTGCTACTGACGGGATGACATCTGAGAATGTTGCGGATGGAAGATCGGCAGCTTCAAAGCATGCTTCTTCGACGTCGAACACCGCCATTTCATCAGCCGGATCCGCAACAAAGTCAGAAGTTGTGTCAACTCCGCCCTCCCCAGAGATGCCCTCGCCTGAAAAGAAGACAGGAGAAAGTTAATACCAATTGGATGTTAATTTTCCTGAAAGAAGCGTAAAGACAATATTTACCCATGGCCGATGGTATGTATGTTGCGTCTGCAGCCTGTATAGCTAAATCATTTCTTAATGATGCTAAACAAGCTGTCATACCTGGAGAAGAAGGTGCACCAACTGACGTTTGAGGGTAGTCATCCCAGTCGTCACCCAAATCCACTCGAGGTTCATCGAGTGGAATCTCGCTAAAAATACTTACAGACGAAGGTGGGGTTATTCCCATTATTTGTCTAGATAAAGGTATATTGATTCTTAATATGCTCGGCCTCGAAGGCGACCTCGAAGCACTATCAGTAGCGGTAGTAGCGGTAGTAGCGGCAGCAACCGCGAGCAAAGATCTCCAGCGCTGTCAGCTAGAACTGTGGAGGTTCCCTCTCTAAAAGGGGAAGGACCTCTGATCAAAGAATTATCCCTAACAGGGGAAACAACAGGCTCACTCCTAGAGGCCCCCTTGGTGGAAGTACTTTTAGGACCTCTGACAGTCTTCTTCTTGCGGGGGGAAGGCTCTTTCAGAGTGGAAGCCTTTTACTTATTTGAGATGACGAGAGGCTTTGCTGGCAGAGCTATTACGCCTCTCAGTACTATCAACAAGAAATCGTCTGCACCGACAGTGTCTTCACCTTCATCAGAGGAGACGGAGGGGATCTCCTCTCTTCCAGTAGACTTACGAGAGGGCATCCTGAAACTTTCATACACATCAAAATCATGATGGAAGGTATTGATAGACGCATAAAACTACGCGTACGAGTGAAGAATGCACAACTCCATGGAGAGAGAAGTCACAGGCACAGCAAAGAATGCTCCGGTACAGCCTGTGATAAAATACCGCCATCCTCTGGCTCCATCAATGAGTGCACCTTTGGACTTGAAACTGGTGATAGGATTCCCCACATGCAACTGGTCGTACCCAAATTGCCTGGCGAACCGGCTAGGCAGATAGGGCTCCAAGTAGCAGTGGTCCTCACTTCTGTACAGCAAGTGGGAAGGTCTAATGCAGACCAACCAGTAAAAGGCTTCAGGAGAAAGAATAGTCCTTCCTTGGCCTCTATCCTGAAGTTTTGTCCCCTGTTGATTGATATGTATGGGGGGGACGGTACAGAAGAGCTTCCAACCCTGGGCAAAGTTTAATGCTCGCCGGCAATCTATGACGCTCGCCATATTCCAAAGAGAATTCTTGTAATTCAACAAGAAGTTATTTCCCGAACTGCTGGCAGAGCAGGGAGACATCACTCTAGTGTTGTGAAGGATTAACCATCCCATCAGATATAGGAATGGTAATTCCACTCTGGGATATCCTTCACGCTGTGTATCATCTACAAGCAGCCCATCAGTAAGGGCCCTCAGGCCAGCTTGTATTCAACATACCATGGCGAGAAGCAGGCCCAATCTTGCTCCAAACACCAAACGTACTACGGGCCATAAGGTGTTGCGATGAATGCGATTCGCAGACGCGATGCCTGGCACTACCCATCGGCGTAACCAGACAGAGAGGAAGCCAGCCAGTTGAGCTTCCCTTGACAGAGGCTTGCGACAATGCCTCATATAACTAAAGGCTTTCGTGCCTGCAGGATAACCCCCTATGTCCTCATCGAGAATATAATCTGAAGCCCCTACGTCTTCAATGAGGTCATCGATCGTGTTGGCACTAAGCATGCTCAAGAGGTTCAAGGGCTTATCTCTGCTATCTACAACCTTGTCCGGCTTAGTATTTCTGGCCTATGGAAGAAGAGGTAGGATGCCCACTTGTTGATATGAGCCAAATCAGAGGGCTTTTTGTAGAAAGTGGTGCAGGCAAGATAATGGCACATCAGCTCCTGGTACACCGCCACTGCCCGAGGGTTTGTATCCCTCAGCTCCCTGTTCGTGGGAACGTACTCTTCATAAGGAGTGTCCCCCATTGGCAGCTTTAAAATTTTTGCCATCTCATAAAGGGCCAGGCCCAACTCCCCAAGCGGAGTGGCGAAAGTCCCAGTGAGCGATTTGTATCACTTTATCAAAGCTAAGAACAAATTAGGGTTGAGAGACAGCCCAACGCTAGTGGCACTCACAGCCGCAAACAAGCCAATACTTTTCAGCTCCGTCTGAAAGTGCTTCAGGGCCCAGGCAGTTAAATTGGCCTATCGAAGATTTCTGGGGCTTAGCCACCTACTGGTGCGAGGGTTAACCTTGGGGTACACTCCTCCCTGCCCCCATAAAATCATTACAGAAAGTCGCTATTTGAAGCGGCTGGATCAGCAAAGTGTCTTCACTCGGGATGCTGCCCAGCAGTAATCCTCTAAAAGGCATAATAGGGCCTGAAGGACTGCTCACAAAGACTCCTCGGTTCAATCCTTTCTTGTATGAGATCTTTCCTGGCCGCCCATGAAGATCTAGAGTCAGAGTCCATACCATCTTCCTGGGATGCGTGGCATGGAAGAATGTCGAGATAGGGTAATCTCTGGGCATCCTTGGCAGATACATTACCGTACCCTCAGCAAAAAACACCCAATTTTCCTTCTTGGGCTTAGTTCGAGATTGTTTATCGATAACATCCCCGAATAAGAAACCTGGTTTCTTATATTCAGTCACATCTATGTATGACAGGGGCTCCCCACTGATCATACTCAGCAGCATTCATTCTCCTTGGGACGAGATCAGAGTTCCCCTTTCTTGAGGATACTCGGTTCCAGAGATGGGGAACGTAACATAGGACAAATCCTCCAGATAATTGGAATTCAGCATCCTAGCAGCAGAGCCTATCACTTCAGCCAAAAGAGGGATCTGCAGGTCCACTGCAAAAAGCAAAAAAATAAGTCAGTTTTACGCTAGACGCTACACTCTTGCAATATATGCCAAAATTTGATAATCTGTGCTTTTACGCCAGACTGCCAAAATTTGAGTTTTTACGCTGGAATTTAAATCCAGCGCGTAAAACTCAAAGTTTGCAGTATACACCAAAAATTTGACAGTCTGAGTTTTTATTCCAGACTGCAAAAATATGGAGTTTTTACGCTGACACATTAGGAATGTGGGCGTAATAATAAAACATCTCTGTGTATCATCTTCCTCGAAGAGGCTCTTAGCACAGAAGATGACCTTGCGCATACACGTACAACGTGTGCGAAGGGTTTTATTTCTCTCTAAGTCTTTACCTGTGATGCCCGGAGTGCAGCTTGACGGTGGAGCACTCCGTTCAGATCGGGGCTCGCTCAGCCTAATAGGGGTTGCTCGTGCTTGAGTAGAGGAGCGAGATGAGGAAGCAGCTTTCTTTCCCTTAGCAGTGGAGGTTTGTTTCGGTGCCATGGCAAAACTCAGAAAAGAGACAAAGACGAAGAGTTCTCAAAGAGACGAAGGGTTTTGCAAAGACTGATGAAAGGTTTTTCTCTCTCAAGACCTTGGGCTATTTATAGAGTTCAGATAAAACTCTTCGAATCCCTAACCAAATCCGACTTTTAATAATTGGTTATGATTTGGGACCACGTCAGCCTACCATCTGGAAAAAAAAAAGATGGACAGTCATACTGCGTAACAAATCTATGGTTTTACGCTCAAAGGCTACAAATCTATGATTTTACGCTCAGGAGCTTTTACGCTCAGAGGCTACAAATCTACGGTTTTATGCTCAGAAGGTACAAATCTATGATTTTATGCTCAAAAGCTTTTACGCTCAGAGGCTACAAATCTACATTTTTACGCTCAGAGGCTACAAATCTATGGTTTTACGCTCAGAAGCTTTTACGCTCAGAGGCTACAAATCTACGGTTTTACGCTCAGAGGCTACAAATCTACGGTTTTACGCTCAGAGGCTACAAATCTATGGTTTTACGCTCAGAAGCTTTTATGCTCAGAGGCTATAAATCTACAATTTTTTCATACAGAAGCTACATATCTGTGATTTTACGCTCAGAAGCTAACAGATGCTATGGATCTATGACTTTTTGCATATCCTAAAGACACGCAGGACAGAGTATGCGTATATCTTGACAATTTAGGTCTTATACTCGAGAAGGCCAATTACAATGGTTTACGTAGAAAATACTCCTTTTGGCTACAAAATATTCCAAGTGCCTGAAATACACAGATGTCAGCATTGAAGATGACTCTTCTTCTTGGGACATTGGAAGTTCATTCGAAGTCTAGCCAGAATCTTTTACATCTAAAGTTCAAGTATGGCCTGTTCGGTGGACATTTCTTGCCCTATTTCGAGGGATTTTCGGGGAAACCATTCTTGAAGATGATGGTCTGAACAGAAATTCTTCGTATCAGAGAAGTGACAGTTTAGAATTCTATGCGACTCCAAGTCCAAAAACAGCATGACAGTTGGCTCTTCAAGACAACTTAATGCTAAAGGGCTTTTTACGCATCTTCCGTTACGCGTAAAAGTCGGGACGTGATCGGATAAGCGTTTATCAGAGTCAGCGTAAAATTTCTCAGACGAGTCGAAGCTGTACATTATCAAACTTTCTCACAACAAATATGGCAAAATAGCAACGCGTAAAAGAAGATAAGTCTGTTGATCATGATTACATATGATGGAAATTCTTTTTACAAAGGATTTCTCATTAAAGATCACACTGGGAATCTGTTGTGCCAGGTTCTCATATTGGTGGAGATCTTTTTCTTCTACTATGACACTTCATCGGCTTCTGCAGCCGATGAACAAGAAAATGATTAATGGCGGGAGGATACAAAACTGGGCCTGTATTATTCAAGCCACCCTCCATACGCCATGGCAGCCACGCCCTAGAATTGTGTTAGGGATTCAGACCCAACACAATACTGGAAGATAGGGCCAAACTGCCTACCTACGTCCAGCCTCATAATGGGAGAAAATACAGCTAGCAAGATGTGTGGTCTAATGTGACCCTTCCTCTCTCCTAGACGAATCGCCATATGAAATTGCTGATTATCCCGAGAAAAGGAAGATATGATATCCTTCCATGATCCATCGTTGCAGAGGACATTTGCTCGAAGATGCCTTCTTTTATGGCTCCTTACATGCTGGAAGAACATGATCTTCTTCTTCCTCAGGTCAACCCAATGGATCTCGACAACCATCTCTTTCGGTGAAGGAAGTATGGAAAAACAGGTTCACTCGCTTGCCTTTATATAGGCAGAAGAGAACATACCAAATCCCAACAAATTCCTAAAATTCATCGAGAAATCAGCCTCGCGGAACGAGTCAAATTTGACCGTTTCATGCTTCATTTAAAGTATTTCAAATTACGAGGAATTTGAAAACTTTGAAGGGGGTCTTGTAGAAGCATGAAAAATACGCTGGGGAATTATACGCGTAAAAAAACCCCAACATGCATGAATCCCGCGTAAAACAGAGCTTCAACGCTATCCTGCATAAAACAGAGCTCCAACACTGTGTGGCATAAAATATGACTTCAGAGCCATTGGCGTATAGCAGAGTTTCAACGTTATTCAGCATAAAACAGAGCTCCAAAATAACCCACGTAAGGCAGTACTTCCAGACTGCTTTGGCGTACAAAGGTTACTACATCGCCATTTCGACGTAAAATATATCTGCTTTTAATGCAGTGTAAAGTTGTACGAGGAACTCTTCGTGTTCCTCGAATGAACCTCTTAGACAAAACAGTGAACCTGACTCCTGAAAAAGAGTATCGCACGACGATCGAGAGGACGGCTGTAATGATAATTCTGCACAGAGACTCAGACTGTCGTTTAGTGACATAATCCTGGATATAAGACGTTGTTTACGCATTCAAGGAATATGTTGCCTATTCTACACAGGCAGAGATAAGTTTTTACGCTCAAGATGAGACAAAATCAAACGCCACGTCAAAAGCTGTTCTTCGTACAGAACTCGAGGCACGTCTCTGCAGTTAATGCGCGAGATGGAGGCAGATCTCTGCATTTAATGTACGAGATTTGGTTCTATTTTTATTGACCGAGAGAGCTAAAACTAGGACTAATATGCCCACATCATCATCCCTACATTTTACGCCAACCAGGCTATTTACAACTATAAGAGCATGCTGTATGCTATCTCCTCAAAATACGCCAACCAGGCTATTTTCAACTATAGGAGTACGCAGTATGCTATCTCCTCGAAAAATGCCAACTCAGTCTATATTTGCAAAGGTACGTGATAAGGCTATTTGGCCCAGAATACGCTCAAGACCTCAGTCAGGAAGGATAATTGGCTAGTTTACGCTGGTTATCTACCTATGCAGCATCAAGCTTTACGCAGAACTTGGCTTTTACGCCAACAAGACAGCAATTTGGCTTTTACGCCAACAAGACAGCTACTTGGCTTTTACGCCAACAAGACAGCTATTTGGCTTTTACGCCAACAAGATAACTATTTGGCTTTTACGCCAACGAGACTGTTATTTGGCTTTTATGCCAACCATCTACGCGAGGGGCAGTTACCTACGTGGCTTGCATGTCGTGATCATCGATGAGCGATTATACGCGTTACCTAATAATGGGACACACGTCACACGCGAATTCAGGAGATCATTCAGACGTGGGTAGCAGTTATTATAACCGCCACGTAAAAGGTGCAACTCTCTCCGCTGTTTGGCTTCTACGCCGACTGGACAGTTACTGTGCCCGGCTCTATAAATAGAGACTTCCGGTCACAGGAGAGAAGGAGAAAAGGTCAGAATCAGAAGAGCAGAGAGCATAGACAGAGAGCGCCGATTGACAATTTCGGCAACGAGAATTCAATCCCTCTTGCAACCTTTGAAGCTTCTTCTTCTTCTATATTACTTCTTCGTCATCGTGTGGTCCAAGGGACAAAGTTATCGAATGCAGATCAGACTCCTATAGCAATTTTTCCCCAGAATTATTTTTTGTACTTAACATCCTCGTATAGGATTAATTGTACTCTCTTTTTTCTTGTTTGTAAACAAAGAAAAAGATTTCGTATAAACCCAGTTTTCATTCTTTTGTTTATCATCAAACAGACTCTTCGATGGAGTGGTTACGCCAAAGCACGCAAACCAAATTGACAGCTTGATTTCTTAGCACCTTCTCTTTCCTATCCGAGATTTGGACATGTTCCTCAACATAAGTCAAGTTGGGCTGTAGTCCTAACTGACCAAAATCTACCACGTGACTTGGATCATGACATGGAATGTATCATGTACTTCAGCCAATGACAGTGGTATTATGATCTGGTAGGCAACTAGACCAACTCACCTAAGAATCTCAAACGGATCGACGAACCGAGTACTCAGCTTCTCCTTTGCGTCGAACCGTATAACTCCACATATCGGTGATACCTTCATACATGGTCCCCGACCATGAAATCTAACGGTCGTCGATGGATATCTGCATAACTCTTTTGTTGACTTTGTGCTACTTTTAACTTTTCCTGAATTATGCAAACTTTTTCAATTGTCTATTCAACCAATTCTGGCTCAAGTACTTGCCGTACACCGACTTTATCCCAACAAATCAGTGATCGATACTTCCGCCCGTACAATACTTCACACGGTGCCATCTCGATACTCGATTGGTAACTGTTATTGTAGGCAATTTATGCTAGTAGCAAGTGACTATCCCAACTTGTTCTTAAATCAATTACGCATAGGCGCAACATGTCCTCCAAGATTTGGTTAACCCGTTCGGTCTGGCCGTCAGTCTGAGGATGATACGTGAAGCTAAAATACAAATGTGTGTCTAGCGATGCCTGTAGACTATTCCAGAACTGCAATACGAATCTTCCATGCCGATCTGACACGATTGAAGCTGGCACAATGTGTAGTTGGACTACTTTGTCCAAATATAGTTGAGGCAACCGATCAATGTCCCAGGAGATCTTGATCGTGATAAAATATGCCTACTTGGTTAATCTATCTACGATTACCCAAATTATATCATTCCCTTATTACGTCTTCGGCAAGACAACTATGAAATTTATTGAAATATGATACCAATTCCACTCTAGAATATGGAGGTTCTACAGCTCCCCGTCTGGCCTTTAATGTTCTGCTTTCACCAATTGACAGGCCATACATTATGACACAAAGAGTGCCATATCTTTCTTTTTGTCGTTCTATCAAAAGTTTGCGCACAAGTCCTTATACATCTTGGTACTCCCCCGATATAAGGTATAATTTGCATAATGCGCTTTCGTCAATATTTTCTTTTGAAGCTCTGTGTTGTTGGGCACACACAATCTTCCCTTCACTTGCAGTATTTTGTTATCGTCTTCCGAAAAGTCGGTTGCCTTCCCTGCTGAAGTCAGCTCGTGCATCTTCTCCATTTATGGGTTATCCTTCTGTGCGGACTTGATTCGCTCTAGTAAGCTTGGCTCAAGGTTTATTTGATCCAGTTGTACCCATCGGTATTGAACTCGGAGTTCGATACCCAAATCCTCCAAATCTTGCAGTAATAATTTGTCCACTAATAGAGAAGCCATATACTTCTGGCTCAATGCATCCGCTAAAACATTAACTTTGCCCGGAGTATAATCTATTAATAAATCATAGTCTTTAATGAGTTTCAGCCAAAGCCTCTACCATAAATTTAATTACTTTTGGGTTAAAAGGTATTTGGGGCTCTGATGATCCGTGTAAATTTGGCAAGCCATACCATAGAGGTAGTATCGCCATAATTTTAATGCAAATATAATTGCCGCCAGTTCCAGATCATCTGTAGGATAATTTTTTTCATGTGGCTTAAGTTGTCTCCAAAGGAAATTACCTTATCCCTTTGCATAAGTACACATCCCAAGCCCTGGCCAGATGCGTCATTGAAAATTTGAAATCCCTTATCGCCTTTCGATAATGTAAGACTTGGTGCTGACATGAGATGCTGTTTTAATTCTTGTAAACTAGCTTCAAAATCATCAGTCCACTTAAATGTCACTCCCTTATGGGCAAGGTGAGTCAGAGGCAATGCCACTTTAGCGAAATCTTCTATAAATTTCTATAATAACTAGCCAAACCAAGGAAGCTTCGGACTTCGCTAGCTGACGTGGGTCGTTTCCAGTCCACCACTACTTCAACTTTCTTTGGATCCACAGAGACACCTTTCGACGAGATGATATGCCAAAGGAACGACACACTACTCATCCAAAATTCAAATTTACTAAGCTTGGCATAGCGCTTATTCTCCCGTAGGGTCTGTAGTACTATTCTCATATGGGCGGTATGATCTTCCTTGCTATTTGAATATATTAGGATATCATCGATGAACACAACCACAAACTTATCTAAGTAGGGACGAAAGATTCGGTTCATTATATCTATAAAGGTAATAGGGGCTTTGGTTAAACCAAACGGTATAACAAAAAACTCGTAGTATCCATATCTCGTACGAAATGCCAACTTAGGGATGTCGTCTGATTTAATCTTCAACTGATGGTAAACAGAGCAGAGATCAATCTTCGAAAATACTGTCATACCTTGGAGCTGGTCGAACCGGTCATCGATTCTAGGTAGAGGATACTTTTTCTGAACTGTGGCTTTATTGAGTTCATGGTAGTCGAAGCACAGCCGCATCATACCATCTTTCTTCTTAACAAATAATACCGGAGCTCCCCAAGGTAAAATATTGGGGCAAATGTATCCACAATCCAATAATTCCTGGAGTTGGACCTTCAGTTCCTTTAATTCTGTAGGCGCTATCCTATATGTGGCTATGGAGATCAGCCTCGTATTTAGAAATCTATCAATGCAGAACTTAATTTCTCGGTTCGGTGGCATTTCGGGTATCTCGTCTGAAAACACATCAAGAAATTTGATCACGACTTTAGTTTTAACTGGGTTGACAACCCTCTCTGCATGTCTCCCGGATAGAAGCCAAATACCCTTCACAACCAGAATATAATATATGTTGGGCCGTAGCTGCTGAAATCACCATGGATGGCTTAGTCGATACCATACCACACAAATACGAGAATTTTGTCTCTCCTGGCAGAAGAAACATAACTCACTTTCCTGCGCAATCGATCGTCGCACCACATACACTAAGCCAATCCATTCCCAGAAATTTTTTGTAATCCTTTATGTCAAGAACAAAGACATTCAACGACAAGTTTCGACATCCAATACATATGTAGCCACCCCTACATATTAAGTTAGCAGGCATATCCACCCTAGATGGAGTGCTAACACTAAGTTTTATATTTAATACAGATCTTTTTAGTTTATGTTCTATAACATAATCAGCAGATATGAAACTATGAGTAGCACCAGAGTCAAATAGTACACGTACAGGAATGCCATTAAATAGCAGTATACCTGTTACGACTGTATCTGAAGCGAAGGCCTCTTCCCGAGTCAGAGCATAGACTCGGCCTTGCGCACCAGTTCACTGATTCTGATTTTGCACAATCTGAGGTACCCATAGCGCTTGCCCTCGATTCTAATAATTTTGGTGAGGCGGCTGCTGGCGCTGATAGCCCTGATTAGCATTTCCTTCTGGACAATCCCGTAGTTTGTGGCCCAGGTGACCACACTTAAAGTACCCCCCCTAAGGGACTTGACAGTTAGGAGAGGTATGCTACTTGTTGCGACATCGATGACAGTAAGGTCCACCATAATTGTTTCCTTAGAAGTCACCGTTGTTCGAGAGCTTTGGGCCATCGTACCTTCCCCCAGTATTTGATCGTTTATTATTTACATTAAGTACTAGTGGGGCGACATGAGTTGCTGCAGGATAGTGCTTATCCAGCTCCTTCGCACCGTCGAATGATTCTTTGAAGGTCTTATACTTGTGAATCACCACTTGTGACTATAGAGCAAGCTTAAGTCCCTACTTGAAGCGATGTTCCTTGGCCGCTTCATCGGTGAACCTAGTAGCAGAATACTGAGACGGGCCAAAAAATTATGCCTCATACTTTTTTATAGACATATCACCCTGTTCTAGCCTGCTGAACTCTTGCTCATTATGGCACTATTTTATTGAGGAAAAGTACTATTCCAGAAAGGCTTCCTTGAACACGGCCACATAATCTTCGTAGCCCGTTCACTTTCGCAAGCATGCATTTTCGATTTGCCATCAGTATTGTGTGTTAGACACCAACAATAGTTGCACACATGACACCATCTTAAGCCCAGTGATGTTGAGGAGTTCAAGATGCACCTCCGCTTCAGCTAACCAATCCACCACGATGGTGGCTTCTTCTGTTCCCTTAAACGGAAAATTATAAATCTTCTTGAACTCTGCAATATCTGTGGTAAAACTTTTCTTCTTCGTCAGTTGATTGTCATCCACCCCGACGATGTCCACTATCCTCGTAGTAGTGACCACTAGGGCAGCTGCATGCGTACGTTAGAATTATTGGCTATGACCGTCTGTAGCATCTATTACAGATCATTGATTTATCTTTGCTGGGCCACTCCCTGCTTATATTATGCTTCAAACATGCGCAATACCTTATCCATTGGGTTTGTCGAAGGTGCCGATGTTGCTGGCACTCTCGAACTACTTGGGTTCCCGTGTCCAGACTTTTTTATTTTTGTAAAACACAGAAAGAAAATGTTAGTCTCATAAAATATTAAGGACTTTGTATGGAGCATCTCATTTCGCAACAACAAAAATCTAAGACATCAAAACCAATAAACTTATGTCATTTTCGTAAATCTTAAAATCGAGAAATTCCGAAGGAAGTAAAACCGTGCTATGATACCAAACTATAACGCCCCAGTTCTGCAAAACCGAACGTCCTCGCTTGGGCTTCCTATATCCTGGTTCTGTAGAGCTGTCGTCCTCGCTTGGCGTAATATCGTACAAGCTTGGGATTGTACTGTACAAGGCAAGCTCGTACTCATTTCATAAAACAGATATTTGTCGATAGAGTATGCATCATTCACAGAGAAATTGAATACACAATTGATATGGAAATAGCTCTTTATTGATAATTCCTTGAAATAAAATATAAGGCCCTCAAATGGCCAAGATAAAAATGCCAGACTTGGCTTACAACTTGCTGAATATTGCAATAAGATACAACGTTGCTCCACTTGGAAGCTTCAAGTGCAAGGCTTCTAAAGGGTCGGACCAAAACTTTCAATATTCCCTCGTAATGGCTAAATCCCTAGCATCTGAGGATGCCCACAAACTTGGGTCAATACACAACTTGTACTGGTGTGTGGCCTCAACCAATCTTACATAAAAAGCCAACACTAAGTAAATATGTGAAACCAACAGTTATTATAATGTGATCTTGCTATTTTGCCTTAAGTTCAGTTTAACAATTCATAATGAACGAACATAAGGAACATAATAATTATCACCATTTGGTGATTTCTTATCCACGGTCGTTCAGCCATCCCTGTATTTGAGTAATAACTTACTCAGTTTGTATAAGACATTGTTAGCTATGACATATGTCTATATGAAGGTCATTGATTCATCATCAAACTTGGACTTAGAGTTGGTTAAGCGGCTCCCCTATCCGAAGGGTAGTGAGCCCACTTAGAGGTTTCCGAATCACCGTGCTACCATGCACATTGCTCTGATTCCCCCCAGGACGAACGGATTCGTGGCCGCGGATTACCGTTCAAGGAATTATTTCTTGTGCACAAGTTGTCCATGACCATGCATTTGATACAACTTCACTAATAAAAGAAACATAATATGCATGTATAAAAACTTGATAATTATCCCATAGTTATCGTTTGAGCCGTAGCTCGCCATACTTATTGCCCGCATCGAAACTTGTATAATATACCCTTCTATAACAACACAGGTTAATAGAATGTGATTATTTATCTTGCATTATCTTTCTGGGTTCTTGCTAGGTATTATTGATCATTTTGTTAAGCATGATGACTAAAGGATTCATCGAATGATCGAAGTCACTCACTAATTAGTGAATTGTTGAGAAGATAGATCTTCTTCTTCTGGACTTCAGGCGTGGCTCACAAGCTCACATGCATTGGCACCAACAATGGTTCAAAACTCTACTTCTCTTTCTCTCAGTAATTCGTTATGAAATGTGAGATAGTGAAAGCAAGCAATAAAAACCATTCATCGAAAATAATCAAGAAAACATAATCACAAAACCAACAGTGAAAATCAAATCAAAAACCAACAACGAAAACCAACAGTGCACGGGTCTTAAGGCTTAGACCCTTATAGAAAGTTTACTCCCTAAGACACCATGCAATGCATCTTGGGACAACTTCTAAGGATTTCATCTCATAACGAGGAATGACTCCCCATTTCTTTGTCCCAATCAATGATACAGGCAAGGTTTCCATATTCTATGATTCAGACTCGGCCATTCCAGACGCTAGCCCATACCGCGCTCAATAACGGTATCGCCGCGCTCAACAACGGGATCGGTGCACTACAATCATGTCGTGTTAAGTTATTATCACGCCAGCGTGCATCTGACTACAAATAACTTTGTTATTTCATAATACGATGGATGGCTGTAGTGCACGGCTTCCACGCCAGATAATATAGGTTCTTGAACTTGTCTTCGACTAAATCCATGAGATATTTCCAAAATAACTTTTATGAAATAAGTGAGAAGAGTCAATCAAGATGCATATAATATAGTCTAGGTAAAATTTGAGAAATATATATACTTCCATGATCCCGTTATCTAAAGTTCTACCAAGCCAATATGCCTTTGGCGGCAAATACTTCGGATTCCGTAATGCAAGAATGAAATATAGTTTCTCGAACTTACCTTTGACCAAATCCATGAGACGTTTTCAATTTTTTTTAAACGAGTTGAGTCAATCTCGAGGTCAATATAGAGAAGTTCAGGGAAATTACAGGACGAGAAAATATGAATATAATTATGTCGAGAAGAATAACATGAAAGCAATCATACTGGAAGGATCTTAGAGAAGCCTATAATCCTAGTTGTGGATGTATCCTCAATTCTTTATTTCCTAAATTGGTCACTGTCATACAGAAGTACGACTAACCTAGGTACTACCATGACTTCGTATACTCTACGAAGATGAGATCTGCATGGGCCACCACAAAAATTATGCCATGCTCAAGTCCCAAAATATAACTCATCTTTTTTGGAATTCCAATAAAAGCCCTAGTGTTCCAATAATAAATTTTAGCATCCCTTAATCCTCCTTGAAAATGATAATGATCCCCTAACTAGGTTAGAATTAGTTGATTTGTAATTACAAATAAGTATTTTAAATAATTTCTACTTTAATAGTATTAGATATTTATAATTGCTAGCATTTTATTTTTCTCAAACCAATACTAGGTAATGGAATTATTTCCAAACCCAATTAGGCTAATGGAATGGGCCACATGTGACTTCCTTCCAATAAATAGGATTTTCCTAATAATTCCTATATCTAACTATTGCTGATATATATATTAAGTAAATATATGCATTAGTAATAATCCAATGTTAGGTTAAGTAGACCGGGCCAGTAATAGATCCATTATTGGTCAGCCCAAACTGATTGGCCGTGTGGCCATAGGCCGAACCCTTTAACCCAAAAAAACTGATTTATGTTGGTCCATGACCAACTACGGCCCCTAAAATCGAACGTCCCTTCACCAATCAATTGAACCACTATTTATCTTCCCTTCTTCAGTCAGATGAGCTCTTCCTCACCATCGACTGACCGCTTGCTCCCGCTCTTCTAGAACCCGCCTAAATCTTCCTAGCCACCGCCTCGCCGAGCCCTCAATCGTCTATAAATAGGATCGGTTGCCCTTACTCTCCACCACCAACCACTATGACGGAGCCCTGCCCAACCTCAAAAATACCTTTCATTCTTCCTCCTCAACCATTCTAGTCGAGCTCAGGAGGTTCCAGTAATGGCGGATCTCCTCCACTGAGCCATTCCGGCAATCTTCTGGCAAGTGAAGCGCAGACTCGGTTGCAGTTCTTTCCAAATTCGACGACCGATCGATCAACTCGTGATTAGTAAGTTTTTCGTTTGAACTTCAAGTTCTCTTCCCATTTTTAATTGAGCATCGATTCGATCTTTTGATCGGTTCCTCTATTCTCCATCCGGTTATGGCATGATCGATAGAGTTTCATTTGATGTACTTAAGGGAATCAATCATCGGTTAAGAATCAGAGAATGAGCGATGAATCCATAGTTTAAGAGTAAGATCGAATTCCCTGATCGATTTAGGCTTTGGAAGTCTGTCACGCCCTAGTCCCAAAAGTTCGTAGAAATAGGAACACGTAAGCATGCCAGCCGCATGGATATGGCAACTCCAATATATGAAAACCAAAATCCATACGTACGCTATATTATGAATATCAATCCGCAAGTGGTATAAACATATGTCACAAGTCATAGGGTATAATCTAAATCTCATCCATGAAATCAAATATAAATAAATAACCAGTATCTATGAAACTAGATCTCAATATAAGTATCTAAGGATGATGGTTGGATGGAAACAAATCCACTACCAACTCGAATAGAAAAGTACAATAAAATAAACACAATATAAGAATACCAGCTAACAACCACGGGCTCGAAGAGAAGACATCCTCGAAACATATGTAACCATCCAAATCCGCGCTCCTGCAAATACTCAAGAACAGATACACCTGGAAAGGGACCAGGTCCTCAGAGGGACGTAACAAGATACATAGAAGCAAGCCAATTTGAATACAGTGAACATGCATAATGTTTAAAAATAAATAAGTACGTTGTACAAGACAATCTATATGAATATAAATGAGGACAACTTTTTGATGTATGGGCAAGGGTAGGCTACTCGATCTAATTCTCACAACTCACACACACGTCAGTGGATATCATCAGCCGACATACCTCGGGGGTAGCGACCCTCGTGACTCCATCAATCGACATACCTCGGGGGTAGCGACCATCGGACACGACCACCATAGTGCGTGCTAGTTAGTAAGGTTTACCATAGTGGGTAAAGCCCATACGCCTACTGATTGTCCTCTCATGATACCAAGTGCCATGTGTGTGTCAACATATCTAATATATAGTAATGACTGAAAGAAAACTACACATGCAAGGAATATACAAAAATGCAATAAATATACAAAAATATACTAAGCATGCAAAATACTGTAAGCAATTTGGCAAGATAACTTGCCTGATAAAAAAGCTGCAAGGTGTACTGTCCAGAAGTCAAGCACACAGGATCAGAAGCTATGGCCTTAGAACAAATGTCTCCGAATGCTGAAATAGATGTCACCAACGTTCTCAGAATAAGAAAAATAGCTAAAAAGTACTTTCCTTTCGTCCAATTTGGACACAGGGGCAAAACGATAATTTTGGGTAAAAGTGGGGTCCACGTGTTGCCCACTTTGCACCGAAAAATGTGTCAAGGGTAACAGTCTCTAAATGGAACAAATTATAGGTCAAACAAACTCTATATGTCAATACGAACCCAACGATATGTCCAAATATGGATTCCGATGGGCCGAACACAATTTTGCCTAAAAAGTCAACTATGGGGCCCGCCAAATGACGACTTGGTCAACTGTCTCAGAATTGCGTGAAAATTGGGTCACAGGACCAACACGTTACCACGAGTCCAATGGCATAAGTTTTGTCGCAATCTGATGAGCGTGCACAAAATGCGTACGACTTTCGTAAAAGTTACGACACGGGGTGTGTCCGAGGATACGGGCTGATTCCGGCGCGCACACACGTCCGAATCAGTTTTCGTAAACTCTCACGTGTCTGGTTACGCTACCCGTACCGTTCGGTACACTTGGTACATGGCGGGGCGGTCTCGTTTGGCGGAGCGTGCTCCGTTTCACAACTTTTAAAAATCTGGGAAGTGGGTTCGCGGGGTTTTCCAATAAATTTAATTCTGTCTACAGCAGTTAATAATCTAGGGTTATTTAACAGAAATTAAACTAGGTCAAGTGGTCTACGCATACCAAAAAGAATCATCGAATTCTCTGTGGTGGGAGATACGAACTCGGAAACATGGGTGATCACCGCAGTTTTCTGCGATCCCAGAACTTGGTCGATTTTTGCCAACTTTGGCGCTATTTTTGCCTATGGTTACGCATTGTTCGAGGTCTGCTATCATACAGATATGGAAGAGGGTTAAGAGGTGAGCATAACGGTGAAGATGGGGTGGCGTTTGGTTGAGCGAGGCAATGGAAAACAACTCCGGAACACAGGTACCTCGCTGTAGAATTCTGCAGTACGCGGGATCGCGGTCGTCGGGATCAGTTTGGACAGCCTGGGGGGGTTCTCCGGCTGCGGTGGCGGCGCTCTCTAGGTCTAGATGGGAAGAGGAAGGTTTGGATGATTTAGGTTTAGGATTTTATAAATAAGTGGTATATATATATATATATATATATATATATATATATATATATATATATATGAAAGGGAGAGAGGAGTGGTTTTTATTAGCCGCGGGGGGGGGGGGGTCTTGTGTACGCGGGTTGGCTCACAAAGGGCTGTGGGTCTACTTTCCTAAAGAGGCGGGTGCTTGCTGGTTATTCCAGCGGATAAAGCATGGATGGGTTGGTGGCTGCTAATTGCTAAGGAGTTTGTTATGGTTGGTAGTAGTTAAGGGAAAATAATGGTTTTTAATATTTATTAATAATAAATAGTTATTTAATAGTTTTCTTTTATTTTATAAATTCCTTTAAAAAATATATGTATATATATTTATATATACGTATATTCTTATAGGAAAAAAATATAGAATTATATTAATACACACCATTAAGCTAGCAACTACTCAAGGGGTCTCCTACATGAAATAAATTCGGAAAAATTCCTGATGGTCCCATAAATCTCTTAAGTGCACCAACACCTAAAATAAAAATTAATAAAAATCTATTTCTCCTAATTAGCCATTAATTACTATAATTAAATTATAATTAATAATTAAAAAGGGTTTATACGATTTCTAGGAATAGAGTTTTATATTCTACCCAACTTATAAAAATTTTGTCCTCGAAATTAAAACTAAGTGACGGTAGCACGTCAAGGATGGTATAAGATTTGCATTATTTAAAATGCAAGGCTAAGTTTAAAAGGGGTGGGCGATGTTGCACGTTGCATATCCCAAAAATTATAGAAAAATCTATATGAGCGAAAAATAAGTTTATTCGTGTGTCATGTCCAATGGTGTGGACACCTAAATGCTCTTTTGCATAAAAGCGCCCAACAATTGGAAAAGTTGTACAAAGATGAGAATTGGATGATGGGCACGTATAGGATAAGGGTATGAAATTTGTAGGAAGGTATTGGCTAGTATAGTGCTCCAATTATCGAAGTGTCACGCCCCGATCTCCCGTAGGCTATTCGGCCGTCCCCGCTGGGTACGAATCACCGCACCAGCGCTCCCGCGGGACGATAGCTTCGACCCATCCGGGCGTGATGCCGCACGAGCGTGAACCGCGCCCGTGCAAGGCCATGGTTCATTGGCTGGCGGTAAGAGATCTAAGCCATAGAGTCGCATAGATTGTCCGAGTGCAGCAGAATATATAAACGCATAAGCGAATGGTAACAAGTTCACTGAGTCGACAATAGCGGAAGCAAGATTGAGTACACAAGTATAAAAGTAAAGCAACTCTTTTATTCATATTGGAACAAGTGTTACAAGCGGCATATAGCCGAGATTACAAGTCGCTCGAGCACTCTCTCTCTCTGAAACATAAAAGCGTGCCAAGTGGCTACATTTGTGGGATGATTGAATAGACGATGTTCCAACATTATGTCTTGTATATGTGCTTCAGTTTCGGACGTAGCGAATGAGGCATCGCACCGAACGAGGTTCTCCCGCACCCTGTAAGCAATCTGGTGGGTGATCAGTACATGAATGCACTGGTGGGGAGGCTACTCGCACGCTCGACAAATCCAAACACGTAATATAAGTTCTGTGCACCAACTATTAAGTTGTCTTTCTAGTTGCCTTAGGATCAGTTTTATGCAAACATTGAATAGCCTAATCCATGTGGCAGTGCCCCGTGCGACATAAGAGAAAATACGGCGAGACTTACCAACTTACCATAGGCCTTCCCTGTCCAAGGCAAACATTGTTAACTCAAGCACAAACATGTATAAGCATTCAGGAGGCATAGCATATGCAAGTACAAGTGTTTCAGTACGAGATCACGTGTTGGGTGCACGGGTTACTCAGATTTCTTAGGTGATTGCATAAGATGTTCAAGTACTCTGTATGCCCAAATGTTGTTATACCATGATCGTTCAGGTGTTCAGTCATTCTCGGTGCTATGCAATGACTCGCACGCGGATAGCCGCTAAGCGATGATGACTTATCTATATGAATATGAGGTCACTGGCACGGCACCATAATGGACGGTCTAGTCTCAGTACGAAATGTCGTACGACGCATAGATCAGAACGTCCCAGGGCATTCCGTCCTATAGTAGGCGACTATCACGAGTTCCGTCCAGATCGAATTGGTGTCGGTGCCCCAGCGACCGTCCGCGGAACTAAACCTTCTTTCCAAGTTGTCCTGTGACCATGCAAGTCTCTAATCTTCAGGGTCTGGTCAGGTACAAGAACAAGTTCAAGGCAGGATATATATATATATATATATATATATAGAGAGAGAGAGAGAGAGAACAAGCTACATGGAACAAGTTCAAGTCAGGATATATATATATATATGTAACTTGTTGGGGCAGGATCAGGATTTCGCTCAATGTCGAGTATCGACTCCAACGAGCCATTTATTCAGTTCAGGACAGTATTGCTCTACGAGCTGGGATTTGGGATCAATGACTTGGTGCAAATTCCCTGGTTTGGGAAATGCCTTAGCGACCTAACGGTCCCCGATACATTCAGGTTATTCATGCACGAAACGACTATCGGATAGTCTTCCGAGGAGAACCTAAATGAATGCATGACAAGCAAAGTGTTTCACGGTCTGGGCATAGTTATGCAGCAAGCATTGAAACTAGGCAATATATATAAAAGTAGGCAAGCATGCACTTGTATAACTTAAGCATTCAAATTTGCTCGGGCCCGAAGGTAACCCGAGCAAAACCGTACGGGGCCTTTCCGAGCGACGTTATCTAGGGTCGTGCAGTGTAGGGAGTGAACAGTGCACTACTTTTATACATATGTGTCATTCTACCCAAGGCATAGCGGGTCCAGTTGAACAAGGCAAAGGTAACATGCGAGAGTCTGAATATATAGCAATATTTCATTCCATGTTCTAGCATAAGCAATACAAGTTAGGATTATTCCCTTAGCTAGGTGCGTTGTATTCTTATTAGCATACAGGGGGTGATTCACCTAGCGACTAGCATGTATCATTCCGTATTTTATGTGTGCTGGCTAAGCAAAGACAAGTTCACCGTAGCCACCCACCTTAGCGATGATCCGCCTCGGTCGAGTGATACTGGGAGCGAGCCTCTGGAAGCCCTAAGTCAAACTCCTGTTGGGACCAAGTCTGGATATCCTTTGCCTCAAACGAGTATTCTCATCTGAGCAAGGCGGGTTGGAACATTGCACTTTTGTCGTTTGAATCGGCAGTCCGCTTGAGCGGAACGGGGTATTACATTATCCACCACTCAGAAAAAGTCTCGTCCTCGAGACTTCCTGAGGGCAAGCCGCACTATCGAATTTCGAATCTAGCCCAAGCGCTGCTATTGGTACCACTAGATCCATTGGAACACAATCCCCTACACGATTCTTACGTCGTGTTACGTGTATACTGAGTAGGTCTCATTTGCGCCATAGCGTGGGACAAGTTTGCTTAACGCGGGGTACGTTATAATTTATCGGGAATGATGATCGAAGGCTGAGGCAACTTATACAAGTCATTATGCTTGTCCAGAAGGATATTCACTTGCACTAGCATTTGAGATCAGCATATCGTGTGTCTGGATCGTGCACATATTCGAAGCGTCCCTCAAACACATGCATGTTAACCAACTTAGCGATAGCGAAGTCTTAGCACTCGAGCTTCACATTTCTTAAGTCTTGGATCGTGCACACGTTCAAGGCGTCCCTCAAACATATGCGGTCAACCAAACTTAGAGATAATAAAATCGGACAAGCTACTTGCGAAAATCTCAAGGGTTTCCATTTATAAATCACAAGGATACTTCCGATAGGGTCCATCGAATCCCAAGTAAATTCCATTCCACTCAATCATGTATTTGTACTACCGTTAAGCATGATCAATCCGATACCGATTAGCGTCCATCCATTCGGGTCAACTTAGCATACGTTATCGTTCCCAAGTCTAACCCTAAGTCTTGCTGCCCCAGTTGTGATGCTTTATACAAGCAATATGGTAAAGTCGGTAGCACAGGTTCATTCACTCAGCACAGGGTCGTCTGCCTAATTTCTAGGTCAGCTCACAAGGTTATAGGTACAAGTTCAAGCATACGATACATCATGCAAATTTGTCGCACGATGCTCGCCCCAGTTCCTAGGGTCAAACCATTGTTCATTTGTACGGAGTATTCTACCCAAGCTCGTTTACTCATATTTCTAAACATCGAGCACAGATTTACCTACTCTCATTAGCACGTTCGTTTGTACGGGGGACGAGTCCGTTCAATAAAATCCAATATATATCCAAGTTGCAGGACAAGCCTAGTGGTTTGCATATTCTATCTCCTCAAATATATTTTGATAGAATCATATCTATTCCAAGCCTAGTCCACCAAGCCAAGATTCAATTCTAAACCTTAGATTATTTCTCCAAGTCGTTCAACCTGATTCACGTATTCGTTCACAAAACCATCAAGCATAATTTATTCCAGGTTCTAGGCTAACTAATCCATTGAAATATTTCAATCACTTGCATTCCAAGCTCGTCTTATCGTGTCGAACCAGAAGTCAAGACGATCCATAAGTTTTCACGCCTCGATCTTCCGCAAGTTCGATCATCCATGTTGGACGTGAGATCATCACGTCAATACTCCCGCTGGATAATCGTCCTAATCCGGGCGTGACGCATATGCGGACATAGAGTTACGCTCGTACAAGACAAGAACGTTTGAATGTTATGGCTATCTTTGACACGATTAAGACACCTTATCCTTTAACCTTTAATTCCATCCAACTATATATCCATCAAGTCAAATATGTTTACGCAATAATTTTAGTTCGCCTTGCAAAATCATCCAACTTCAATGTTATCGTTCGATATTTCCACAGTCTACTTTTGGCATTCCTCAATAACCAAGTTCAAATATTCAAGCCCAAGTCCTTCCATTTCTGATACGTTCTATATATCGAGTTAGTTCCTCCAAACTCCAAGTAAGATCCGTTATCGCTTATATCATTTCTAGAAACCTAATATCTCTTTTGCTTGTATCGATCATGCAATCGTCCAAACATCGATACCAAGTCAAATTTATATTCCGAAGCCAAATATCCATCCCGGGGTTAGCTTATTCGAGCGATAATTCGTTCAAGCTAATCCGTTTTGTTTTAATCCAAAATCGCTCGTACAATTTCAAGTTTCGACAAGTTTTTCTTAGACAGGATATCGATTTCCATTTCCAAGAATTTATATTCAATATAAGCCTTAAGGTTGGTCCAAGCGTATTCCCAAATCGTTCGGTTCAACTATCGTACAAGTTATGGATCCGTTTGGACGTTTCTAAATGATCCATCCACCACTCAGAATTGAGTCATTCCATCAAATCCTAAAATTGATGCCCGCATTATCGTTAACTTATTCACCATCTTGTTCCTCAAATTCTAGCACGATACTCAAATTCGCCTGATAAAATTCAAATCTCATTACATATATTCAAGATTGATAACCATCCAAGCAACTATATTTGATTGTGTCTTCCAACAAGAATTTATCGTTCGAGCTATTTTCCATAACCAAGCGTGATTCTTAATATTCGCCTAAGTGATACATCCGATGAAGTCTATCGATTTGTAGCTCTAAGTCTGACTTGTCTTATTCCTTAATGATGTCCAAATCTCGTTTATAACTGGCTTGCACCAAAGGGTCTCGGCGCACGATACCGAACATAACTTAGCCAAAAGGCTGTGTGCATAGCGAATCGTTCGAGACAATATTCGATTCCGCAATAACAAGTTGGGTAAACATGTACAGGCATATGGTTCGCACATATTATGTAAATCTTAGCACGAGTCCGTTCCCCAAAGGGTCTAGCACTGGTCGGCACAAAGGTCTTTCGATCACAATGTCGTACAAGCAATCATATCATTTCACATACAACTTTTCGAAAGTATTAGACTTATTGTTCGGAATATCCCATCGAGGCATTGAGAGAGTGTGTGTATATAACCCACGAACGATCTTTCGAAACAGGGATATTAGAAATGAAATCCAAAGGCGTATAAGCCAGGCTCTGATACCAATCTGTCACGCCCCGATCTCCCGTAGGCTAATCGGCCGTCCCCGCTGGGTACAAATCACCGCGCCAGTGCTCCCATGGGACGATCGCTTTGACCCATCCGGGCATGATGCCGCACGAGCGTGAACCACGCTCGTACAAGGCCATGGTTCATTGGCTGGCGGTAAGAGATCTAAGCCACAGAGTCGCACAGATTGTCCGATTGCAGCGGAATGTATAAACGCATAAGCGAATGGTAACAAGTTTACTGAGTCGACAATAGCGGAAGCAATATTGAGTACACAAGTATAAAAGTAAAGCAGCTCTTTTATTCATATTGGAATAAGTTTTACAAGCGGCGTATAGCCGAGATTACAAGTCGCTCGAGCACTCTCTCTCTAAAACATAAAAGCATGCCAAGTGGCTACATTTGTGGGATGATTGAATAGGCGATGTTCCAACATTATGTCTTGTATATGTGCTTCAGTTCCGGACGTAGCGTTCCAAGGCTTTTGAGTTGAACTCCACGCCTTAGTACGCACGAAGGAGGCATCACACCGAACAAGGTTCTCCCGCACCCTGTAAGCAATCTGGTGGATTATCAGTACATGAATGCACTGGTGGGGAGGCTACTCGCCCGCTCGACAAATCCAAACACGTAATATAAGTTCTGTGCACCAACTATTAAGTTGTCTTTCTAGTTGCCTTAGGATCAGTTTCATGCAAACATTGAATAGCCTAATCCGTGTGGCAGTGCGTCGTGCGACATGAAAGAAAATACGGCGAGACTTACCAACTTACCATTGGCCTTCCCTGTCCAAGGCAAACATTGTTAACTCAAGCACAAACATGTATAAGCATTCAGGAGGCATAGCATATGCAAGCACAAGTGTTTCAATGCAAGATCACGTGTTGGGTGCACGGGTTACTCAGATTTCTCAGGTGATTTGCATAAGATGTTCAAGTACTCTGTATGCCCAAATGTTGTTATACCATAATCGTTCAGGTGTTCAGTCATTCTCGGTGCTATGCAATGACTCGCACGTGGATAGCCTCTAAGCGAGGATGACTTATCTATATGAACATGAGGTCACTGGTATGGCGCCATAATGGACGGTCTAGTCTCAGTACGGAATATCGTGCGACGCATAGATCAGGACGTCCCAGGGCATTCCGTCCTATAGCAGGCGACTATCACGAGTTCCGTCCGGATCGGATCGGTGCCGGTGCCCCAACGACCGTCCGCGGAACTAAACCTTCTTTCCAAGTTGTCCTGTGACCATGCAAGTCTCTAATCTTCAGGGTCTGGTCAGGTACATGAACAAGTTCGAGGAAGGATATATATATATAGAATAAGCTACATGGAACAAGTTCAAGTCAGGATATATATATATATATATGTAACTTGTTGGGGCAGGATCAGGATTTTGCTCAATGTCGAGTATCGACTCCAACGAGCCATTTATTCAGGACAGTATTTCTCCACGAGCTGGGATTTAGGATCAATGACTTGGTGCAAATTTCCTGGTTCGGGAAATGCCTTAGCGACCTAACGGTCCCGGATACATTTAGGTTATTCATGCACGGAACGACTATCGGATAGTCTTCCGAGGAGAACCTAAATGAATGCATGACAAGCAAAGTGTTTCACGGTCTGGGCATAGTTATGCAGCAAGCATTGAAACTAGGCAATATATATAAAAGCAGGCAAGCATGCACTTGTATAACTTAAGCATTCAAGTTCGCTCGGGCCCGAAGGTAAGCCGAGCAAAACCGTACGGGGCCTTTCTGAGCGATATTATCTAGGGTTGTGCAGTGTAGGGAGTGAACAGTGTACTACTTTTATACATATATTTCGTTCTACCTGAGGCATAGCGGGTCCAGTTGAACAAGGCAAAGGTAACATGCGAGAGTCTGAATATATAGCAATATTTCATTCCATGTTCTAGCATAAGCAATACAAGTTGGGATTATTCCCTTAGCTAGGTGTGTTGTATTCTTATTAGCATGCAGGGGGTGATTCACCTAGCGACTAGCATGTATCATTCCGTATTTTATGTGTGCTGGCTAAGCAAAGACAAGTTCACCGTAGCCACCCACCTTAGCGATGATCTGCCTCGGTCGAGTGATACTGCGAGCGAGCCTCTGGAAGCCCTAAGTCGAACTCCTGTAGGGACCAAGTCTGGATATCCTTTGCCTCAAACGAGTATTCTCGTCTGAGCAAGGTGGGTTGGAACATTGCACTTTTGTCATTTGAATCGACAGTCCGCTTGAGCGGAACAGGGTATTACACGAAGTACGGTAAGGGACGCTAAGTGATATAATTATTACAAAATTAAATAAAAATAACGTGTTCTATCTCTAACTGGACTCAATCTAACATTAGTCTCACTATCTCAGCCAAGTAGGTCTAATTTTGGGTGAGGGGTTCACAATCTACAGAACTTAAAATTTATCCATCTATCACCTAAGGCTATACATCTAGGAAAACTATTCCTTAATTTATTTAAACATGTTATTCAATCCTTAAAGTTTTAACACCAACATATCATCTATGATATGCCCTTAATCAATTATAAAAGAGAGTCACTTAGTCATGTGATTAGCCTTATGGGGTATATCTAGTACTATCAGTGTCAACTTATACCAGCACGAGGTTTCATCTTTCCGAAATAGGGGAAGACGGAGAGCAATAATAAAGATTTCAAGGTGAAGGTGACAGAATACAAGTACGAGATTCAAAGAGATTAAAAAATTCGAAAAGAGAGTTGTCAGGACAGTTGTGGATTGAAATCCTATTTTTTGGTAATTTCCTATTTACATGCTCGTATCAGTACAGTTATGTAACCGATACGATGTGTCAGACATGTCTAGGGGCAAGTATATCCGTCTACTACCATATATCTCAATCCACGTAAAGTAGTCATGCGAAGAGCGAACCAAGCGCACTAAGGTTAGCTAGACCTTAATACACCGATTCTGATTAGGCAATTGTATCATTGTGTGCACCCAATAACACATATGCCATGAGCAAGCTCGATAAAAGAATAAGCTTGTAAAAACTAGGCTATAATAGCAGCATAAATCAAGGTAGTACAGAAAATATAAGTACGCTAGATTATGATGAGAGAAGTTACAAAATAATCCCAGTTCTCAAAGAAGATAAGACTCTTACAATCTCTATAGTAGTCATACTAAATCCTTGTCTAAGTCGATAGTCGACCAAATAGGGGTATGGGCTTCTAAGCTCTACAGTATAATAAAACATTATCTTCTTATGCTAGCACACAGTTAATGTCATTCAGCTACACTTCAATAATAGGGCAAAAGACTATGTGATACTAGGTTGTGAGGTATACTACCCAACTTATAATAATAAACTAATACTATAATTGCCTTAAGGATATCGTAGAAACTCTTTTTAAGGTCTACGAGAAAGGGTCTCGGTACTTATTTGGGTATCCTCTTATATTACTTAGGTCATGGTTGTCTTAAGTCTTAATCATAGTGCTCATAAATCAAGTGTCAATAGTAAGGATAGAAGCGTTACTGGCCGCCAAAGGGAAAGGGATATTAACCTACATTGAGGTGGGGTACATGTTACGTGATCTACAACTAGGGTAATCATCACAATCTAATTAAATAACTCAACTATCAGGTTCTAACTACAAGGTACACAATCCAAAATTCAAGATTGCAACTATAACTTTAGCAAACTATATATCCTATCATAGAATACAATCACTTGGTCTATAATTAGAGGTGTCAAGTGGCACGAGTTGAAAGATAAAGAGAAGAAACGTAATCAGTCGTCTCACACTAGCGAGCGCTATGGTCGCAGAGGAGCAATATATGAAATTAAAATAGAGGGCTCTAGATAGCATCATGGTTCTCTAAGGGGGGTGGTATGCTAGTTGCTATGTTCGAGGTATGATCAAGGAAAAAGTGTTGATTACATTCCTCTAGGCTTCCTAAGGTGATGTCTACTAATAATAAGATAATGATCTAAGTTAATAGTTCTCCAATACTTATCTAACTATGAAGGTTAGGTTCAGTCCTAATATTCAATTTTGGTTTTCTATTAGTTCCTCAATACTAGGGTCAAACATTATGGTAAAACTTCTAACTCTAGTAGCATCTATACTACTCTCAAGTCTTCATAATACATCAAGGGGTAATGGGATAAGGAATTCTAGGGTTCACTAGATATTCTAAGCTTAATGGTGTGTCAACACTCTAGTTGTACTCTTAATAGGAAGGTTTTCCTACTTATCATCTAGTAACAAGGAATTTTATATTTTGGGAGGGGGCTATACTCAAGGGATCGTCAGGGAAGTACAAGAATCAAGCAGGATACAATTATTCAAATAGAATGGACTGGAAGGAGAGCGAATCATAGTCAATTGTGGATGAGATCCTAAACTCTATTCCTAGGGGCAGGCTTATTCGGTACAATAACGTAACCGAGACAATATGCTCTTGACCTGCATGGGCCACCACAAAAATATGTCACGCCCCAGTCCCAAAAGTACGTAGGACTAGGAACGTAAGCATGCCAGCCGCATGGATATGGCAACTCCAATATATGGAAACCAAAATCCACACGTATGCTATATTATCAATATCAATCCACAAGTGGTATAAACATATGTCACAAGTCATAAGGTACAATCTAAATCTTATCCACGAAATCAAATATAAATAAATAACCAATATCTATGAAACTAGATCTCAATATAAGTATCTAAGGATGATGGTTGGATGGAAACAAATCCACTACCAACTCGAATAAAAAAGTACAATACAATAAACACAATATAAGAATACCAGCTAACAACCACGGGCTCAAAGAGAAGACATCTTCGAAACATATGTAACCATCCAAATCTGCGCTCCTGCAAATACTCAAGAACAGATACACTTGGAAAGGGACCAGGTCCTCAGAGGGACGTAAAAAGATACATAGAAGCAAGCCAATTTTAATACAGTAAACATGCATAATGTTTGAAAATAAATAAGTACGCTGTACAAGACAATCTATATAAATGCAAATGAGGACAACTTTTCGACGTATGGGCAAGGGTAGGCTACTCGATCTAATCCTCACAACTCACACACACGTCAGTGGACATCATCAGCCGACATACCTCGGCGGTAGCGGCCCTCGTGACTCCATAAATCGACATACCTCGGGGGTAGCAACCATCGGATACGACCACCATAGTGCGTGCTAGTTACTACGGTTTATCATAGTGGTTAAAGCCCATACGCCTACTGATTGTCCTTCCTGATACTAAGTGCCATGTGTGTGTCAACATATCTAATATATAGTAATGATTGAAAGAAAACTACACATGCAAGGAATATACAGAAATACAATAAATATAAAGAAATATACTAAGCATGCAAAATACTGTAAGCAATTTGGCAAGGTATCTTGCCTGGTAAGAAAGCTGCAAGGTGTACTGTCCAGAAGTCAAGCACACAAGATCAGAAGCTATAGCCTCAGAACAAATATCTCCGGATGCTGAAATAGATGTCACCAACGTTTCCAGAATAAGCAAAATAGCTAAAAATCACTTTCCTTTCGTCCAATTTGGACACAGGGGCAAAACGGTAATTTTGAATAAAAGTGTGGTCCACGTGTGGCCCACTTTGCACCGAAAAGTGTGCCGAGTGTAACAGTCTCTAAATGGGACAAATTATAGGTTAAACAAACTCTAGATGTCAATACGAACCCAATGGTATGTCCAAATGTGGATTCCGATGGGCCGAACACAATTTTGCCCAAAAAATCAACTGTGGGGCCCGCCAATTGGCGACTTGGTCAACTGTCTCAAAATTGTGTAAAAATTGGGTCACAGGACCAATGCGTTACCACGAGTCCAGTGGCGCAAGTTTTGTCGCAATCTGACGAGCGTGCACAAAATGCGCATAATTTTCGCAAAAGTTGCGACACGGGGTGTGTCTGCGGATACGGGCTGATTTTGGCGCGCACACGCGTCCGAATCAGTTTTTGCGAAATCTCACGTATCCAGTTACGCTACGCACAATGTTCGGTACACTTGGTACACGGCGACGCGGTCCCGTTTGGCGGAGCGCGCTCCGTTTCACAACTTTTGGAAATATAGAAAAAGTGGGTTCGCGGAGTTTTCCAACGAATTTAATTCTGTCTACAGCAGTTAATAATCTAGGATTATTTAACAGAAATTAAACTAGGTCAAGTGGTCTACGCATACCAAAAAGAATCATCGAATTCAGATCTCTGTGGTGGGAGATACGAACTCGAAAACATGGGTGATCACCGCAGTTTTCTGCGATCCCAGAACTTGGTCTATTTTTGCCAACTTTGGCGCTATTTTCGCCTATGGTTACGCGTTGTTCGAGGTCTGCTATCACACAGATATGGAAGAGGGTTAAGAGGTGAGCATACCGGTAAAGACGGGGTGGCGTTTGGTTGAGCGAGGCGACGGGAAACAACTCCGTAAAACAGGTACCTTGCTGCAGAATTCTGCAGTGCGCAGGGTCGCGGTCGTCGGGATCGGTTTGGACGGCCTGACGGGGTTCTCCGGCTGCGGTGGCGGCGCGCTCTAGGTCTAGATGGGAAGAGGAAGGTTTGGATGATTTAGGTTTAGGGTTTTATAAATAAGTGGTATATATATATATATATATGAAAGGGAGAGAGGAGTGGTTTTTATTAGCCGCGGGGGGGGGGGTTCTTGTGTACGCGGGTTGGCTCACAAAGGGCTGTGGGTCTACTTTGCTAAAGAGGCGGGTGCTTGCTGGTTATTCCGGCGGATAAAGCATGGATGGGTTGGTGGCTGCTAATTGCTAAGGAGTTTGTTATGGTTGTAGTAGTTAAGGGAAAGTAATGGTTTTTAATAGTTATTAATAATGAATAGTTATTTAATAGTTTTCTTTTCTTTTCTTTTATAAATTCCTTTAAAATATATGTATATATTTATTTATATATACGTATATTCTCATAGGAAAAAAAATCTAGAATTATATTAATACACACCATTAAGCTAGCAACTGCTCAAGGGATCTCCTGCATGAAATAAATTCGGAAAATTTTTTGATGGTCCCATAAATCTCCTAAGTGCACCAACACCTAAAATAAAAATTAATAAAAATCTATTTCTCCTAATTAGCCACTAATTACTATAATTAAATTATAATTAATAATTAAAAAGGGTTTATACGATTTCTAGGAATAGGAGTTTTACAAAGTCCGTACTCGAGTCAAACTTGTGTTGAGTCCTCTGGTCCCCTTTCTTACTGATTTTGTCCCTCTTCTCTGTTATCTTGAATCTCAGAGTTTTGGATGGAGAAACAGGGGATCGGTAGTGTCGTATTGGAATTTGATCAGAAATAATCAAGAGCTAGTGTTCGATCAAGATAGTAAGTAGGGATTTCTTCTCTTCTGAATTCTTTGTACATGTTTTAATTTTTGACAAATTATGAATCAAGAAACCTCTCTCAAATCAATTTCCTGTTTCTTCATATCAATTATTCGATGAAAAGTCCAACTGAAGTTTAGAACGCTGGACATAAAAGCATTTGCGTCCGACTCTAGAAAGCTTAATTCTTCACATAAGTTTATCGCGACTCAGGTTTGTTTATTTACTTGAATAATCTCTTAATCCTTTAGAATCAGATGGTTGTGGAGTCATATCTAGGATGAACACTTGGGTTTGTACCCTCACAAACCAGAGCTTGTGAAGGTTGGACATGGTAGTTTGTGCCTATGGCACAGGTCTAGCTCGGGTGCATGTCCAGTACGCCTCGTGTTGAGCATACACCAAATATCGGCCTGTGTAAAATGCAGAGTTCGATTAAGACTTTACTCTTTAAGAGCAGAGACATTTTCCTCTGTAGTTTTGTTGGGATGAGATTCAAATTTGAATCTAAAGGTATTAAGGATAAGTCAGTCTGGTTTGACAGGGTTCAAGTTCAGACACTGGTTTGGGGGTCAAAAGCTGGCCATTAGGCTAAAAATCTAGCACAGTGAGATTAAGCAAGAAAGGCAGGATTTGGGCTAGGGGTCCAATGGTCCTTAAGAAATTAATTCATTAAGATAAGTATAAGTATTAGAAAACTTGGCTTATCAAAGTAATAAGAGGACCAATAAATAGGCTTTTAGAATTATTTAATAACTTTGGCAGAAGTTAGAAATTTGTTAGAATTATAACATGGGATAATTAAGGAAGTACTTAATGTCTAGTCTAAGAATGATTATTTAGAAATTAGAAGGTCTCCTTGTACTAGACTATAACACTTGGAAAGTTGTCTTTTTGGAGGACCACATCTTGCCATCACCACCCATTCTGAATAATCAGGCAAGTACACTTTCTCTCTCCATTTATGATTTTGTATTTCATATTGATGGCACATGATCATTGTTTATTGATTGTCATTGATAGAGTCGGAAGTGTGACACTAGTCATAGCATGTGGTTTAACATTAGTCGAACGACGATTGACTGCTAGCCTGACGACGATTGACTGCTAGCACACTTGTTCCTTATGTCCAATTTATTGATTGACTGCAAGCACTTATTAGTGCCTTACTCACATTGATTGACTGCTAGCACTATCAGTGTCTTACTCGCATTAGCCCCTATATGCTATGGTCAGTGTCAGATTGAATTTCATCCATTTAGCATAGTGCATAATTATTTAGGTACATTTTTGGTCACTTGTCTATTTTTTTTATCACCTATTATTTATTTATTACGTCATATTTTGAGTGGTTTGGGTTATGTGTTACTTTGCTCCTTTTTGACTGAAAAAATATAGTAGGCGTTAAAGACTTGGAAGAACCTAGAAGACTTAAAATAGACTTTATTCAAATGTACAGATATATTATTTATTTTAGATGGTTATACCTATGGATGACTGTACATATGCATTTAGTTTCACTGGGTTTGTTCCCGGACATAACTTGTAAAAGACATGTAATAAAAGTAATAGTGAATTGTGATGATTGTTAATGATGGAAAATGCGTCTAGATATCTGTGATGAGTTGATCAAACATTTATACTTTGGAGATTATTGAGATCTAGACTGCTGATTATCACTGTCAACAACAGCGTAGGCTGGACATAGATGACTCATACCCGACTATTCGGTAGTGTGTCATGACTTATTTTTAGTTGTGGCCAATGCAGGTCCAGCCTAATAGTACTTAGGATTTAGGGTGCTATTGAGAACCTGTTAGACTAGAAAAAACTCATCAAAGTATAGGCCGATTGTGTTATATTATTTCACTACCACTCATCTTTCACTTAGTAATTGTTTCACCATGATTATTTTTGGAAAACCAAAAGACCATTTCTATAAGAATTATTTTAACTTGTAAATGTATATACGAGTATTTTCAAAATAAACACTTTCACAATGAAGCTTAATTATTTTATGAATAAAGAGAAATGTATGGTAGAATGGATAAAGAGAAATGTATGGTAGATAAACTAAGGAAAAAAATAGCTTGGTAGAATAGAACCTTGTGAGTACAAGTTTTGATAATAAGATCTTACGAATTATAAACCTTTTTGAGTTCGCAACTTATTTGGAGAGAGAGAATAAAAATATTGGAAGTGTTACTAAATGCTTGAGAATATCAGATTTACCAAATAATAGGGAATAATCGGATCATATAGGTTAATAGAGAACCATAAATGATAATGAGATCTTTTATAAAGATGACAATATGAGTTTTGAGGACTTGATGAAGATGAAGCAATTTGAATTAGTGATAATGAGAATATAGGAATTGAAGTTATGGGAACACTCGGAAGGATTAAAAATTTGGAACAAATTAATTATTGGTAAGGAGAAATGGATACAAGAAAAGAGTAAAAAAATGACTTATTTACAAAGCAAGTCAAAAAATTTATCAACATTGGAAGAAACCTAGTCACCTAACAAGTGACAGAAAATTGGTATAGATATTGTCAGGTATAATTTGAAGGGATTTAAAATTTGGATTAATCAAGAAAAAGAGTAAAAGAGTTCTCTAATAAATGTTTGCAAACGATAGAGGCTGAAAGGAGTATCATGAACTAATTTGGATATGGTTGGATATTATGAAGTTACCAATTATTGAGAAAAAATTTCTGATGAAGATGTTTTGGAAGATGAAGAATCTATGAACCTTTGAGAATTTATAAGACTAATTCCACTTGTAAAACGTATGTAACAAAAATATAAAGAGGGTTCTATCAGAAGAAATAGTATGATCAGAGAATTGAAGAATGATCAAAGTTAAAAATTCATTCAATATTAGTTGAGGAAATGAGATTAAGATATTGATATGAATTTCAACCGGTAATAACAAGTATTGAGTGAGCAATGATATAGAGCAACATTGGATTTCAAAAAAAAATTGTTTTGAAGTTCTTAAGAATTACAGGATTTTATTTTGAGGATATGAGATTCGCCAAATATTAAAAGGAATATGAATCAAAGCATATGGATTTAGAGAAATAACATGGTGATGTGGGACTAAACGACTTTAAAGAGGTTGAATTAATGGTGTTATGTATACAAATGGAGGCAAGGTAGTATTTCAGATCAAATCAATGATCTAGAGATCAAAAGGGTAGAAGATTTTTTATTAGTTAAGGAAACATAGATTGTATGAGTATATAGGAATAGTAAAATTCGTTAGCTATCTTCATATCTCGATATTATCTCTTTAGACTCCTTCCAATTATTTTCCTTTTCAACTGTTCTCCATATTCAAAGTTGCTCAATATCTTTATCCTCCTTATTGGATACTTATCTAGATCTATTTACATGATCATGCTACCCCTGAAATTTTGAGGACAAAATTTTTCAAGGGGAGAAGATTTGTAACTCATCTTTTCTGGAATTTCGATAAAATCCCTAGTGTTCCAATAATAAATTTTAGCATCCCTTAATCCTCATTCAAAAATAAGTATTGCTGATATGTATAAAAGCCCTAATGTTCCAATAACTTAGGATTTGTTGATTTGTAATTACAAATAAGTATTTTAAATAATTTCTACCTTAATAGTATTAGATATTTATAATTACTAGCATTCCATTTTTCTTAGACCAATATTAGGTAATGGATTTATTTCCAAACCCAATTAGGCTAATGGAACGGGCCACATATGACTTCCCTCCATAGGGTTTTTCCAATAATTCCTATAGCTAATTATTGCTGATATGTATATTAAGTGAATATATGCATTAGTAATAAGCAAATGCTAGGTTAAGTAGACCGGGCCAGTAACAGATCCATTATTGGTCAGCGCAAATCGATCCGCCGTGTGGCCATGGTCCGACCCCTTTAACCCAAACTGATTCATGTTGGTCCATGACCAACTACGACCCCTAAAACCGTCGTACCTTCACCAATAAATTGAAGCACTGTTTATCTTCCCTTCTTCAGTCAGAGGAGCTTTTCCTCACCACAGACCGACCGCTTGCGCCCGCTCTTCTAGACCCCGCCTAAATCTTTCTCGTCACCGCCTCGCCGAGCCCTCTGCCGTCTATAAATAGGATCGATCGTCCTTACTCTCCACCACCAGCCACTACGGTGGAGCCCTGCCCTACCTCCAAACCACCCTTTCCTTCTTCCTCTTCAACCATTCTAATCGAGCTTGGGAGGTTCCAGCAATGGCAGATCTCCACCACCAGCCACTACGGTCGTAGTTCTTTCTAAATCCGATGAACAATTGATCATCTCGCGATTAGTTAGTTTTTTGCTCGATCTTCAAGTTCTCTTCCCATTTTCGATTGAGCATCGATTCGATCTTTGAATGGGTTCCTCTGTTCTCCTTCCGGTCATGGCAGGATCGATAGAGATTCGGTTGATGGACTTAAGGTGATCAATCATCGATTCAGACTCAAAGAACGAGCGGTGCATCCATAGGTCAGGAGGAAGATCGAATTCCATGATCGATCTCGGCTTTGGAAGTCCACACTCGAGTCAAACTTGTGGCGAGTCCTCCAGTCCTCTTTCTTACTGATTTTGTCCCTCTTCTCTATTCTCTTGCATCTCGGAGTTTTCGATAGACAAACAGGGAATCAATAGTGTCGTGCTAGAATTTGATCGAGAACAATCAAGAGTTACGGTTCGATCAAGATAGTAAGTAGGGATTTCTTCTCTTCTGAATTCTTTGTGCCTGTTTCAATTTTTGACAAATTATGGATCAAGAAGCCCCTCTCAACTCAATTTTCTATTTTTGCATATCATTTATTCGATGAAAAGCCCAACCGAAGTTCATAACGCTGGACGTCAAAGTGTTTGCGTCCGACTCTTGAAAGCTTGATTTTGCACTTAAGTCTAACTCGACTCAGGTTTGTTTATTTACTTGAATCATCTCTTAATCCTTAGAATCATATGGTTGTGGAGTCGTATCTAGGATGGACACTTTGGTTTGTACCCTGAAAAACCAGAGCTTGTGAAGGTTAGACACGATAGTTTATGCCTGTGTCACAGGTCCAGCTCGGGTGCATGTCCAGTACGCCTCTTGTTGAGCACACACCAAATATTGGCCTGTATAAAACATAAGAGTTCGACTGAGACTTTATTCTCTAAGAGAAGAGACGTTGTCCTTTGTAGATTTGTTGGGATAGGATTAAAATTTGAATCTAAATGTATTAGGGATATTCAGTCTGGTTTGACCGGGTTCACCTAGTTAAAAAGTAAGTTCAGACTCTGGTTTTGGGGTCAAAAGCTGACTATTGGGCTAAAAATCTAGCACAGTTAGATCAAGCACTAAAGGTTGGATCTGGGACAGGGTCCAATAGTCCTTAGGAAATTAATTCATTAAGATAAGTATTAGAAAACTTGGCTAATCAAAGTAATAAGTGTACCAGTAAATAGACTTTTAGAATTATATAGTAAACTTTGGCAAAAGTTAGAAATTAGTTAGAATTATAACAAGGGATAATTAGGGAAGGTTTCCTTATACTAGACTCTAACACTTGGAAAATTATCTTTTATGAAGACCACCTTGCCATCACCATCCATTCACTACCAGAAAAAGTCAAATTAGCGACATACAAAAATGTCACTAAATGACAAAAAAATGTCGCTAATCACTTTTAGCGACGTAATTAACGACGTTTTAAAGAAGTCGGAACACAGCTAGTCGCTGAAAGGAAAAACGTCGCTAAACGTCGTTGACCGACGTTTTTAGCGACGTTAATGCGTCGCTAAATTAGCGACATTTAGCGACGCAACGTCGCTAATTAGCGACTTATATAGCGACGTTACAACGACGTCTTTAATGACTTGGCAATACTGGCATGTTAGCAAAATTAGCGACGTATTCAGCGACGTACTTAGCGACGTGTCCAGCGACGTATAAACGTCGCTAAACGTCGCTAAATTTTTGGTGAAAAATAAAAAAAATGTTAAAAATTACCAATCTTCCTGCAATTTATGAATTTCTAATTATAAATAGACTCGGAGCAACCCTCCGTTGAATTTTCTGGGTTCGTCGACCCTTTCGGTGGAACACTCAACACCGGTAAATTAACATACATTTAATGTGAATAAAAAGTATCACAGTCACACAATACACACAAATATTATAGACAGACCTGGAGCAACCCTCCATTGAATTTTCTGTGTACGAAATAATACAAAAAGTATATAAAATATCACAGTCACACAATACACACAAAATAAAAGTATCACAGTCACACAAAATGCATAATATAAAAGTATCACAATCACATAATAACTATAATAAAAGTATATGAAACATCATAGTATCAATCTCGAGGATATCTACTACGTTGGGGCACATACCAGTCCCTCAGATACTGCACATAAACAGCGTCTATGTGATCAATCTCCGCTACAGGTGATGGGTGACTGGAACTCCCCCTCTGAGCTGGTGCCTGCCCAACTGTAGGAGGCACAACTTCCTCCTTAACAACCGCTTCCAATTTAACAGCAGGTGGTATCTCTTCCTCCTTAACATTCACTTCCTCCTTAACAGTAGGAGGCATCACTTCCTCCTTAACAGTAGGAGGTGTCTCTCTCAAGCGACGTGCACGTGCTCGGGTCATGGGTGTCATCTTGTAAGATAGATGAAAACAAATAATATAATTGATAACAGATATAAATATATTGTCTAATATTAAATATTGTGTAAATTTTAGCGACGTGAACTCAAACCACAAATTGATCTCTGCCACAACTATCTATCTTAACTTTGGGATGCATGTGATGGTCTTCCATGTTTTCCTCATCCACAAACTTGACCGAGTCTAGATGGAACACAACATGATTAAGGTTAAAGGCTTGGTTTGGTTTTGCTACTGCTTTTCAAAAAAAGCAGACGCAGTGCATCCTGGATAATTCTATATAATTAATAGCTTGGTCTGTGTCTGCCACTAAGCAATAAGTTACTCCGGATAGCTACTCCACCACTTGCATGGCTACCAAACTCATCATAGATGAAACTAACAAGTATAATCAAGAAAGCATAGATCCGTGAGGAATTTGCCAGCCTCGGTGTCTCCCTCCATTCAAAATGTGTGTAGATATCAGCTTCTTTCGTGCCATGTTTCTTTTAATTGGTATGGATATTTTATATCTTCTTAATAATAAAACCTTTATAATACTGTAAGACATTTTTCAATTTAAAAATGGGGGTACGCAAACTACCTATGCCTATAAAACACAACCACTCTTCTCCAATGCAATTATGTCATTAATAAAAATTAATCATCATGTGCCCAGTAACAAATTGTCCTGAATCCACTATTGAAAAGACAAGTAGCAACAGCATCATTGCATACAGAACTACAGCCAACACTAACATGCAGCAAAACAATCTTCAGGGTCAGCACAAAAAGGAAGGAACGACAAGCTAACTACGTGTTAGATGATCACAATATGAACAACAGAAACGGTACCCAATCTTTCCAATAACCTAAATGTATGAATATTTGGTCATGCTCAAGATAGCAGATGATGGTTGAACATGAAAAAATTTAAAACAACTCTAACAATGAGTATTAGCCAGTAGAAAATACCAAGAGTGCAGTGAAAAGAAGAATACCAAGAAGGGATTTGACTTTGTTGCTTTGCAGGTGTCCAATAAAATGCCACTCAATATTTGCAGGAAGCTGCAAAAAAATAGAACTGTTAAATAAGATTTTTCTCACAGATACTCAACAGAACGAACAAAAATGAATTATCCAGTAGAAGTTTTTCTCCGCCAGAATTAGATCTACTATCATCTTCATCGCTATCACTTCTCTAAGTACTCCATAAATACAAGATTACCAGAAATACAGAAGCTTAATGCTTAACAAATCTAATGTAGAAGGTTCAATAACTTCATAATATTTAGAATATATAGTAACATTAATAAGTAGAGTAACTTATAGTGTTCAATAAGTAACAAAAAGTATAACCTTACATTATAGTGTAAGACAATAGTTATGATTAACTGCCACGTACGCAATAGATCAAAAATCCTAACCCTAACCCCAGGTCAAAAACTCTAACCCTAACCTGAGGTCAAAAACCCTAACCCTAACCCCAGTTCAAAAACTCTAACCCTAACCCTAACCCTAGGTCCTGATCCCAGGTCGTGTCAGTTTTGGGTTAGGATTGGTGTCACGTGTGTGTGTGTGTCGTGTTTGTGTCATGTGTGTCCTATGAGAGAGAGAGAGAGAGAGAGAGTTTGGGTTTACTTAGACGAGGAGGAGGAGGAGGAGGAGGAGGAGGAGGAGGAGGGGGACGCCGGTCGCCGGAGAGGGGGGGAACGCGGGTTTTGAAATTTTGGAAAATTTCGACAGAAGGGGGGAATCGGAATCGATCCCTAATTATTGAAATATTAGCACGTTTAGCGACGTCAACTAATGACGTCGCTAAAATATATATTTTAGCAACGTTTACACGTCGCTAAAGACGTCACTAAATATTTAAAATATAAAGGTCGCTAATTACGTCGTTAAACGTCGCTCATTTATAAACTTCAGCGACGTGTACACGTCGCTAAATACGTCGCTAAATATTTAAAAGATTAACGTCGCTAAACGTCGCTAAATTATAAAATTCAGCGACGTTTAGCGACCATAGATAACTTATAGCGACTATTCTTGTAAAAACTTAAATTTTAGTCGCTAAACGTCGCTATATGTCGCCAAACAGCGACGTTTAGCGACGTTATTCTTTGGAGTCGCTGATAGCGACGTTTTTCTTTGACGTCGCTAAAAAATATTGCTAATCCCGCTAATTTTAGTAGTGATTCCGAAGAATCAGGCAAGTACACTTTCCTTCTCCATTTACGATTTTGCATTTCATATTGATGACACATGGTCATTGTTTATTGATTGTCATTGATAGAGTTGGGAGAGTAACACTAGTCATAGAATGTGGTTTACCATTAGCCGGACGATGATTTTTTGCTAGCACACTTGTGCCTTACGCCCAATTTATTGATTGACTGCTATCACTTATCAGCGCCTTACTCACATTGATTGACTTCTAGCACTATCAATGCCTTACCCGCATTAGCCCCTACATGTTATGGTCAGTGTAAGATTGCATTTCATCCATTTAGCATAGTGGATGATTGTTTAGGTATATTATTGGTCACTGGTTTATTTTTAGATATTATATATTATTTATTTATTGCATCATATTGTGAGTGGTTTAGGTTATGTGTTACTTTGCTCCTTCCTGACTGAAAAAAATATGGCAGGTGTTAAAGACTTGGAAGAACCTAGAAGACTTTGAATAGACTTTATTCAAATATACAAATGTATTATTTATTTTGGATGGTTGTACCTATGGATGACTATACATATAATGTTGCCTCTAGTTTCATCTGGTTTATTCCCGGACATCACTTGTAAAAGACATATAATAAAAGTAATAGTGGATTGTGATGATTGTTCATGATAAGAAACGAGTCCAGATAGTTGTGATGAGTTGATCAAACTTGTATAAATTGGAGATTATTGAGGTCTAGACAACTGACTATCGCTGTCAACGACAGCGTAGAATTGACATGAATGGCTCATATCCGACTATTCGGGAGCGGGTCGTGACACAAAATTCACGGGACCAGGATACGTGGTAATGGCCAGCTACGCATTCAAGTGGACTCTAGTCCGACTCGAATACGTATAAGCTGCCTATATGATACCCAAATTTTTATCTATAATATATCATCCACAACACTATCTAAAATACTGTGAACTAGGAATGAATATAACTGCGGTAGAATGATAAGATTGTATCAACTGGCGATACCTGAATCCCGAAGTAGTCCCCAATACTTTGTCAGCCCTCAACAATAACCTAGAAGGAAACCAGATCCTCAAAGGGACGTAATATGATACAAAAATACAAGCCGAATGAAATACAGTAAATAAACATATAGACGGGTACTGAGTACAACTGTAATATATGATTGGTTATACTAATACTAACCAATCTATGTGAATGCAATTGAGGTCAGTACTTGCACACATGAAAGTTGTGGATAAATATGATAGGCCTAGCACTCCTCCAAGGCTAGAACCCATTTGTCTATACAAGACATCTAGATTGCATAGCCTTGAACAAACTCCGAGGCCAACTATGTATATCATCATAAAAAATTTACATACGTCCAGTAGTTGTCATCCCCACCCAATGCTCTAAATCAATCAAGTCTATCACAATAATTTGAAACAACTATACAAGCAACTCGATGAAACAAACATCATGCAAGCAATATGAATATTCGTGTCTCAAGCCTATCATCTATCAACAGGTCAAATAGGTCAACAGAAATATTATTATGACAACAGATCAATGGAACAGTAGCAAATAAAATAAAATAAAATAAAATAATGATAATGACGAAAGGAACAAGCTCAAACATGTAAATATTGTAATAATAAGGCAAGGTAAAGTTACTTGGAGTTTCCTCTAAGGTGTTCCTGAGACTACAAGTACCAAAGGTCGTAGCCAATCCTAATCACGAACTACAGTTGCTAATGTCCACAAGGAATCTACCAGCCCAAATCAAATAAGCAAGAATCATTACACAGTACGTATATAATATCAAAGTCCTTATTAGGGTCTGTTTTGAACATAGTTATACATATTTATAAATTTGTACATAAGTAAAAAGTCAAATATACGCCTTCACACCTTATATATGAATTAATTACTATACGCCTTCACACCTTATATAATATATGGTACAAAATATATTAGGTTATAGTATCTTTTTATAAATGTTGGTTTTATAATGAAGAATTTATTTAGTATATGATTAAATAATGCATGGGCATGCACAAGTAGGGAATAGTTTAGTAGACTTCCATACACACGTCACAAAAATAAGTGGTTCTAGGAGGAGGGATGAGCTTATACAAAATTACTACAAATACTAAATTTGATTTCTGACATGTTAATGCAGACCAAATTTCCTGTACCACATATTCTATTTCATATTCTGTTTCTACCCTATTACATGTGGATCCCAGTCAATATAAAACAAAAAAAAGTCCCACATATACAAGAGTGGAAATAAAATATAAGACAAAATATGTGAAACAACAGATCTGGTCACATGTGGACCTCCTTTCCTCACATATATAGCTATATTCAATACATGTGTATATAAATTATATACATAATATCATACTTAATATACGTGTAAAAGAACTAAAAAAAAGAACATATGATGATATTACGATGCATTCAGCAACTCCAGCGGAAACGAGTCATCCCTGAGAACTCGAACTTGGCAGAGGGGGTTCTGACGACACGGAGAACACGTGCGAGCACTGGCGTCCTAGCTATAGACCGGTGAGCGAGAACGGTGTTGGTCGTCCAACTGGTTCTCGAGGGTGTGGACGCGGCTACAGCGATCGACAGGCCAATGAGGAGGCACCTGACGGTGCTCAGTGCGGGCGCGACGTCCGCTCAGGTTGTCCGTGGCTCGTCCGACGAGGTAGTCGGCGTCCATGTCGGTTCCCGCGTCGGTCCAGAGCGTAGCGACAAGGCTGACGAGTCATGGGGTTGGCCGATGGTCCTCTATCGAGTCGTGTAGAGGTCGTGGGAAGACTGGATGGTGGTTCTATTGTGGCGGCAGAGAAAAGGCGAAGTTGTCATCGGAATTGGCTAGGGTCGAGGTCTTCCACGGAGCCACAAAGGGTCGCCCAGGCACTGGGAGGGTCGGGCTGATGGTAGCACGGGTGACCGGAGGTTGCTCCGATGGTGGTGGCCTGTGGAGGACGATGGTGGTGGTCGTATGGTTGGTGTTGTTATGAATGAATAATAGAAGTAGGACCTGATGAAGAAGAAGAAGAAGAAGAAGATGATGGGAATGAAGGAGAAGGTTGGGAATGCTGTGAAGGAGAAGAATTCATGAATAGGAAGTAAGGGGTGTAAAGTGAACATAACGGTCTATCGTTGGTCCGAGTCCAATCCGATAAATAGTCCGACTGTGGATTGTCTGTATCATTATATGAATCGAACTTGAACAAAAATACTAGTTCGATCCTTTAATGAACTCGAGCTCGATCATATACTTGTCCGTCACAAATATATCCATAAACATAAATAATAAAATAATTATTTTATTTTATTATTATTGTGAAAATATAAAAAACATTCGTCCAAACTTGTCAGGTCAGATCCAGTTGCTAGCTTCAAGTTCAAAGTCGCACATAAAACCTCCATATCTGCAAACTCACAATGCATCCATACACTAGCGACTTGATTTCAAAAATTTGCTTTTGGATCTTCCTATTCTAGTGCTCCATCGACTGGTCAGCAAACAATCTTACCGTTTTTTTTCCACGAAGTTGCTAGTGTATGCATGCATACACTAACTATAGTGCATGCAGGTTTCAAAAATCCAGCCGCTGGTTTCAAAAACCGTAGTTAAGACCGGCCAGCTCCTTTTTCAATTTTCAAATTGCCAACTATCCATTCTTAATTACTATTTACTTACCATTTACAATCCAAAGTTTTGGCTCTTAGTCTTCCACTACCCACTGGACTAACAATTCATATATTTATTGTTCTCCAAACATTGTGACTTAGTCTTCCACTACACACTATACTGATCATTCCGCATAAAGCAAATTTAGGAGAAAAGTATAACAATATCCGGTCGGAGTCCGGTCTGTCTGAAAAAATCTAGCGAGTCAAACACGAGCCTAGTTAATTTATAACGGATCGAGCCTGAACATTGATATTTGGATCCGATCTAGACCGAGCCGAACTAATGTCCGTCCGAGTTCAATTTCGATCCGAGCTTGAGCATGAAATTATTCGAGTCTGTTCTGTCCGTTTACAGCCTTAATAGGAAGGAGTGTAAGAATGATGAAGAAGGAATGGACAAGGGAATCATTTGGCTTTTGTGGCTAGGATTTTGCTTTTATATATATATATATATATATATATATATATATATATATATATATTGAGAGAAAAAAAATATATGGGCATGGACCAAGATAAATTTAAGGGAAAGGAAAAGTAAAAAAAATTTGTAAAGAAAATTTAAATGGATACAAAAATCTAAAATTTGAAGGGGATTTATAATCTATCTACCTTAGAAAAATTCGTCCTCGAAATTTAAAATCGTCCAAACAAGTGAAACTATAACGCTCAGATCTATATCTACCTCTCATTGAGTAACCCCTGAGACCGACACCGAGGTTCTCGAGACCATACAATCATGTTTGGTTGTGCAAACTACCCAAATAATATTTGACACACATTAACCAAACTCTAGTATGAAGTAGCTTATTACCTAACCCTTTAGTCTCTGTCTTCAAAACTACTCCTGATGGATCTTCAAAATTTTCAAAGACAGACAAAATTGGAAGTTACTAGGACAATCATCACTCACGACACTATTCCCTGAGCCCAACATTCTTAGTCTTGAATCAAGAACCCTAATACCTTATTTGGGTCATTGGCATTATCAGCACCATAAAGATCCAACTTTGACCGGCCAGGTACTTCAATCGCATAATACCCTTTAATGCCGCTACACAACCTATCTATGGGGTCCCTCTTGTCTAGTCTTTACTTATTGGAAGGTGCCACGAACTTAAGACCAAGGTGACAATTTATGCTAATTCAACAGGCAAGTCATGGAATGCTATCAATACCAATGAATCAGCCTATGGTCCAAACTACATATCAATCCTCGAGAGTATGTGTATAACTTATTAGCTCTTAGTCGTCAAGATCTTAATTGTGTCAAATCCTAAATTTCTCAAGGCAATTAGTACTTAAAATCATTATCGCTCTTGTAACTTAGTATTTATATCCATCCTTTTACTAGTTCTTCATCTTGATTCAACGACCACAATGCCTTATTTGCCATCGCATTTTTCTTATTCGAATAATATAATTTTTTTCTTGTAGATACAGATCCTCGGAGTCATAATAAAATTTCATTGCTCCCATCATTCTTCTTTAATAGCCGACAGACATGTTTATCAAGGTCTAATCATCTAAATAGACGAAGGTCCCTACAATCATAATCTATAACATTCATCCTTTGCAATCTTTCATAATAACAAGCAATTACTATATGAATGTGTCATCAAATACCTATGATCCTATATGGACAAACAATTTAACTTATTTACACAAATTGGATACAATCTAGGATTCTTCCACCATAACAACCCAACCATGGTGTAACCACATGAACAAGTCTATTTAGGTCATCCTCCACAATCTTTTGTTAAGGTACATCTCATCTAGCCCTTACTAACACATCATCAGTTATTCTCACAAACAGTTAATCTACTTCGAGTTCCATAATTACCTACGACTCCTTACTATACCACCAACTAAGATAGTCATTGTCTCATTCTTCCATCCCATGTATAATACCATAATTCCATGTTATCGACAATGAGATCCTTCGGCCCATCTTCTTAAACCCTAAGTCCAATCTAGTCAATCAATCATACTTGGTTCAGAAGCCTAACCTGAATATCTTCTATGAAAGTTAACCCATCCTCAGCTACCCAAATATTATAATCACATGGTAACATACCCTAGTTAAACTATCTATCCACGGGGTTTGTCTAGTCTAGTCATTAAGAAAGATAGCAAGGGCCTACGGCTGGCTCGAGTAATCCATACCCGTATCAAACAATGTTAGGGTCAAGTAAAGTAGGAGGGACACAGTAACAAAATTTCCAAGGACGATATTTGAGGCAAACAAGATACATATGACGTAGTATAGGCAAAACCTGAGAACCATATACCTCTGTGATCATGTCGCGTGAAGTTATTGCCACGCCAGCGTGCATCTAACTATAAATAGAACTATAAATAGACTTCGTTGTTTCATAATATAACGGATGGCTACAGTGCACATATGCCACGCCAGATAATACAGATTCTTGAACTTATCTTCAGGTAAATCCATGAGATATTTCCAAAATAACTTTTATGAAATAAGTGAGAAGAGTCAATCAAGATGCATATGATATAGTCTAGGTAAAATCCGAGAAATATATATACTTCCGTGATCTCGTTATCTGAAGTTCTACTAAGCTAGTATGCCTCTGGCGGCAAATGCTTCCGATTTCGTAATATAAGGATGAAATATAGTTTCTCGAACTTGCCTTTGACCAAATCAATGAGACATTTTCAAAACATTTAAAAAAAAATGAAATGAGTCGATCCCGAGATCAATAGAGAAAAGTTCAGGAAAATTACAGGACATACGAATGCATTCATGTCGAGAAGAATAAAACGAAAGCAGTCATGCTGGAAGGATCTTAGAGAAGCCTATAACCCTAGTTGTGGATGTATCCTCAATTCTTTAATTCCTCAGTTGGTCACAGACACGCAGTAGTACGATTAACCTAGGTACTACCATGACTTCGTATACTCTATGAAGATAAGACCTGCATGGGCCACAACAAAAACTATGTCACATCCCAGTCCCAAAATGCACGGGACCATGCCACGTGGCAATGGCCAACTACCCATTCAAGTAGACTCTAGTCTGACTCGAATACGTATAAGTTGTCTATATGATACCGAAATCTATATTTGTAATATATCATCCACAATACTATCTGAAATACTGTGAACTAGGAATGAATGTAACTGTGGTAGAATGATAAGATGATGTCAACTGGCGATACCTGAAGCCTGAAGTTGTCCCCAATCATTTGTCAGCGCTAAACAATAACCTGAAAGAAAACTGGATCCTCAGAGGGACATAACATGATACAAAAATACAAGCCAAATAAAATACAGTAAATAAATATGTACACAAGTACTGAGTACAACTGTAATATGTGATAGGGTATACTAATACTAGCCAATCTATGTGAATGTAATTGAGGCCAATACTTGCATGCATGGGAGCTGTGGATAAATATGATAGGCCTAGAACTCCTCTAATGCTAGAACCCGTTTGTCTACATAAGACTTCTAGATTACATAGCGTTGAACAAACTCTGAGGCCAACCATGTATATCGTTATAAAAAATTCTCATACATCCAGTAGTTGTCTACCCCAACCAATGCACTAAAACAGTCAAGTCTATCAAAAAACTTTGAAACAGCTATACAAGCAACTCAATGAAATAAACATCATTCAAGCAATATTAATATCTGTATCTCAAGTCTACCATGTGTCAACAGGTCATCATAGGGCAACAAAAATATTATTATGACAACAGATCAATAGAACAATATCAAACAAATAAAAGAAAATAATGAGTATGACAATTGGAACAAGCTCAAACATGTAAATATTATAATCGTAAGGCAAGGTATAATTGCTTGGAGTTTCTTCCAAGGTGTTGTTAAGACTACAAGTACCAAAGGTCGTAGCCAAGCCTAGTTACGAACTACAGTTGCTAATGACAACAAGGAATCTACCAGCCCAAATCAAACAACTAAGAATCATCACTAGTATGTATATAGAACTATATATAATATCAAGTCCTTATTAGGGATTGTCTTGAACATAGTTATACATATTTATAAATTTGTACATAAGTAAAAAGTCAGATATGTGTACATTTATGCCTCACATATTTATTGGTATATAAATAAATAAATTAAATTATATAAAATATACATATATATTTATACAGCATATACATACTATGTATACACCTTAACACCTTATGTAATATATGGTACAAAATATATTAGGTTATAGTATCATAACTATAATACTGTTTATAAACATTGGTTTTATAATGAAGAATTTATTTAGTATAGGATTAAATAATGCATGGGCATGCACAAGTAGGGAATAGTTTAGTAGACTTTCATCCACACGTCAAAGCAACAAATGTTCAAGGAGGAGAGATGAGATTATACAAAATCATTACAAATACTAAGTTAGATTCCTCCATATGTTGATGGCACTCCTTTCCTCACATATATAGCTACATTCAATACATGTGTATATAAATTATATACATAATATCATACTTAGTATATGTGTAAAGGAACTAATAAAAGAACCTATGATATTACCATGCATTCAACAACTCCAGCGGAAACGAGTCGTCCCTGAGAACTGGAACTTGGCAGAGTGGGTTCTAAGGACATGGAGAACACGTACTAGCACTGGCGTCCAAGATATGGACCGGTGAGCGAGAATGGCGTTGGTTGTTCAACAAATTCTTGAGTCTGTAACAGCCCCTCTGCTCATTAAGCAAGATGATTCAAGACGTTCGGACTTAGCGAATTCAGCGGCTCGCTTGGAGTCATACTCGGCCGAGGCAAGTTCTTGCTCAGGTAGGTTGCTCCATTGAACATTTCTTTTCTTGGCCTTCACACTTGACAATTGAATGATACATGCTAGTTGTTAGGCGATAACCTGTTGCATGCTAATAAAAGAGTTCAACGCACCTAGCTAAGAGAATAATCTCATCTTATATTACTTGCATAGAACATGGAAAGTTAACCTGCCACGAGAATTTGATCTTCACACTTCTACTTTAGATTTGTTCAAGTAGGATTTCTTATGTTTTCAAGTAGACTATCGTACATGCTCTCATAATGCTTAACCTTTACACCAATGCAATGCTTGTCACTTAGATTATGCCACGATCTGAAAGCACGACACGAAACTTGGCTCGATCAGTTCAGACCAAAAAAATATCTAATAGTCATTTTGAGGCAGAGCTAAACATAAATAGTATTAGGGACTGTTAGGTCACCAAGGTAATTCCTAAACTAGAGAATTATATAAAATAGGAGAACTAAGAAGTGATAGCCGTGCTAGCAGCCTAGCACGGGTAGGGCGGGGTGGCTTGTAGCGGGCTCGTTACCTGAGCTGCAACCATCACCATTTATTTAGAAAAAGAGATCAATCAAGAAAAAGATTTGAATATTACATAATAAGAGATAAGATAAGAGAACATGCATGGTCAGGGACAACTTGTGCATAAGGTACAGGGTTTCTACGGACGATCGTCAAGGCGCCAAGACCAATCCGTCCGGGGTGGAACAACTAGTATAGTCGTGCTAATGGCCTTTCACGGGTAAGACAGGGCGGCTTGTAGCGGGTTCGCTACCTGCACTGCAACCACCGCCGTCTACTCTGACTATAGTCCAAAATAGCTTGTAGTGTATGTGACCCTTTATATAGATTAAGTTGGCGTACGAGCGGCAATCCGTGTGCATGTCATTATTTGCACAAGTCTGATGCACGATGCACTATATAGCCTGAGTATATCATGCCTGTGGCAAAGACACGTTCAAGACACCTCGAGTTTCATATGCGATCTTTTGATTCATCATATATATGCTTGTTTAACTTGATCCATCATTGGACAGGGAAGGACAACTAGTAAGTTGGTAATTGCTTTAGGTTACTTTTATATTGCATGACACTCTGCAACACGAGTAGGCTTTATATCATATGCTATGAAATCGATCCTAAGGAAAGACTAGTAAGACAAAATAGATGTGCACATAACTAAATTAACGTGTTTGGTTTTTATGAGTGGGAGAGAATCCTTTCCATCAGTACATTCAATGTACTGATAACCCACCAGATTGCTTTAAGGGTTAGGAAGTACCTTGTTCGGTACGGAGTTCCCTTCGTGCCTCTAAGGCGTGGAGCTCGCTCTAGAGTCTTGGAGCATTGCGGTAGGAGCTGAAGCACATATACATGACATAATGTATTGTTATATCACCTATTGTATCATTCCTTAAGTTATAAGCCGCTTGGCATATTTTATTGTATCGAGAGAGAGAGAGAGAGAGAGAGAGAGAGAGAGAGAGAGCTTGAGCGATTATAATATTTGACTTAGTGCCATTGTAATCTATGTTTCAATATCAATAAAAGAGCTTTGTTCATTTTATACTTATTTTTATTCAACTTTCGCTGCTTGGGGACTATCTGTGCAACTCTGTGGCTTAGCATTTTATCGGCCGTTTTGGTGCTTATCTTGTGCGAGCACAACTTAGTCTCCCGTTGTATCACATCTAGCGAGGACGTTCGGCTTCACGAAGTCAGGGCATGATAGATAGTGCGGATGCGGCTATAGCGATCAACATGCCAATGAGGAGGCACTTGAAAATGCCCAATGCGGGCACAATGTTCGCTCAGGTCATCCGTGGCTTGTCCGATGAGGTAGTCGGCGCCCATGTCGGTCCGGAGCGTAACAACAAGGCTGACGAGTCCTGGGGTTGGCTGTCGATCCTCTATCAATTTGTAGAGAGGTCATGGCAAGACTGGAATGGATGGGGGCTCTGTCGTAGCGGCAGAGAAAAGACAAAGTTGTCACCAAAATTGGCTAGGGTCTATTCGCCATTAAATGTGTTCTTGCAAACTTTGTATTTAAGGAACGAAAAAGAGTACAAAGCATCATAAACGAAATTATCTAAGTACAATATTTTGATCTGGGATGTGATAATGGACAAAGAGCATTATGGCGGCTCCTTTACTCCGTTGATGATTTGATGCAGGATGAGGAAGCTTATGTTCTCTCTTTGCTCATTTTGGTATGTTCTCTCTCTCTTTCTCTATGTTGGGTGACCCCTGCCTGTTTGTCCTGTGTTTCGGCATGCCACCTGATTATATATAGTCATCTTTGGGCGCACATATGTTGGGCCACGTGGATGCTAGTGGGTGCAACATGTGCCTCCTTAATAGGGTACAACTGTAACCGTGAGTGGGCTAGGCTGTCACGTGGGCCCTTGTTGGGATTTTTCGTTGTTGAAAATTTGGGTGATTCTCGTCCTTTCTAGGCGTGACTTGGTCAGCTTGACACATAGTCCGTATTTTGTTGGAGAGAATCACTCTTGTCGTAACATCAATATTTGGTATTCATAGAGTCTGAAATACATGTGGCCAGAGATGCATGGGACACATAGAGTCTGGGACACTTGGGGCCAGAGACGCATAGAACGCATGAAGCCTGGGACGTATGGGCCAGGGAAGCATAGGCCGCATGGAGTCTGGGATACATGGGGCCAAAGACATATGGGGCCTTATGGAGTCTGGAACGTATGGGGCTAGAGACGCATGGGGCCGCATGGAACCTGGGACGCATAGGGCTGATTAGGATGCATGAATATCACCTTATTGGGCCGCAAGATAATTCTGTGGCCCAATCTTTTCTGAGTTTTACTTTAGGACGCATGACTATTGGACGTATGGATGTATATTAAACTGACAAGTTTGAAATACTTTGAATAAGAAGCTTGGAGGAAAAAGCACTTTTGGTTGCATGGATATTATGTCGCATGGACATTGGGACGGCTTGGTCGCGGGCCGCATGGATGAGTGCTTTCAAGCTGTCACTAGTGCATTAACTGATAAATTTGTTTCAATTTTGTAGCGGATCTCTTTTTGGATTCTGAGCCATCTCCTGACGCGGGGCTCGAGACGACAGTTTTCAGGGAGATTAAAGTAGACCCTGTGAATCAAGACGTCAGGTTTACCTCATAACTTCTTGGTTCATTGTCTCGATCTCTTTACGCGACTTTGAGGCCTATAAATGATACCTTAGTGTACACCTACCCCCTTGACCCGTGACTAGTCAACCCTAGCCAACATATTTAATTAAAACGTTTAATTGGTATCTACGTAACTCATGATGTTGCGTAAGTCGTACTTGTGTACGTAATTAGCATAGTGTAATATAGTGATTAATATTTATTATTATTTATTTATTCGTATGCATCCAAGACGATACTACCTTGGCTGTTGGTTTTGGATCCTTACTTGTGCACACCAGAGTTCCAGACATGTATACCTTGCCTTACTGTACTGTTTAAATTCAGTTATTATTAGTTGCATATTTTATTGTTTTAATATTATACAACCATGCGCATCCGAAAAAGACTCGGGTGCAGTCAACGAAGGCGTTGACGTTTGGACTTGTGTCTGACCTAGTGTCTAGTGGACGCACTTAAAGTTGTAAAATTATCGATATAACTCCCCAGGCCTTGACACGTATCATTGCACGTCACAGAGTAAGTTCATGTAGGTACGCGTGCTTCATGATTGAATGGCCATCGGTGTGAGCAGCACGTGTGACAATTTTTAGCTTAGTGGTATATTTCTTTAGTGACTTACATTATAATACGAGATGTCCACGTCGTGTTCGCGACTTGTACATTGACATTGGGCGGAGAAGATAATTAGTAGGCATATAGGACAGACATTTGGCTACCGTAGTTTCAGAGTAAACTACGGGGTCGTGAGCCTAAGTGTTACCCGGTTATGGGCCATGTGTTACCTGGTTATGGGCTATGTATTACCCGGTTATGGGTGTATATGCTTGTCGATACATCCGGCAGAGGTTACTAGCAGCGCGCTAATGTCACGACCCGCACCCGGAATTTGGGCATGAGTCATGTGTACGTCCAGCCTACGCCGCAGCATCGACGGTAGAACGCTGTCTAGGTCTCAACATAATATATATATCCTGTCAATAGTCTCAACTCCGCATGGAGGACAATGATAATAATCCACAGTTCTATAAATATACTCAATCACAAGCTATAAGAATAATGGGCACGATGAGAATAGAAAATAGTTCTATAATAAACCAACCACAATAAGTCCAACTCAAGTCCTGGGTCTAGATGATCTCACAAAGTCACAAAATAATAAATACAACTCAGTCTCAGTCTAAAACAATAAATACAGAAGAAGTAATCTAAGTACAGGCAGGTAAGATCTCCTCTATAATAGGCAACTCCTCTGGGATTTCCGGAGTAAAATCTCCCTCTAATCCTGGGCCGTAATGAGTGGGGCACAAGTTCTCCAGGTCCTCTAAAAATATTATCCAGTCAGGATTGGAGCGAAGCACAAGCACTAACAGCAGTTTCATTAAATTGACAAAAACTATAAACAGTGTAAGAAATACAAGATAAGAATAAATGCTGAAAATGTAAAGTACTGGAGAAATAAAATAGGCAATAGAGCATCTAGCAATGAACAATAAACAGTGAATGCTAGAACAAGTGAATCTGAATAAAGAATAGACATCTAGCTAAGTGTTTGAATTATCAGTTTATTATGTGATCGGCTTGGGACTAGATCAGGCTGGTTATATATGATTAACTATGATTCTTGTAGGTCAGGCTAACCATATGGTTACCTATGATGCATGTAGTGGTCAGGTTAATCATATATAACAGCTATGATGCATGTAAATGGCCAGGCCGCACCCGACGTGAGAAGTGGGGTGAGCTATGATGCATGTAAATGTTTGGATATGATCACATAATTTACTGATAGTTCCCCATTCCCCAGCTAGCACGATGGATTCCAATCATGACTCCTCATGATAGGATCTAGGGTGCTAACCCGTGTATCCATAGTGTCGGAATCAAGTATGTAATACAACTGAATTATAGAAATAATCAACAATAAAAACTGTCAGAGAATGTACTCGCCTGTGGTCCTGAGCAAAGGGTGAGGATCGATGTCCAAAGTGGGATCACAATGACCTATATATAAGATATCAATGTTAAATGGTGTTTGGACTGATAAAAGTAATTAGTTAAGTTAAAATGAGGGTGTTAGGCCATTTCTAAGTCTTTGGTGAGCTGTCTATGCCATACTTAACCATACTAGTCATATTAACTATAATTGTCATTGATACTAAGGTAGTTAGTATATACGAGTTAGTATTATTCTTATACTAGCTATTTATATCATACATGTATATTAACTCATATACCTATGCTAGTTCTTAAAACCTTGGCAATTAAATACATTACCCATACCCTTGTATCTTACTTAGGTATCCACTGTTAACTTAGAGCCCTACTCATACTGATACATGCTTTCTCTCTTACTCCCTCACAGAAATTACACACACAGATAATTTACTTCCCACTGAACTCACACACAGCCACACACTCTCTTCCCCTATCTGATACACCCTACTGTTACACTAATTCTGCACACAGACACTGGTACACACTCCCTGTCATTGGTACTTAAGTTATCACTCACACACACAAAAATTCTCACCTAGACACTCACATACTGATATGCTGAAACTGCTCCCTGAAACTCAGTCACTCACACATATGACACTCACTCACAGGCACACTGAGACACTCACACAGATACAGTTTTCTGACACAGGGACACACACACATATGTACACTGCTCTTCACACAGGTATGCTCATACAGGAACTGGGAAATACTCACTCACTCACACAGGTATTTATAATCTAATTCCTACACTGTGAACTCACACAGGTACACTTAAGGTTCACTCACTCACACTCACATACTGACATGAATACTGAAACACCCAGACACATGTACACACTCACAGGCATTCTCACACAGGCATTCTCACACAGGCATTTAACACATAGGTAATCATATAGGCAGAAACACAACTCTCAGTTCACACACAGATACTCACTGAAACTACACACCTACACTACATAATCTAACTGGACCTAATTCACTGCACAGCACACACAGTGAAATACTAGTTATTAATACACTAGTTATACTGACCTGGGGATTTATGGGACACATACACACTAGTACACACAGCTAACACACTGCATTCTCACTGAACCTGGGACATTCCCAACACCACACTGCTACACTAGTTCTCACCTACACTGTCACACAAATCCTGATACACTGGAACACTAAACTGGTTTTCAAGATAAAATCACACAGTCACATATACTGAAATCACTCCCAGGCACTCCTCACTGCTGATAACACACGATACACTCTGCTACACACAACCACAGTTCCCTCACTGCACATAATACCTCACACACACTGATAACTTAATCCTACACACTAAGACACTCTGACACACACACTGTTAATATGCATACTGATACTAAGCTACACCCAACACAAACCAATGTATCACAACCTACCTATTAACACATACACATAGTTCTCCCCTAATTCGAATGTGCACCATGAAAACCCCAAATACACAGCACACACAGAACTCTAAAATCCGACTGCTCACACCCTTCAAACAACCAACACCACCAAATACGCATGCATGTATGTGTGTATATATATACCATACATTAAAATAGGTTATATTGAATAGATTAGGAAGTTATTCCCCTAGTAACATTTCATCAAACATATGCAGTGCAGAAAATGAATTTACATACAAACCCATACATCCTCAAATCAAAACCCTAAAATCGAGTTCAATTCTAAGTATATGAGATGAAATCTGTCAACATGTAAACCCCTAGGGTTAGGGTTCACGAAAATTGGGGAAAACTAATGTAGGTCACCAAAACCCTAGAATTTCCTAGGTGTTCATATAGGACCTACGAAATCGAGATTCATACAACAAAGGGGTTTCCTAATAGGCGATAATCAACAGAAAACAGAATATAATTGAGTAAAAAATAGGGTTTTACCTATAGGGAGATGGTTTCCCTATGAAGGTTCTTCTTCCCCAAGGTTCCTGGGCCCAAGCTCCTTGTTTCCCTTGCTTTGGAGGAGGAAGATGGAATCCCTAGGGTTAGAATTCCAAATTTTGGGGTGGGGGAAAAATAATTTTCTTAATGGAGGCTAGGGTTTCTTTTTTTTCATGAAGGAAAATGGTGGCTCCCTTTTATATCAAAAACTTGGTTAGGGTTTCAATTGCTTAGGATTAGGTTAAACCCCCATGTTAGGTCATTAGTAACTTAATTAACTAAGGTTTAGTCATTCTAGAGTTTGAGGTTCAAACCTAAAATTGGAATTCTAGGGTTTGTCTAGAATTTGGGTTTCAACTAGGGTTTAGTCATTAGGTTAGTCCTAATGAGTTTTAGGGTTTGACCTAAACCAAACACAACTAACAACATATAAATAGTTTTAAAATTCAGCAGATTAATTAAATACATAATTATTCAAAATAGTGAAATTACACAATTGCCCTTATCTGGAAATGTGGTAGTGACAAGTCTACCCTCCTTAAAAAATTTCGTCCTCGAAATTGGACTGAACTAGAACAAGAATGAAATCAGAAAAGGAAAATATACCTCAAGTCTAGAAGAGGTACGGGTATTGCTCGCGCATTTCGTCCTCTCTCTCCCAGGTCGACTCCCCTGGAGAGTGATGTCTCCATGCAACACGAACCAAAGGAATAGTTTGGTTTCATAATACCTTCTCTCTGCGGTCCAAGATCTCTACGGGCTGCTCGGGGTAGCTGAGCGTCGGACCAACCTCAATCTCCGAGTGATCAAGTACGTGACTAGGGTCTGCCACGTACCGTCTCAGCTGCGACACGTGGAACACATCATGCACTCCCTCTAATGCAGGCGGCAAGTCTAGTCTATACGTCACTGCACCTACCCTCGCAAGAATACCGAAGGGTCCGATGTAGCGTGGGCTAAGCTTCCCGCCTCTACCAAAACGAATCGTGCCACGCATCGGAGAAATCCGTAGGAATACTAGATCGCCAACCTGAAACTCAAGGGGTCTACGGTGGCTGTCGGCCCAATTTCGCTGCCTGTCCTGCGCCACTCGCAGTCTGTCTCTGATGAGTTTTACCTTTTCTGCTGTATCCACGACCATTTCTGGTCCTAGCAAGGCTCTCTCTCCAACGTCGTCCCAAGATAATGGTGTACGACACCTCCGTCCATAAAGAGCCTCAAATGGTGACATCTCGATGCTGGCCTGGTAGCTGTTGTTGTAAGCAAACTCTACCAGGTACAGATGATCCTCCCAAGAACCTCCGAGATCTAGAACGCAAGTGCGTAGCATATCCTCGAGAGTTTGAATAGTCCTTTCAGACTGCCCGTCTGTCTGGGGGTGATATGCGGTACTGAACTTGAGCTGAGTGCCCAAGCTAGCCTGTAGACTCCTCCAGAAGTGGGAAGTGAAACGGCTATCCCGATCTGAGACGATGCTCACAGGAACTCCATGAAGCCTAACGATCTGTCGTACGTACATCTCTGCTAGCCTCTCTATCGACGTGCCCACCTTGAAAGGTAAGAAATGGGCTGATTTGGTCAACCTGTCCACGATAACCCAAATCGCGTCCTTCCCTCCTGGAGAACGTGGAAGCCCTGAAACGAAATCTATGGTCACGTGCTCCCATTTCCACTCTGGGATCGGTAAAGGTTGAAGCAAACCACCTGGCCTCTGCCAGTCTGCCTTTACCTGCTGGCACACTAGACACCGGGATACGAAGCGTGCTACCTCGCGCTTCATTCCATACCACCATACGTGCTCTCTCAAGTCTCGATACATCTTGTTGGCACCGGGATGCATCGAGTACTGAGAGCGGTGTGCCTCCTGCAAAACCTCCTCGCGCAGCTCCCCGCTCGGCATACATATCATCGTGCCGTGTCGTAAGGAACCATCCTCTGCGATAGTAAAGTCGTCCGACAATCCTGCCCGAACATGTGCCCTGATCCTCCTCAGAGCCTCATCATTATACTGCGCAGCTCTGATCCTGTCCATCAGCTCAGACTGTACCTGTAATCCCCATATCTGAATCTCAGTACCGGGAACTAACACCTCAATCTCCAAGCTCTCCAAATCAGCCAACAAATATCTATCTGTCGTCAAGTACATCGCCATCGAATACCTGCTCAAGGCATCGGCGACTACGTTGGCCTTCCCTGGGTGGTACTGCAATGAGATGTCGAAGTCCTTCATCAACTCCAACCACCTCCTCTTCCTCATGTTCAGCTCCTTCTGTGTAAACACGTACTTCAAGCTCTTGTGGTCTGTGAAGATCTCCATACGCTCTCCGTACAGGTAATGTTTCCACAGCTTTAGAGCGAAGATAACTGCTGCCAACTCCAAATCGTGAGTAGGGTAGTTCTTTTCATGAGGACGTAACTGTCTGGAAGCATAGGCAATTACCTTCTCGTGCTGCTGAAGAACACATCCCAGACCCTTCCCTGAAGCATCACTGTAGATGGTGAAACCACCTGTCCCTGCTGGCAACGTCAAAACTGGAGCTGTCGTCAACCTCTTCTTCAGCTCATCAAATGCGGCCTGACAATCCTCCGTCCAGACAAAATCCATATCCTTCCTAGTCAGTCTGGTCATCGGCGCTGCAATCCTGGAGAAGTCTTGTACAAACCTCCTGTAGTATCCTGCTAGCCCGAGAAAACTCCTGATCTCAGCTACCGAACTGGGGGTAGCCCATGACTTCACTGCCTTGATCTTCTGTGGGTTAACCGAGATTCTGTCACCCGATACCACATGCCCAAGAAATTTAACCTTATCAAGGAAGAATTCACACTTAGAGAGTTTCCCGTACAGCTTCTCCCTCCTGAGAGTCTCTAAGACCAACCTCAGGTGCTCTTCGTGCTCCTCCGGGGTCTTGGAATACACAAGAATATCGTCGATGAATACTACTACGAACTTGTCAAGGTACTGGTGGAACACCTTGTTCATCAGGTTCATGAATACTGCCGGTGCATTGGTTAAACCAAATGGCATCACCATGAACTCAAACTGGCCGTATCTGGTCCGAAAGGCTGTCTTCGGCGTGTCTTCTCTCTTTACCTTCACCTGGTGATAGCCTGACCTTAAATCTATCTTTGAAAACACCTTCGCCCCGCTCAACTGATCGAAAAGATCATCTATCCTCAGCAGCGGGTATTTGTTCTTGATAGTGAGGTTGTTCAAAGCTCTATAATCAATGCACATGTGCACCGTGTCGTCCTTCTTCGGTACGAACAATACCGGAGCTCCTCATGGTGATGAACTGGATTTGATGAAGCCTTTGTCCTGCAGCTCTTCAACTTGCTTCTTCAGTTCTGCCAGCTCGCTGTTGTTGACCCTATAGACATATTGTGAAATGGGCTCCGCTCCTGGAACCAAGTCTATAGAGAATTCAACATCTCTGTCTTGCGGCAAGCCTGGCAACTCCTTTGGAAATACATCCAGGAACTCCGCTATCAGAGGATATGGCAGCTCCTCTTTTTCCGTCCTGGATCCGCAAAATGTGCTCCTCCTCTGTTCCGCTGCTCCTCTGACAACCTCAAACTCCAGCTCTCTTGGTGGTCTAAATAATACTCTGCCTCTATAACAATCTATAGTAGCATGATGCCTACTCAACCAGTCCATTCCGAGTACAATATCGTACCCCGGAAGTGGCATGACGAGTAAGCTCACGCTCAACTCTCGGCCTCCTACTGACACTCTCCGGTCCTTGCAGTGATCACGGACTAGGATAATACCTCCACCAGTCATGATCTTGCAAGTCCTCGCTAATGGTTCTGTGTCTAAATGATGTCGAAGTGCATAAGATACAGACACAAAACTATGGGAAGCGCCAGAGTCGAATAAGGTAAATACGGGAATACAATCGAGAAGAACCGAACCTGTGATCAAGTCTCCTGCTGGCTCGATCTCCTCGACTGCCATGGCGTACGCTCGCCCCTGGGGTACACCTCTCTGCTGCTGGTGCTGGGCAAACTTCTGATGTTGCGGTGGAAGTGGTGCCCTCTGTTGTTGGCCTCCTGGTACGGCAGTTACCCTGTCTGGTCCTCTCTGGGCGGCTGCTCCACCCTGACCTGGACGAATGGTAGGGCAATCCCTCAACTGGTGTGTCGTCGATCCGCAGGACAGACATGAGCCCAATCTCTTCCTGCAGATCTCTCTAGTATGTCCTGTCTTCCCGCAGTACGCACACTGGATGGTGGGATGAGTCTGCCTCTGTTGCTGCTGCTGGACCTGCCCTCGGGCTGGTGCCTGGTGCTGCTGGTGCTGCTGCTGAAAGGGCCTCTGCTGCTGCTGATAGTGTGGGCGCTTACCTGGTCCCGCACTACTGTTTGCTCCTCCGAAAACATTGCGTCCCCTCTTGGGCCTGAGGTCCAAGTCATCCTCGGCTATCTGGGCATCCATCAATATGCCCTCGTAGGTAGCTGTGCAACGTCCCGACGTGCGAGACTTGATCTCCCTTGCCAGCCCCTTTCTGAACTTCCGGGCCCTGTCCCCCGGATCTCTAATCATCGATGGCGCGAAGCGGCTAAGGCGGCAAAACTCCACGGCATACTCATCGACGGACGAGCTTCCCTGGGCTAAGTCATGGAACTGACTCTCCAAAGCTCCCAGGGCAACATCGAGAAAAAACTTCTCCTTGAAGAGCTCCTTGAAAGCTTCCCAAGTGAGTCCCCTGTCGAGAAGTCTCGGCTCTGTGCGAAACCACGTCAAGGCGATGTCGAACATCTGACTGCCGGCGGCCTCGATCTGGAGAGCCTCCGGAAGCTGCGCCAAGCGCAAGTTCCTCTCGATGTCCTCTAGCCAATCATTGGCATAGAGTATCCCTTCTGTCCCCTTGAACTCCCGAGGCATCATCCTCTTGAAGTCCATAATGGTGCCCGGCCTCTGGTGGTGCTGACCAGGATGCTGCTGCTGCTGAGTGACTCTCTCCACAGCCTGGAGAGCCACCTGATGAGCATTCTCCATGTTCACCCTCATCATCTCTGTCTGGGCCTGGTGTGCCTCAGCCTGCACCCTCTGGGCTTCTGCCGACGTCCTCTGGGCATCGACCATGCCCTGAATCAAAGCGAACATCTGTGCTCCATCGACGGGCACACCTCCTGGATACTGAACCGGTGGTGGTGGTGGCGCCGTCGTAGCTATGGGGACCCTCTGAACAGGTGGTGGAGGACCCCCGAATGCTGCAGACACTCCCACATGTACTGAAGATGTAGGATGTGCTGCGGATGTCTGTCCGGCAAGGCGAGAGGTGGCAGACCTCTTTGACTCTGCTGCTCTGGGTCTCCGGGATCTGGTCCTCGGCGGCATCCTGAAGACAGATCGAAGGATTTAATTAAGGCAATAGACACGATATTATCAAGGAAGGACAGTAATTTCTAAAGGAAAAATCATTAAGAGTAGTATCATAAGAATCAGAATTTCCTAATTATGATTGAGCATATCCTCGGCCTAATTCCTATTTCCTAAAACAGGCTCGTAGTAATACTCTAAGCGAGCACCACTACGATATCGCTCTAATGCGAATCTAGGACTGGACCTGCATGGGCCACTACTAAAAATGTGTCACGACCCGCACCCGGAATTTGGGCATGAGTCGTGTGTACGTCCAGCCTACGCCGCAGCATCGGCGGTAGAACGCTGTCTAGGTCTCAACATAATATATATATCCTGTTAATAGTCTCAACTCCGCACGGAGGACAATGATAATAATCCACAGTTCTATAAATATACTCAATCACAAGCTATAAGAATAATGGGCACGATGAGAATGGAAAAGAGTTCTATAATAAACCAACCACAATAAGTCCAACTCAAGTCCTGGGTCTAGATGACCTCACAAAGTCACAAAATAATAAATACAACTCAGTCTCAGTCTAAAACAATAAATACAGAAGAAGTAATCTAAGTACAGGCAGGTAAGATCTCCTCTATAATAGGCAACTCCTCTGGGATTTTCGGAGTGAAATCTCCCTCTAATCCTGGGCCGTAATGAGTGGGGCACAAGTTCTCCAGGTCCTCTGAAAATGTTATCCAGTCAGGATTGGAGTGAAGCACAAGCACTAACAACAGTTTCATTAAATTGACAAAAACTATAAACAGTGTAAGAAATACAAGATGAGAATAAATGCTAGAAATGTAAAGTACTGGAGAAATGAAATAGGCAATAGAGCATCTAGCAATGAACAATAAACAGTGAATGCTAGAACAAGTGAATCTGAATAAAGAATAGACATCTAGCTAAGTGTTTGAATTATCAGTTTATTATGTGATCGGCTTGGGACTAGATCAGGCTGGTTATATATGATTAACTATGATTCTTGTAGGTCAGGCTAACCATATGGTTACCTATGATGCATGTAGTGGTCAGGTTAATCATATATAACAGCTTTGATGCATGTAAATGGTCAGGCCGCACCCGACGTGAGAAGTGGGGTGAGCTATGATGCATGTAAATATTTGGATATGATCACATAATTTACTAATAGTTCCCCATTCCCCAGCTAGCACGATGGATTCCAATCACGACTCCTCATGATGGGATCTAGGGTGCTAACCCGTGTATCCATAGTGTCGGAATCAAGTATGTAATACAACTGAATTATAGAAATAATCAACAATGAAAACTGTCAGAGAATGTACTCGCCTGTGGTCCTGAGCAAAGGGTGATGATCGATGTCCAAAGTGGGATCACAATGACCTATATATAAGATATCAATGTTAAATGGTGTTTGGAATAATAAAAGTAATTAGCTAAGTTGAAATGAGGGTGTTAGGCCATTTCTAAGTCTTTGGTGAGCTGTCTATGCCATACTTAACCATACTAGTCATATTAACTATAATTGTCATTGATACTAAGGTAATTAGTATATACGAGTTAGTATTAGTCTTATACTAGCTATTTATATCATACATATATATTAACTCATATACCTATGCTAGTTCTTAAAACCTTAGCAATTAAATACATTACCCATACCCTTGTATCTTACTTAGGTATCCACTGTTAACTTAGAGCCCTACTCATACTGATACACTGCTCTCTCTCTTACTCCCTCACAGAAATTACACACACAGATAATTCACTTCCCACTGAACTCACACACAGCCACACACTCTCTTCCCCTATCTGATACACCCTACTGTTACACTAATTCTGCACACAGACACTGGTACACACTCCCTGTCATTGGTACTTAAGTTATCACTCACACACACACACATAAATTCTCACCTAGACACTCACACACTGATATGCTGAAACTGCTCCCTGAAACTCAGTCACTCACACATATGACACTCACTCACAGGCACACTGAGACACTCACACAGATACAGTTTTCTGACACAGGGACACACACACATATGTCCACTGCTCTTCACACAGGTATGCTCATACAGGAACTGGGAAATACTCACTCACTCATACAGGTATTTATAATCTAATTCCTACACTGTGAACTCACATAGGTACACTTAAGGTTCACTCACTCACACTCACATACTGACATGAATACTGAAACACCCAGACACATGTACACACTCACAGGCATTCTCACACAGGCATTCTCACACAGGCATTTAACACATAGGTAATCATATAGGCAGAAACACAACTCTCAGTTCACACATAGATACTCACTGAAACTACACACCTACACTACATAATCTAACTGGACCTAATTCACTGCACAGCACACACAGTGAAACACTAGTTATTAATACACTAGTTATACTGACCTGGGGATTTATGGGATACACACACACTAGTACACACAGTTAACACACTGCATTCTCACTGAACTTGGGATATTCCCAATACCACACTGCTACACTAGTTCTCACCTATACTGTCACACAAATCCTGATACACTGGAACACTAAACTGGTTTTCAAGATAAAATCACACAGTCACATATACTGAAATCACTCCCAGGCACTCCTCACTGCTGATAACACACGATACACTCTGCTACACACAACCACAGTTCCCTCACTGCATATAATACCTCACACACACTGATAACTTAATCCTACACACTAAGACACTCTGACACACACACTGTTAATATGCATACTGATACTAAGCTACACCCAACACAGAACACAAACCAATGTATCACAACCTACCTATTAACACATACACATTGTTCTCCCCTAATTTGAATGTGGACCATGAAAACCCAAAATATACAGCACACACAGAACTCTAAAACCCGACTGCTCACACCCTTCAAACAACCAACACCACCAAATACGCATGCATGTATGTGTGTATATATATATATATACCATACATTAAAATAGGTTATATTGAATAGATTAGGAAGTTATTCCCCTAGTAACATTTCATCAAACATATACAGTGCAGAAAATGAATTTACATACAAACCCATACATCCTCAAATCAAAACCCTAAAATCGAGTTCAACTCTAAGTATATGAGATGAAATCTGTCTACATATAAACCCCTAGGGTTAGGGTTCACGAAAATTGGGGAAAACTAATGTAGGTCACCAAAACCCTAGAATTTCCTAGGTCTTCATGTAGGACCTACGAAATCGAGATCCATACAACAAAGGGGTTTCCTAATGGGCGATAATCAATAGAAAACAGAATATAATTGAGTAAAAAATAGGATTTTACCTATAGGGAGATGGTTTCCCTATGAAGGTTCTTCTTCCCCAAGGTTCCTGGGCCCAAGCTCCTTGTTTTCCTTGCTTTGGAGGAGGAAGATGGAATCCCTAGGGTTAGAATTCTGAATTTTGGGGTGGGGGAAAAATAGTTTTCTTAATGGAGGCAAGGGTTTCTTTTTTTTCATGAAGGAAAAGGGTGGCTCCCTTTTATATCAAAAACTTGGTTAGGGTTTCAATTGCTTAGGATTAGGTTAAACCCCCATGTTAGGTCAATAGTAACTTAATTAACTAAGGTTTAGTCATTCTAGAGTTTGAGGTTCAAACCTAAAATTGGAATTCTAGGGTTTGTCTAGAATTTGGGTTTCAACTAGGGTTTAGTCATTAGGTTAGTCCTAATGAGTTTTAGGGTTTGACCTAAACCAAACACAACTAACAACATATAAATAGTTTTAAAACTCAGCAGATTAATTAAATACATAATTATTCAAAATAGTAAAATTACACAATTGCCCTTATCTGGAAATATGGTAGTGACAGCTAACATGATCGGTGATGTCGTCATCATATACTCTTGGCATCTAGTTTACAGCTAATGCCAGGTACTTAGTCTCTGGTTTGACGCTACGCTTTATACCTTTAACCTACCCATACGTACCAAGGTTGTCTTCAAATACATTTTACCTAGCTAGTTAGATCACCCTCGAGTTTACACAGTATTTACTTTATGGCATGTATTTTTGTATCTTGTTACGTCCCTCTGAGGACCTGGTTCCCTTCCAGATCCGGATGAGCACTTGTACCCGACCATCCATAGAGCAGGAGTAGAGACAGTATTCGTTACTGAGGACTTTTGAGGCACTTCCAGAGGAGTTCCCGTGATTTGGGTACGCAGTTTTTCAGACTAGAGTATTCTTATCTAGCTAGTTGATACTCTAGTCTAGTTATCTTACTTCTTTCTGCACTTTTATTCTATTGCTGTATTTTAATAGGTTTGTCCCTATCAGACTATTTTAGATGTATTATAGATATTCAGACTGCTTGTATTTCATTTACCAGTACTTGCTTTAGTCATTATTATATTGTATTCTGTGGATGTGATTAGACATTACCTACTGTATGATAGTTGTAGCGCCCCGTTCCTCCTATTCGAGGAGCGCGGCTAAGAAACACAAGATGGCATCGTTCGATCGGGATAGATTGAAACAAGAACTCGTCGTCGTTATGGATTTGTTTCTTCGGAATCAATTCCCATATTTAGTGGACCGTGCCCCCGGCATCGACTTAGCGGCAGAGTCAGGAGGGACCTCTCCGCTGTTATCTTTTATTGTCTCAGATTTCGATGTCGCTTGTTGCTTTCGTGCTTTGAGTTGGTTTTCGAATTTGCTTGTTTTCCTTGAACAGTTTTGATAGATTTCATTGTTTTTGTTCATTGAATTACACTTTAATTCCGAGATTGGAAAGAGAGGAAGAAGTATAGATCGAGCTGTTCGTGCAATGCAGGTGAACGAGTAGTAGGCGGCTTACGAGCGGAGTCTTGAAGCGCCTCTTTCCTTCTCCCTTCCAACCATCCAAGTGAGTGGCTACCATCCCGATTAGCTAGCCGAGCTTCCAAGTCTTCATACCTAAAATCTTGTATTCATCTTTGCTCCGATCAGACGATACCAAGTAATAATAAAAGATATCAAGATAAAAAAGGAATAGACTTGGATTATTGCTTGTCATTCAATTTGGGAACGGTTACACATTTGCATGCTTGTTCATTTGGAATGTTCTGTACATGCTTCAATTTTAGTAAGAATGCATCTTCTTCCGTAAATTGTGCTAAGTATGGAATACACTTATTATGAAATAAACTGTCAGGAAGGCTATGCAAAACGAATCATGCAATATTGCTTGTCTCATGTTCATATTGCCTCAACTGCATCAACGTTAACGTATTATGAACGATTGATCATGGACAACTTGTGCACAAGGCCAACGGTTCCTGTAGACGGTTGTTGGGGCACTGACACTGTTCTGATCTGGACGAAACTTCACGATAGTCTCACGCATCTAGACAGGGTGGACTGTAGCACTTACGAATCTTGGCTACATGCCATCCTCGTTCAAGACTAAATTGTCCATTATGGCTTCTAGCCAGTGATCCCAACGTGTATATTTAAACCTATTGCAAACTAACTTGTGTCTTCGTGGCAGGGAAGGCATGGTAAGTATTGTGCAGGTGGTTCAGATGGGCAGGTAAAAGTTACCTAACGGTGACAAGTTCATTTCAGTAAATTATATATGCTGCTTACTTGTAAATAAACTAAGGCAAGATAGAAACCCACAAAAATATGCATGCTTCATTAAAATAACATGTTGATTGGTATAGTTGGGTTAGCTTGCCTTCACTAGTATATTTTGACATACTGACCCTCGTTGAAACTGGTTTCCCGTACTAAGGCGAACCGATCGAGGAGCCAAAGTCTTCTTCCCGATCCAGTCCAGCTGTAGGCGCATCTTGATTGTGCCACCTTTTGAAGTACTTGAAGGAGGATCTTGCAACTCTGTACACAATGCAGCTCCGTGGCAAAGCCGTCCTCCAGACCGGAGGTCTATATTATTTTGAAGTTTAGTAAAGGGATGTAATGTACAGGACTGCTATATCATTTTGAGTCAACACTTTTGTAAGCCCGTGCGGCAAATTAGCTGACTCGTTCAAGAGTTTGTAATAGATGTTCATTATCAATAAAGAGAACTTTTCCATGTTTCAAATTCGTGTTTCAATTTATCTGCGTATTCTGAATATGTGCTTGTTATGCAAAATACTTTAGCCTTGTGCGGGCGCAACCCCAGGCCCGCACGGCATCACGATTCGAGGGACACCCCAACGATTCCACGGAATCGGGTCGTGACATAATGGTATCAGAGAACAGATTCAAGTTCCTTAGACTCTCGTGCTGGAAAAGTTTCTTTAACGATCAAATTCCTGTACGAACTCTTGAACTCGCTAGGCCAAAGTGAGATACGTTCTTGTGATAAGTTCATAATACATTATGATCCTAATGTAATTTACCTTCTTTTGAAGGAAGGGCACTAGTGTCACTACCACATTCTGAAAACAGGGATATTTTCGACTTTTTACAATATTTAATATTATGGTAGTTACAATTAAATAATTTGCATGATAGTATATTTAGTTTAAATAATTATGTGAGATGGGTAATTGGATATAATTATATACGGTGTTCATTTGTTTTGAGCTAGCAGACTTGACCTAGAAGCCCAGTAGATGAAAACCTGTCCAAATTATGGAATTATGTAATTAATTGTTTTATTTATAATTTATTTATTGGAGATTGTATTAAATTACCGAAATTTATTTAATTATTTTTGCCTTTGCCTTTGCTTCGATATGTGGAGCGCTACCCTGACCCTTGTCTTCCAACAAATTTCGCAATCTTGTCCTAGACATGCCCGTCTTCCATTCTGCTATTTTTGCAAGTCATAATTATGCTCTCTGTACGTTATTTTTGGCCGCACAAAAATTATCGCGGACGTTATTTAATAAATCCCTATTTTGTATCGTTGTGCGTTCCAATTGATCATTGGAGGCAATCTTGACCTATTTTTCGTGCGGCCCAAATTAGGGTAATATCCTGTTCTGAGTCTTCTTCATTATTGGTATTGATGACCCGACCTGATTTTGGCCCCATGTACTCCTAATTAATTTTTGAACACAGCTTGCATTTTATTTCTAATTAAATTGAGGATAACATTTTGACTGATTTCATAAAATCCTAATTTAATTCTAATACCCGATTAATTAAACCCGTGCCTAATGCACAACACCCTCTCACCATGAAAATTTCTAAACATATTTTTCTCCATAATTTGTGTCATTTTATGTGTTTGTGAAATTTCCCGAATTTAAGGGGCTAAGTTGCAATTATTCAATTGTAGGTGTCATCACCCCATTGGCCAAGACCAAATGGAAAGGTTATTTATTTTTGGACCAAATTGCATTTTCTCCCACTCTACTTTACATGGAAACAATTTCCTTCATGAACAATCCTACCCACTCATTTGAAATTGGACCATCACCACCCTTCATCCACATCTCACCCCTTCCCTATTTAATGTACTATCAAGCCCTAATCCCAAAAATTTTAACCTAGGGAAACACACCTCCCCAAGCCCCAGCCGTAGCTCTCTCTCTTCCTCATTTTCATTTCTCTTCTTCTTCTATTTTCTTCTTCTTCTTCTTCCCTTCTTCTCCTTCTCACTCTTTTGAATAAATGAGAGGGGGGGGGGGGACACCACCACCACCCTACAGCTCCTACTCCGGCCGAACCCCCACCTCCGGCGGCCGACGACGGCGACCCCGGCCTGCCGCCGACCTGCTGCTGCGGCAGCCGCATGCTGCTGCCGCCGGCTGCTGCTGCTCCGGCCGCTGCCGGATGCTCCGGCGCTATCACCACCGCCGCACAACACTCATCGACGCCATCACCCATCGATGTTCAAGCTGTGACCACATCCTGACGAGAAGCAGAGGATGCTGATGAGCAGAGATTTGGGTATGGGGCACAAACTGATCAAGTTATAATTCCAGAACATGAGAACCCAGATGAAGGTTTGGGTGTTTCCGATTGATTTTGACAACTCTTTGCCTTATCTTCAAGATCTCTCCATGCATGGCCATGTTAATGGTAGGTGGTTGCCATTTATTTTGTACCAAAATTTGATGCTTCATGGTCGCTTCCCAAATCTGTTAATCTCTACTTCCACAGAAGCTCCATGGTAGCTTCCCAACTAAGTGTGGATGGTCTATATGATTCCCACGGGTCTTGGTGATGCTGTCAGCGTAAGAGTTTCAAATGGATGGGGCAGCGGAAACCCCTCTCCCAGCGTGAGCCCGACTTGTGAGCTTCCCTCTCCCCTTTCTTCGTTTCAGTGAACTAATGAATTGTATCAGTAGATTCGTTAACAGTGTTAGTTAATTAATATATATAATCAGTCAGTTAATATAATAATTAGTTTAATTTATAATTAGTTTAGTGAGTTAATTAGATTAGTAGTTAAGTAGTAATTAATTGTTAATCAGTTAATTAGTATTTAATTGGTTTAATTATATAATTAGATTGGTTAATTAATTACTAATCAGTTAATTATTTATTAATCAATAAGTAATTATTAATCAATTAGTCATTATTAATTAATTAGTTTAGTATTTTCATATAATTAGTTTAGTAATTTCATTTAACTAGTTTAGTAAATAAAATATAATTAGTTTTATTGTTTATGAATTTAGTTATTATTATGTGTAAAATTTAATTATGTAATAAATATAAGGGTTTTGACTATGTAAAAATAATAATTTCTGGTTTATATTATTAATTAAGGAATAGTTACAATAATAAAAGTTGTTCAAATTTTGTTTATCGGACTAGCAACCGATTTTTACTATAGACATAAAAATATATTGGCTTTTACATAAATTCTAAATTTTTACAAATAAACTTTTACTTGTAATTATTGTTCTAAATAAATTCAAATGATTCTCATAAACTAGGTGTTACCTTAATAACGAACAACGACCCTTTCCCCTATTAGCCTGGTGTCCTTATCTCGGTTTTCGTGCCGAACCCCGATCTTGGACTTCTTTATGTAGTTTCTAGCTATTTGGACTGCTCCGGACCCATTGGAACTAACTGCTATTTCATTTGGGATCACCTTGAGGAGGGTGGCATTATATACATTCTTTGATTAGTTATATATATATAAATAATTGATTGATAAATATACAAGTATGTATTTTGGTATAAAAATATATATTCATATACATCTATTAGTGTATATACACAAATACGTATTTTGTACAATTACTAAGAGACACTTATATATATTATATACGTTTTATTGGTATATACCCTGAGTGTAAATGTGTATTTATATACGTATCCCTACTAGATGACCCTAGTTGACTAGTGCAATACCTGGCAGAACCCCTGAGTTCATGTATTGTGATGTGTTAGTGTAGCGCCTGATGCAAATGTTGTATTTGATATATTTTTAGGACTGTTGGTTCCTCCAGACGATACTCTGGGACAGGATATTGGTTTTATCAGCTAAGGACCCAAGGCAAGTACATTCTCTGATTAGTTTCTAATTTATGATATCTCCTATGTTCACTGTATCTAGTATAAATACCCATGCTCTTGACACGCTGGTTACACGGATTGGTATACACGGATCTCGTCATGAGATGTTATTCCTTATTCATGGTGTAGCTTGTACAAGACTTGTTTTCTTGTTATCTTGTGCATGTACAGACACTGATTCCCGGGGAGATTTGCTACTTCCCTAGGGAATCCCGTGCCATAGCGTACCATGATTGGATCTACTATACCAGTCGGGGTGGGGAGTATTTTAGTGTAGATATGTGATCATACCCAACTTTCCATGCATCATAGCTCACCCCACAGCTCACGTCGGGTGCGGCCTGACCATCTTCGTGCTTCATAGCTGTTACTTGTGATTAGCCTGACCTCTTCGTGCATCATAGCTAACCAACGGTTAGCCTGACTTTCATGAATCATAGCTAATCACATGTAACCAGCCTGATCAAGATCCCAAGCCGATCACATGTTAAAGCTAGTACTCACACACTTAGTCATAGGTTTCTTGCTCATGGACATATTGTTTCTTTTCCTGCAGTTACTTACAGTATTTCCAGTATTTCTTTCATTGTACATTTCTCGTACCTATACATGCATTTGGTATATTTCCATCTAGAACTGCTACATAGTTTATGTCATTTATATAGAACTGCTATTTAGAGATGTACTTTGCTCCTTCCTGACTGGAAAATATTTTTCCAGACTGTGACCTTAGTAGACTGGTTTCTGACACACTTGGAGATTGGAAGTTAATGATTGCAGGTATGATTATGTTGTCATTAGACTTGTGTTGTATTCTTTTATTTCTTCAAATTCCTATCATGCTGTAGTTGTGATTGAGTATGTTGTTAATATTTTTATAGTGTTATCCGAGTCTCCTTATAGAGTTGGATACTAGCGTGAGATTGTTTAGATAGTACTTGGCCTAGACAGCGTTCTACCGCCGATGCTGCGGCGTAGGCTGGACGTACCCACGTACTCGTGCCCCTAAACCGGGTGCGGGTCGTGACACGTTTTTAGTGGTGGCCTATGCAGGTCAGACTTCGCAAGTTGTGCGATGTCGTGGTAGTGTGACGTCTTCGTTGTACTACTGCGTGCCTGCTATAGAATATAGGACATAGGATACTAGGATGAGAGAGAATACTCAATCACAAATTCTTGAGAGATTCCTGGGATGACCCTTGAGAATCTCGTTATAAATTTTCCAATATTAAATCTTTCCTTGTTTCCGTCCGCTCTCGCTTGTTGTTATTGAACTTGATTCTTGTTGATCAGTTATTAAATTAAAATTCTTGGTATCATTGTTGAGTTTGAATCTTGTTGACCAGTTGTTAAATTTAATTCTTGGTATTGTTGTTGAGTTAATTTCATATCGAGATGAATTTTATGGGCTAAAATTTACGGTATCATCTGATGACATATGTTGATAAGGACAGTGAGAAAGGTAAAACGTCTACTTTGGTTATGGAACCTAGAGTTTATCGCAGCCATATTAGCTATCGTGACGAGAACGTAGGAACCTAACTTGGATGTACATACTTTAGTTATGAGATTTAGAGTTTCTCGCAGCCATACCGGTTGGCGTGGCGAGGATTCTAGATGACATGATTATAGAGTTGCATACCTTAGTTACGGAACCTGTCGTTTATCGCATCTATGCTTACTGGCGTGGCGAGGATTCTGTGTGTCATGATTTCTGACAGACGTGTATGATTATCAGGTTGTATCTTAAATTGGTTCTTAAAGTATCATCTCAAGACTTATCTATTTCTGTTATTCCAGGACTTTGTTCCATCGCTTCTTTTCTTTACTAACAGTAAAGATACTTTCTGTCCTCAATCCAATTCCTTTTGAGCTTCTATTTATTGAGGGTTCCTTGTTAAGTATGATAATTAGTGACTTGTAATTATGTCTGTGTCTTGAATATTGGTATTGACTGAGTGTTGCTTGTGAGTTTGTAAGTGTTCCTAGTTGGACATGTGAGCAGTAGGCCTTGATCTAGAATTAACCCATAGCATAGTACCTTATAAACAATGGTTCTAGGATAAGGTCATTAGAGACTGTGAGTAGAAGGAGAGTATAGAGTATCAGTGATAGTTCAAGAGTTAGTATCAGAGCCAACATACCCGTCCTGGATAATCATGATTATGCAATTGGATGATCTACGTGAACAATTAAGTATCCAGGAATTGTGTTAAGGATTTATGGAACATGATGTTCAATTTGATGATTGATATGGAAATGTTAAAGGTAAAGAAATGTATATGCATAAAGGGTTTAATGAGATGTCATAAGTAGAGAAATATCAGGATTAGTAATGAAAGTTGTGAAGTGTATCACAAATTAGTTTAACAGGCTGTAAAAGGATTAAGAGATATGCTTATACATCAATCGGGATATAGAACCATATGCCTGCCCTTGAGATTGAAGTAAAGCATGGGCACTATAGAAGGTGCATGTAATCATGAGTTATAATGAGCTTGATGAGATGATCCATTAATGAAGCTAGTGATATAATACTAAGAGTGCTAATGATTCTATATCGAGGATTAGTCGAGAATAATCTTAATAACAGTAAGCACTCGGTGTGATGATAATTAGATGATATACTAGTTGACATAAATTAAAATCATGAAAGAAAACACAGTTGATGATAACTTTGATCATTGGAGGTAATAGTACAAGTGATTCAGGCAGTACAATTTTAGTACACAATTATAGACACTAGATGCATTGAGTGCACCTTGAGTATCAGAGACCGTGAGCACTGATATGTACGTTGTGGAGTTATAAATTAAAAGGTAGAAATAAGATTTATTTTTAGAATAATTGAGGAGTTGAGATTATGTCATTAAATTTTTGAGGATTTCAAATATGAATTCAATAAACATGGTTAAGGCTACAAAGATTTTAGAAGTGATTAAATTTTATTTCGATGTTGAGTACCTAATTTTGAGGAGGTATATACAATTCATTTTTAAGATTGATCGAGAAGTAAAACCTTGATGATTATTTTTGAGGATAAATTTTATGGTAGATGAGAAATATGAATATTAATATATGAGTAGATGATATACACGTGTAAGGATCTGGTGACTTGGGAAGGATTGAGATGACACTGAAAACAGACTTGGGTGTCCATCTAGAGTTGTATTAGAAAGGGCTTAGCACTCAGTATGGTGTTGCATTTGACGTGTATTTGAGTGATAAGAACGACTAGTATGAACAATTATAGTAGGAACGGAAACTGACATAGGGTATGGTACTAAAGAGATAGAGGTATCAACTTGGATGCATTATTGAATCATGATTATATTAGAGATTCTCAGCATCAGATTTTAGTATTAATAAATAGGTGTGTGCAATACGGATATATTCATGGATTTTGTGGATTAATTAGTTGATACGGATATCAGTGTACAGGAATAGGAATTAGTTAGTGAATGTGCTAGAGTTAAGTGTTTGTTAGAGATAGGAGATACCGCAAGAAATATGTTAGCAGGTTCTTTCTTTTTCTCATGTTGTTTTGTCTTCTGATTGATTGATTCCCTAGTACCGTGGGTTGTATTCGTGATTTTCTTGCTAGAATATAGCTAGTAGTACGCCCTGACAGAGACTGCAATGCCATGACACAAGACACCATGAACGCATACATTTTTTCTTAGATTACAGGTTGTATGACTGTGGGTAGAGTTTTCTCCGACCATGATTATTGGGGTTGACCATAATATTTTATGAAGGGGTTATGACTTAACAAGATGGGACAAGATGATTAGAAATTCAAGGATAAGCGTTCATGAGTTGATATAACAGAATTGCTGGATCATTGGTTTTACAAGGATAGAGGTATGATTAAAATTTGAGAATAAACGCTAATTTAAATAAAGGATTAAAAATTTAACATGGCAGAATTGATGATTGTTAATTTCAGGAAGGTTGATTGTGATATAAGTTATCATTAAAATTTGAGGAAAATTTAGGAAATTATCATTATGTATATTGATTGTAATATAGTAATTTAAAATTTTATATTGCGGACGTTACATTTGAAGGATCCATAAGTGTCGTATTATTAAGTATTTTGAAGAAAAAGAAACTGAAGAATCAGATCATTGATGGATTATTGTTGGAATTCAGACTATTGGGACGAGAATCGGTACATTGATTGAAATTCAATTTGAGGAACAGATATCCAATTCCGAGTATAAATTTTTAATTTAAATTTGTGGGAATTGTGAGGAAATGGAAACTGATTTTTATTTTCGAGGATATTGCAAGAATACGGTAATTTCAAAATTTTTGGAAATTGCGAAACGACAAGGTGGATAATTTCAGGATTTTGTGGGTTGTTGAATTTCACCATTATGGAAAATAATAATGTGTATGAGTAAACACTACTATGAGGATTTTAAATTTCGAGGACGAAATTCTTTTAAGGTGGGTAGACTTGTCACTACCACATTCTGAAAACAGGGATATTTTCGACTTTTTACAATATTTAATATTATGGTAGTTACAATTAAATAATTTGCATGATAGTATATTTAGTTTAAATAATTATGTGAGATGGGTAATTGGATATAATTATATACGGTGTTCATTTGTTTTGAGCTAGCAGACTTGACCTAGAAGCCCAGTAGATGAAAACCTGTCCAAATTGTGGAATTATGTAATTAATTGTTTTATTTATAATTTATTTATTGGAGATTGTATTAAATTACCGAAATTTATTTAATTATTTTCGCCTTTGCCTTTGCTTCGATATGTGGAGCGCTACCCTGACCCTTGTCTTCCAACAAATTTCGCAATCTTGCCCTAGACATGCCCGCCTTCCATTCTGCTATTTTTGTAAGTCATAATTATGCTCTCTGTACATTATTTCTGGCCGTACAAAAATCGTCGCGGACGTTATTTAATAAATCCCTATTTTGTATCGTTGTGCGTTCCAATTGATCATTGGAGGCAATCTTGACCTATTTTTCGTGCGGCCCAAATTAGGGTAATATCCTGTTCTGAGTCTTCTTCATTATTGGTATTGATGACCCGACCTGATTTTGGCCCCATGTACTCCTAATTAATTTTTGAACACAGCTTGCATTTTATTTCTAATTAAATTGAGGATAATATTTTGACTGATTTCATAAAATCCTAATTTAATTCTAATACCCGATTAATTAAACCCGTGCCTAACGCACAACACCCTCTCACCATGAAAATTTCTAAACATATTTTTCTCTACAATTTGTGTCATTTTATGTGTTTGTGAAATTTCCCGAATTTAAGGGGCTAAGTTGCAATTATTCAATTGTAGGTGTCATCACCCCATTGGCCAAGACCAAATGGAAAGGTTATTTATTTGTGGACCAAATTGCATTTCCCCCCACTCTACTTTACATGGAAATAATTTCCTTCATGAACAATCCTACCCACTCATTTGAAATTGGACCATCACCACCCTTCATCCACATCTCACCCCCTCCCTATTTAATGTACTATCAAGCCCTAATCCCAAAAATTTTAACCTAGGGAAACACACCTCCCCAAGCCCCAGCCGGAGCTCTCTCTCTTCCTCATTTTCATTTCTCTTCTTCTTCTCTTTTCTTCTTCTTCTTCCCTTCTTCTCCTTCTCACTCTTTTGAATAAATGAGAGGGGGGGGGGGGGGACACCACCACCACCCTACAGCTCCTACTCCGGCCGAACCCCCACCTCCGGCGGCCGACGACGGCGACCCCGGCCTGCCGCCGACCTGCTGCTGCGGCTTCCGCCTGCTGCTGCCGCCGGCTGCTGCTGCTCCGGCCGCTGCCGGATGCTCCGGCGCTATCACCACCGCCGCACAACACTCATCGACGCCATCACCCATCGATGTTCAAGCTGTGACCACATCCTGACGAGAAGCAGAGGATGCTGATGAGCAGAGATTTGGGTATGGGGCACAAACTGATCAAGTTATAATTCCAGAACATGAGAACCCAGATGAAGGTTTGGGTGTTTCCGATTGATTTTGACAACTCTTTGCCTTATCTTCAAGATCTCTCCATGCATGGCCATGTTAATGGTAGGTGGTTGCCATTTATTTTATACCAAAATTTGATGCTTCATGGTCGCTTCCCAAATCTGTTAATCTCTACTTCCACAGAAGCTCTATGGTAGCTTCCCAACTAAGTGTGGATGGTCTATATGATTCCCACGGGTCTTGGTGATGCTGTCAGCGTAAGAGTTTCAAATGGATGGGGCAGCGGAAACCCCTCTCCCAGCGTGAGCCCGACTTGTGAGCTTCCCTCTCCCCTTTCTTCGTTTCAGTGAACTAATGAATTGTATCAGTAGATTCGTTAACAGTGTTAGTTAATTAATATATATAATCAGTCAGTTAATATAATAATTAGTTTAATTTATAATTAGTTTAGTGAGTTAATTAGATTAGTAGTTAAGTAGTAATTAATTGTTAATCAGTTAATTAGTATTTAATTGGTTTAATTATATAATTAGATTAGTTAATTAATTACTAATCAGTTAATTATTTATTAATCAATAAGTAATTATTAATCAATTAGTAATTATTAATTAATTAGTTTAGTATTTTCATATAATTAGTTTAGTAATTTCATTTAACTAGTTTAGTAAATAAAATATAATTAGTTTTATTGTTTATGAATTTAGTTATTATTATGTGTAAAATTTAATTATGTAATAAATATAAGGGTTTTGACTATGTAAAAATAATAATTTCTGGTTTATATTATTAATTAAGGAATAGTTACAATAATAAAAGTTGTTCAAAATTTGTTTATCGGACTAGCAACCGATTTTTACTATAGACATAAAAATATATTGGCTTTTACATAAATTCTAGATTTTTACAAATAAACTTTTACTTGTAATTATTGTTCTAAATAAATTCAAATGATTCTCATAAACTAGGTGTTACCTTAATAACGAACAACGACCCTTTCCCCTATTAGCCTGGTGTCCTTATCTCGGTTTTCGTGCCGAACCCCGATCTTGGACTTCTTTATGTAGTTTCTAGCTATTTGGACTGCTCCGGACCCATTGGAACTAACTGCTATTTCATTTGGGATCACCTTGAGGAGGGTGGCATTATATACATTCTTTGATTAGTTATATATATATATATAATTGATTGATAAATATACAAATATGTATTTTGGTATAAAAATATATATTCATATACATCTATTAGTGTATATACACAAATACGTATTTTGTACAATTACTAAGAGACACTTATATATATTATATACGTTTTATTGGTATATATCCTGAGTGTAAATGTGTATTTATATACGTATCCCTACTAGATGACCCTAGTTGACTAGTGCAATACCTGGCAGAACCCCTGAGTTCATGTATTGTGATGTGTTAGTGTAGCGCCTGATGCAAATGTTGTATTTGATATATTTTTAGGACTGTTGGTTCCTCCAGACGATACTCTGGGACAGGACATTGGTTTTACCAGCTAAGGACCCAAGGCAAGTACATTCTCTGATTAGTTTCTAATTTATGATATCTCCTATGTTCACTGTATCTAGTGTAAATACCCATGCTCTTGACACGCTGGTTACACGGATTGGTATACACGGATCTCGTCATGAGATGTTATTCCTTATTCATGGTGTAGCTTGTACAAGACTTGTTTTCTTGTTATCTTGTGCATGTACAGACACTGATTCCCGGGGAGATTTGCTACTTCCCTAGGGAATCCCGTGCCATAGCGTACCATGATTGGATCTACTATACCAGTCGGGGTGGGGAGTATTTTAGTGTAGATATGTGATCATACCCAACTTTTCATGCATCATAGCTCACCCCACAGCTCACGTCGGGTGCGGCCTGACCATCTTCGTGCTTCATAGCTGTTAATTGTGATTAGCCTGACCTCTTCGTGCATCATAGCTAACCAACGGTTAGCCTGACCTTCATGAATCATAGCTAATCACATGTAACCAGCCTGATCAAGATCCCAAGCCGATCACATGTTAAAGCTAGTACTCACACACTTAGTCATAGGTTTCTTGCTCATGGACATATTATTTCTTTTCCTGCAGTTACTTACAGTATTTCTAGTATTTCTTTCATTGTACATTTCTCGTACCTATACATGCATTTGGTATATTTCCATCTAGAACTGCTACATAGTTTATGTCATTTATATAGAACTGCTATTTAGAGATGTACTTTGCTCCTTCCTGACTGGAAAATATTTTTCCAGACTGTGACCTTAGTAGACTGGTTTCTGACACACTTGGAGATTGGAAGTTAATGATTGCAGGTATGATTATGTTGTCATTAGACTTGTGTTGTATTCTTTTATTTCTTCAAATTTCTATCGTGCTGTAGTTGTGATTGAGTATGTTGTTAATATTTTTATAGTGTTATCCGAGTCTCCTTATGGAGTTGGATACTAGCGTGAGATTGTTTAGATAGTACTTGGCCTAGACAGCGTTCTACCGCCGATGCTGCGGCGTAGGCTGTACGTACCCACGCACTCGTGCCCCTAAACCGGGTGTGGGTCGTGACAACTAGCACAATCTGCAGCGCTAGCACCGGACAAAACGCAAGGCCAAGAAAGTAGTTCGGGCACTTCGGGAAGCTCTCGGAGCCAATGGGGCATGTCTCAAGTCGATCCGCTTGAGCGGGTGATGCAAATGTTGGAAGCACAACCACAAAGAGACGATGCTCGCCAAGCCAAGTTCGAAAGCAATCTAGAGACCCGATTCTCAGTCCAACAGAAGCAGGTAGATACCCTGCAACAGATCATTCAGACTTTGGCTTCCAACCATTCTGCTGCAACAGCAACGACTCCGGTGGAACAGCCCGTGCTTAAAGTTGAGGCGCCACAAATTCCAAGGCCGAGGGAAGTTACTGCCTTCGACTTTGGCTACTTCAAGAAAGTTTGCAACAACCCATTCAACGGGACTGAGGAACCAATTGTGGCTCTAGATTGGTTGGCCGAACTTGAAGACCACTTTGCTCTGCTAGTGGTCCCCGAAAAAAAGTGCGTTGCCTGCGCGCAACTACAGCTCCGCCTCAACGCGCACGATTGGTGGGACGTGCATCAATGATCTCTCCAATTTGACCATAGAGAGGAGGCGATCTCGTGGATGACTTTTTGTGCCGCGTTTGAAGAGGAGTTTATACCCCCTCCAGTGCAATGCTAGATGGAGAACGAGTTCGTGCAGCTGCGGCAGGGCAGTACGACAGTTAAACAGTATTTCGTCGAATTCAACCGACTCTCCAAATTCGCTAGAGCCTATTTACCTGATGCAGCGTGTAGAGCCAGAAGGTTTGAAGGCGGTTTGCGCCCTGCCATCCATGTGCACGTGGTCGTTCATCAGTACGGGACAATACGGGAAGTCATGAATCACGCTCTATCTCTTGAACCACAATATCCTCACGTTTCTACCGGCGCTGTGCATACCTACAATCACAAACGCCAAGGCAATGATAGAGGAAACACCACTGCAAAGTGCCCTAACCACGGCGGTCCACAGAGAGGAAACCCAGGGCAACCACGGCTGATAAGTGTCGCAAGAAACTCGGACAATGTCTCATTTGTGGTGATTCAAACCATAGGATTCGAGACTGTCCAAAATATTCTGCTCAACATTACGTTCCCTAATGGTAAGCATTATTCCTAAGTTTTGGGACAAAACTACCAATTGGTTGGGTAGGATGTAGCACCCCGTTCCTCCTATTCGAGGAGCGCGGCTAAGAAACACAAGATGGTATCGTTTGATCGGAATAGATTGAAACAGGAACTCGTCCTCGTTATGGATTTATTTCTTCGGAATCGATTCCCATATTCAGTGGACTGTGCCCCCGGGATCGACTTAGCGGCAGAGTCAGGAGGGACCTCTCCGCTGTTATCTTTTATTGCCTTGGATTTCGATGTCGCTTGTTGCTTTCATTCTTTGAGTTGGTTTTCGGATTTGCTTGTTTTCCTTGAACAGTTTCGATGGATTTCATTGTTTTCGTTCATAGAATTGTACTTCAATTTCGAGATTGGAAAGAGAGGAAGAAGTATTGATCGAGCTGTTCGTGCAATGCAGGTGAACGAGCAGTAAGCGGCTTACGAGCGGAGTCTTGAAGCGCCTCTTTCCTTCTCCCTTCCAACCATCCAAGTGAGTGGCTACCTTCCCAATTAGTTAGCCCTGCTTTCAAGTCTTCACACCTAAAATCTTGTATTTATCTTTGCCCCGATCAGACGATACCAAGTAATAATAAAAGATATCAAGATAAAAAGGGAATAGACTTGGATTATTGCTTGTCATTCAACTTGGGAACGGTTACTCATTTGCATGCTTGTTCATTTGGAATATTTTGTACATGCTTCAATTTTAGTAAGAATGCATCTTCTTCCATAAATTATGCTAAGTATGGAATACACTTATTATGAAATAAACTATCAGGAAGGCTATGCAAAATGAATCATGCAATGTTGCTTGTCTCATGTTCATATTGCCTCAACTGCATCAACGTTAACGTATCATGAACGATTGATCACGGACAACTTGTGCACAAGGCCAATGGTTCCTGCGGACGGTTGCTGGGGACTTGGCACCGATTCGATCTGGACAGGGTGGACTGTAGCACTCACGAATCTTGGCTACATGCCACCCTCGTTCAAGACTAAATTATCCATTATGGCTTATAGCCAGTGATCCCAACGTGTATATTTAAACCTGTTGCAAACTAACTTGTGTCTTCGTGGCAGGGAAGGCATGGTAAGTATTGTACAGGTGGTTCAGACAGGCAGTAAAAGTCACAGAACGGTGACAAGTTCATTTCAGTAAATTCTATATGCTGCTTACTTGTAAATAAACTAAGGCAAGATAGAAACCCACAAAAATATGCATGCTTTATTAAAATAACATGTTGATTGGTATAGTTGGGTTAGCTCGCCTTCACCAGTATATTTCGATATCTTGACCCTCGTTGAAACAGGTTCCCCGTACTAAGGCGAACCGAGCGAGGAGTCGAAGTCGTCTTCCCGATCCAGTCCAGCTATAGGCGCATCTTGATCGCGCCACTTTTTGAAGTACTTGAAGGAGGAGCTTACAACTCTGTACACAATGCAGCTCCGTAGCAAAGCCGTCCTCCAGCCCGGAGGTCTATATCATTTTGAAGTTTAGTAAAGGGGTGTAATATATATGACTGCTACCTCATTTTGAGTAAACACTTTTGTAAGCCCGTGCGACAAATTAACTGACTCTTTTATGAGTTTGTAATAGATGCTCATTATCAATAAAGAAAACTTTTCCATGTTTCAAATCGGTGTTTCAATTTATCTGCGTACTCTGAATATGTGCTTGTTATGTAAAATACTTTAGCCTTGTGCGGGCGCAACCCCAGGCCCGCACGGTATCACGATTCAGGGGATGCCCCATACGATTCTACGGAATCGGGTCGTAATAATAGTATTTTGGACTTGTTAGTATTTTAGGACAGCGTAGTACGCTTCGTCGGGTCCATTAAATTAGGTAATCCCTTGGAGTCGTATTAGCTGGCCATTGCCACGTGGCCTGGTCCCGTATATTTTGGGACTGGGGCGTGACATAATGTGATTAGCCTATGGGGTATATCTAGTACTAACCGTATATAAAACTTATACGATGCACGAAATTTCGTCTTTTCAAAATAGGGAAAGATGAAAAACGATAATAAAAAATTCAATGAGGAGGTGATAGAATACAAGTACAGGGTTTAAGGCGATTAAAGAATTCAAAAAGAGAGTTGTCAAGGCAGTTGCGGATGAGATCCTATTTTGGTAAATTTCTATTCGTATGCTCATATCAGAACGATTATGTCCCTGATATGATATGCTCTGACCTGTCTAGAGGGCAAGTATATTCGTCTAACATGCTGAGTCAACTATATCTCAATCCACGTAAAGTAGTCATACGAAGAGCGAACCAAGCGCACTAAGGTTGATCAGACCATAATACACTGAGTCTAAATAGACAAATGTATTAGAGTGGGCCCCCAATAACATATATGTCATGAATAAGCTCGATAAAAGAATAAACTTACAAAACTAGGCTATAATAACAGCATAAGTCGAGGTAGTCCAGAAAATATAAGTACGCTGGATTATGATAAAGAAATGTATAAAATAATTTAAGTTTACCAAGAAGATAAGACTCGTCCGATGTTGTGCCTCTACAGTTGCCATACTAACTTCTTGTCTAAGTCTCTAGTCGACCAAATGGGGGTATGGGCCTCTAAAGTTCTACAGTTTGGATAAACACTATCTTCTTATGCTAGCCTATAGTTGGTGTCATTCAATTACATTTCATTAATGGGTCAAAAGGACTATGTGATACTAGGTTATGAGGCATACTACCCAACTTAAAGAATTTAACTAATAGTGTTATTGAATAATAGAGTATATATACCTAGTACAAGTCACCATCCTGACCCCTATCAATTACAAAAGAAAAGATAAGATTAACGTTGTGAAAGGATCAAGCAAGATGCAATGCAACCAATCAAATAAGAATGCAAAATAAAATCAATAGAGATGATTAAATAAGTGGATGAGATCCTATATGTTAATCCTATGCGCAGGCTTGCTCGGTACAGTAACATAACCGATATAATATGCTCTCGAACTACATGGGCCACCACAAAAATATGTCACACCCCAGTCCCAAAATACGTAGGACTATGAATACGTAACCATACCAGCCGTATGAATATGGCAACCCCAATATATGGAAACCATAACACATACGTACGCTGTATTATGAATAATAATTCACAAGTGGTATAGATTTATGTTATAAGTCACAAGACATAACTAGATCTCATCCACAGAATCAAATATAAATGAATAACCAATCAACTATATAACTGAATCAAGTATAAGATACTTAATAGGAACAAGTAGTTGGGTGGAGACAAATCCACTACCAAACTAGAATATAAAAGAAACAAAATAAGTACATCTAATAAACAATGAGGCTCGAAGAGAAGACCTCCTCAAAAGAGATAGAAGTAGCAAGTCCTGATCCATGCTCCTGCGAATAGTTATGATTATCTACACCTGGAAAGAGACCAGGTCATCAGAGGAACGTAACAAGATACATAGAAGCATGTCAATTGAATACAGTAAAACATGCATAATAGACATAAAATATACAAGTACGCTATACTAGACAATCTATATGAATATGCATAATGAGGACAACTTTTTGATGTATGAGAGAGAGAGAGAGAGAGAGTTAGGGTTTACCTAGACGAGGAGGAAGAGGAGGAGGAGGAGGAGGAGGGGGACGCCGGAGGAGGAGGAGGAGGAGGAGGAGGAGGAGGGGGACGCTGGTCGGCGGTCACCGGAGAGAGGGGGACGCGGGTTTTGAAATTTTGGAAAATTTCGACAGAAGGGGGAGAATCGGAATCGATCCCCAATTATTGAAATATTAGCGACGTTTAGCGACTCAACTAATGACGTCGCTAAAATATAAATATATATTTTGGCGACGTTTATACGTCGCTAAAGACGTCGCTAAATATTTAAAATATAAACGTCGCTAATTATGTCGATAAGCGTCGCTCATTTATAAACTTCAGCGACGTGTACACGTCGCTAAATACGTCGCTAAATATTTAAAAGATTAACATCGCTAAATACATCGCTAAACGTCGCTAAATTATAAAATTCAGCGACGTTTAGCGACCTTAGATAACTTATAGCGACTATTCTTGTGAAAAAACTAAATTTTAGTCGCTAAACGTCGCTATATGTCGCCAAACAACGACGTTTAGCGACGTTATTCTTTGGAGTCACTGATAGCAACGTTTTTCTTTGACGTCACTAAAAAATGTCGCTAATCCCGCTAATTTTAGTAGTGATTCTGAAGAATCAGGCAAGTACACTTTCCCTTTCCATTTACGATTTTGTATTTCATATTGATGGCACATGGTCATTGTTTATTGATTGTCATTGTTAGAGTTGGGAGAGTAACACTAGTCATAGAATGTGGTTTACCATTAGCCGGACGATAATTTTTTGCTAGCACACTTGTGCCTTACGCCCAATTTATTGATTGACTGCTATCACTTATCAGCGCCTTACTCACATTGATTGACTTCTAGCACTATCAATGCCTTACCCGCATTAGCCCCTACATGCTATGGTCAGTGTAAGATTGCATTTCATCCATTTAGCATAGTGGATGATTGTTTCGGTATATTTTTGGTTACTGGTTTATTTTTTGATTATTATATATTATTTATTTATTGCATCATATTGTGAGTGGTTTAGGTTATGTGTTACTTTGCTCGTTCCTGACTGAAAAAAATATGGCAGGTGTTGAAGACTTGGAAGAACCTAGAAGACTTAGAATAGACTTTGTTCAAATATACAGATGTATTGTTTATTTTGGATGGTTGTACCTATGGATGACTATACATATAATGTTGCCTCTAGTTTCACCTGGTTTATTCCCGGGCATCACTTATAAAAGACATATAATAAAAGTAATAGTGGATTGTGATGATTGTTCATGATAAGAAACGAGTCCAGATAGCTGTGATGAGTTGATCAAACATGTATAAATTGGAGATTATTGAGGTCTAGACAACTCACTATCACTGTCAACGACAGCGTAGGATTGACATGAATGGCTCATATCTGACTATTCGGGAGCGGGTCGTGACACAAATTTCATGGGACCAGGCCACATGGTAATGGCCAGCTACGCATTCAAGTAGACTCTAGTCCGACTCGAATACGTATAAGCTGCCTATATGATACCCAAATTTATATATATAATATATCATCCACAACACTATCTAAAATACTGTGAAATAGGAATGAATATAACTGCGGTAGAATGATAAGATTGTATCAACTGGCGATACCTGAATCCCGAAGTAGTCCCCAATACTTTGTCAGCCCTCAACAATAACCTAGAAGGAAACCAGATCCTCAAAGGGACGTAACATGATACAAAAATACATGCCGAATGAAATATAGTAAATAAACATATAGACGGGTACTGAGTACAACTGTAATATATGATTGGTTATACTAATACTAGCCAATCTATGTGAATGCAATTGAGGTCAGTACTTGCACACATGAAAGTTGTGGATAAATATGATAGGCCTAGCACTCCTCCAAGGCTAGAACCCATTTGTCTATACAAGACATCTAGATTGCATAGCATTGAACAAACTCCGAGGCCAACTATGTATATCATTATAAAAAATTACATACGTCCAGTAGTTGTCATCACCACCCAATGCTCTAAATCAATCAAGTCTATCACAAAAATTTGAAACAGCTATACAAGCAACTCGATAAAACAAACATCATGCAAGCAATATGAATATCCGTGTCTCAAGCCTATCATCTATCAACAGGTCAAATAGGTCAACAGAAATATTATTATGACAACAGATCAATGGAATAGTAGCAAATAAAATAAAATAAAATAAAATAATGATAATGACAAAAGGAACAAGCTCAAACATGTAAATATTGTAATAATAAGGCAAGGTAAAGTTACTTGGAGTTTCCTCTAAGGTGTTCTTGAGACTACAAGTACCAAAGGTCGTAGCCAATCCTAATCACGAACTACAGTTGCTAATGTCCACAAGGAATCTACCAGCCCAAATCAAATAAGCAAGAATCATTACACAGTACGTATATACAACTATATATAATATCAAAGTCCTTATTAGGGTCTGTTTTGAGCATAGTTATACATATTTATAAATTTGTACATAAGTAAAAAGTCAAATATACGCCTTCACACCTTAAATATGAATTAATTACTATACGCCTTCACACCTTATATAATATATGGTACAAAATATATTAGGTTATAGTATCTGTTTATAAATGTTGGTTTTATAATGAAGAATTTATTTAGTATATGATTAAATAATGCATGGGCATGCACAAGTAGGGAATAGTTTAGTAGACTTCCATACACACGTCACAGAAATAAGTGGTTCTAGGAGGAGGGATGCGCTTATACAAAATTACTACAAATACTAAATTTGATTTCTGACATGTTGATGCAGACCAAATTTCCTGTACCACATATTCTATTTCATATTCTGTTTCTACCCTATTACATGTGGGTCCCAGTCAATATAAAACAAAAAAAGTCCCACATATACAAGAGTGGAAATAAAATATAAGACAAAATATGTGAAACAACAGATCTGGTCACGTGTGGACCTCCTTTCCTCACATATATAGCTATATGCAATACATGTGTATATAAATTATATACATAATATCATACTTAATATACGTGTAAAAGAACAAAAAAAAGAACATATGATGATATTACGATGCATTCAGCAACTCCAGCGGAAACGAGTCATCCACGAGAACTCAAACTTGGCAGAGGGGGTTCTGACGACACGGAGAACACGTGCGAGCACTGGCGTCCTAGCTATAGACCTGTGAGCGAGAACGGTGTTGGTCGTCCAACTGGTTCCCGAGGGTGTGGACGCGGCTACAGCGATCGACATGCCAATGAGGAGGCACCTGACGGTGCTCAGTGCGGGCGCGACGTCCGCTCAGGTTGTCCATGGCTCGTCCGACGAGGTAGTCGGCGTCCATGTCGGTGCCCGCGTCGGTCCAGAGCGTAGCGGCAAGGCTGACGAGTCATAGGGTTGGCCGATGGTCCTCTGTCGAGTCGTGTAGAGGTCGTGGGAAGACTGGATGGTGGTTCTATCGTGGCGGCAGAGAAAAGGCGAAGTTGTCATCAGAATTGGCTCGGGTCGAGGTCTTCCACGGAGCCACAAAGGGTCGCCCAGGCACTAGGAGGGTCGGGCTGATGGTAGCACGGGTGACCGGAGGTTGCTCCGACGGTGGTGGCCTGTGGAGGACGAAGGTGGTGGTCGTATGGTTGGTGTTGTTATGAATGAATAATAGAAGTAGGAACTGAAGAAGAAGAAGAAGAAGATGATGGGAATGAAGGAGAAGGTTGGGAAGGTTGGGAATGCTGTGAAGGAGAAGAATTCATGAATAGGAAGTAAGGGGTGTAAAGTGAACAGAACGGTCTGTCGTTAGTCCGAGTCCAATCCGATAAATAGTCCGACTGTGGACTGTCCGTATCATTATATGAATCGAACTTGAACAAAAATACTACTTCGATCCTTTAACGAACTCGAGCTCGATCATATACTTGTCTGTCGCAAATATGTCCATAAACATAAATAATAAAATAATTATTTTATTTTATTATTATTGTGAAAATATAAAAAACATTCGTCCAAACTTGTCAGGTCAGATCCAGTTGCTAGCTTCAAGTTCAAAGTCTCACATAAAACCTCCATATCTGCAAACTCACAATGCATGCATACACTAGCGACTTGATTTCAAAAATTTTCTTTTGGTTCTTCCTATTCTAGTGCTCCATCGACTGGTCAGCAAACAATCTTACCATTTTTTTCCACGAAGTTGCTAGTGTATGCATGCATACACTAACTATAGTGCATGCAGGTTTCAAAAATCCAGCCGCTGGTTTCAAAAACCGAAGTTAAGACCGGCCAGCTCCTTTTTCAATTTTCAAATTGCCAACTATCCATTCTTATTACTATTTACTTACCATTTACAATCCAAAGTTTTGGCTCTTAGTCTTCCACTACCCACTGGACTAACAATTCATATGTTTATTGTTCTCCAAACATTGTGACTCTTAGTCTTCCACCACACACTATACTGATCATTCCGCATAAAGCAAATTTAGGAGAAAAGTATAACAGAGCCAATATCCGGTAGGAGTCCGGTCTGTCTAAAAAAATCTAGCGAGTCAAACACGAGCCTAGTTAATTTATAACGGATCAAGCCTGAAATTGATATTTGGATCCGATCTAGACCGAGCCGAACTAATGTCCGTCCGAGTCCAATTTCGATCCGAGCTTGAGCATGAAATTGTTCGAGTCTATTCTGTCCGTTTACAGCCCTAATAGGAAGGAGTGTAAGAATGATGAAGAAGGAATGGACAAGGGACTCGTTTGGCTTTTGTGGTAGGATTTTGCTTTTATATATATATATATATATATATATATATATATATATGTATATTTTTTGAGAGAGAGAGAAAAATATATGGGCATGGCTCGGGTAAGGCCTAGACCAAGAGAAATTAAAGGGAAAGGAAAAGTAAAAAAAATTTGTAAAGAAAATTTAAATGGATACAAAAATCTAAAATTTGAAGGGGATTTATAATCTATCCACCTTAGAAAAGTTCCGTCCTTGGAATTTAAAATCGTCCAAACAAGTCAAACTATAACGCTCAGATCTATATCTACCTCTCATTGAGTAACCCCTGAGACCGACACCGAGGTTCTCGAGACCATACAATCATGTTTGGTTGTGCAAACTACCCAAATAATATTTGACACACATTAAACAAACTCTAGTCTGAACTAGCTTATTACCTAACCCTTTAGTCTCTGTCTTCAAAACTACTCTTGACGGATCCTCAAAATTTTCAAAGACAGACAAAATTGGAAGTTACTAGGACAATCATCACTCACGACACTATTCCCTGAGCCCAACATTCTTAGTCTTGAATCAACAACCCTAATACCTTATTTGGGTCCTTGGCATTATCAGCACCATAAAGATCCAACTTTGACCGGCCAGATACTTCAATCGCATACCCTTTAATGCCGCTACACAACCTATCTATGGGGTCCCTCTTGTCTAGTCTTTACTTATTGGAAGGTGCCACGAACTTAAGACCAAGGTGACAATTTATGCTAATTCAACAGGCAAGCCATGGAATGCTATCAATACCAATGAATCAGCCTATGGTCCAAACTACATATCAATCCTCGAGAGTTTGTGTATAACTTATTAGCTCTTAGTCGTCAAGATCTTAATTGTGTCAAATCCTAAATTTCTCAAGGCAATTAGTACTTGAAATCATTATCGCTCTTGTAACTTAGTATTTATATCCATCCTTCTACTAGTTCTTCATCTTGATTCAACGACCACAATGCCTTATTTGCCATCGCATTTTTTTATTGGAATAATATAATTTTTTTCTAGTAGATACAGATCCTCGGAGTCATAATAAAATTTCATTGCTCCCATCATTCTTCTTCAATAGCCGGCAGACATGTTTATCAAGGTCTAATCATCTAAATAGACGAAGGTCCCTACAATCATAATCTATAACATTCATCCTTTGCAATCTTTCATAATAACAAGCAATTACTATATGAATTTGTCATCAAATACCTATGATCCTATATGGACAAACAATTTAACTTATTTACACAAATTATATACAATCCAGGATTCTTCCACCATAACAACCCAACCATGGTGTAACCACATGAACAATTCTATTTAGGTCATCCTCCACAATCTTTTGTTAAGGTACATCTCATCTAGCCCTTACTAACACATCATCAGTTATTCTCACAAACAGTTAATCTACTTCGAGTTCCATAATTACCTATGACTCCTTACTATACCACCAGCTAAGATAGTCATTGTCTCATTCTTCCATCCCATGTATAATACCATAATTCCATGTTATCGACAATGAGATCCTTCGGCCCATCTTCTTAAACCCTAAGTCCAATCTAGTCAATCAAACATACTTGGATCAGAAGCCTAACCTGAATATCTTCTATGAAAGTTAACCCATCCTCAGCTACCCAAATATTATAATCACACGGTAACATACCCTAGTTAAACTATCTATCCACGGGGTTTGTCTAGTCTAGTCATTAAGAAAGATAGCAAGGGCCTACGGCTAGTTCAAGTAATCCATACCGTATCAAACAACGTTAGGGTCAAGTAAAGCAGGAGGGACATAGTAACAAAATTTTCAAGGACGATATTTGAGGCAAACAAGGTACATATGACGTAGTATAGGCAAAACCTGAGAACCATATACCTCTGTGATCATGTCGCGTGAAATTATTGCCAAGGTAATTCCTAAACTAGAGAATTATATAAAATAGGAGAACTAAGAAGTGATAGCCGTGCTAGCAGCCTAGCACGGGTAGGGCAGGGTGGCTTGTGGCAGGCTCGTTGCCTGAGCTGCAACCATCGCCGTTTATTTAGAAAAAGAGATCAATCAAGAAAAAGATTTGAATATTACATAATAAGAGATAAGATAAGAGAACATGCATGGTCAGGGACAACTTGTGCATAAGGTACAGGGTTTCTACGGACGATCGTCAGGGCGCCAAGACCAATCCGTCCTGGGTGGAACAACTAGTATAGTTGTGCTACTGGCCTTTCACGGGTAAGACAGGGTGGCTTATAGCGGGTTCGCTACCTGCACTGCAACCACCGTCGTCTACTCTGACTATAGTCCAAAATAGCTTGTAGTATATGTGACCCTTTATATTGATTAAGTTGGCGTACGAGCGACAATCCTGTGCATGTCATTATTTGCACAAGTCTGATGCACGATGCACTATATAGCCTGAGTATATCATGCCTGTGGCAAAGACACATTCAAGACACCTCGAGTTTCATATGCGACCTTTTGATTCATCATATATATACTTGTTTAACTTGATCCATCATTGGACAGGGAAGGACAACTGATAAGTTGGTAATTGCGTCAGATTACTTTTATATTGCATGACACTCTACAACACGAGTAGGCTTTATATCATATGCTATGAAATCGATCCTAAGGAAAGACTAGTAAGACAAAATAGATGTGAACATAACTAAATGAACGTGTTTGGTTTTGTTGAGTGGGAGAGAATCCTTCCCATCGGTACATTCAATGTACCGATAACCCACCATATTGCTTTCTGGGTTAGGAAGTACCTCGTTCGGTACGGAGTTCCCTTCGTGCCTCTAAGGCGTGGAGCTCGCTCTAGAGTCTTGGAGCATTGGGTAGGAGCTGAAGCACATATACATGACATAATGTATTGTTATATCACCTATTGTATCATTCCTAAAGTTATAAGCCGTTTGGCATATTTTATTGTATCGAGAGAGAGAGAGAGAGAGAGAGAGAGCTTGAGCGATTCTATTATTGACTTAGTGCCATTGTAATCTATGTTTCAATATCAATAAAAGAGCTTTGTTCATTTTATACTTATTTTTATTCAACTTTCGCTGCTTGGGGACTATCTGTGCAACTCTGTGGCTTAGCAATTTATCGACCATTTTGGTGCTTATCTAGTGTGAGCACAACTTAGTCTCCCGTTGCATCACGTCTAGCGAGGACGTTTGACGTCACGAAGTTGGGGCATGACAGATAGTACGGATGCGGCTGCAGTGATCAACAGGCCAATGGGGAGGCACTTGAAAATGCCCAATACGGGCACAACGTTCGCTCAGGTCATCCGTGGCTTGTCCGGTGAGGTAGTCGGCACCCATGTCGGTCCGGAGCGCAACAACAAGGCTGACGAGTCCTGGGGTTGGCTGTCGATCCTCTATCAATTTGTAGAGAGGTCATGGTAAGACTGGAATGGATGGGGGCTCTGTAATGGTGGCAGAGAAAAGACAAAGTTGTCACCAAAATTGGCTAGGGTCTATTCGCCATTATATGTGTTCTTGCAAACTTTGTATTTAAGGAACGAAAAAGAGTACAAAGCATCATAAATAGAATTATCTAAGTACAATATTTTGATCTGGGATGTGACAATGGACAAAGAGCATTGTGGCGGCTCCTTTACTCCGTTGACGGTTTGATGCAGGATAAGGAAGCTTATGTTCTCTCTTTGCTCATTTTGGTATGCTCTCTCTCTCTCTTTCTCTATGTTGGGCGACCCCTGCCTGTCTGTCCTGTGTTTGGGTATGCCACCTGATTATATACAGTAATCTTTGGGCGCACATATGTTGGGCCATGTGGATGCTGGTGGGTGCAACATGTGCCTCCTTAATAGGGTACATCTGTAACCGTGAGCAGGCTAGGCTGTCAAATGGGTGCTTGTTGGGATTTTTTTTATTGAAAATTTGGGTGATTCTCGTCCTTTCTAGGCGTGACTTGGTCAGCTTGACACATAGTCCGTATTTTGTTGGAGAGAATCACTCTTTTAGTAACATCAAGATTTGGTATTCATAGAGTCTGAAATATATGTGGCCAGAGATGCATGGGACGCATAGAGTCTGGAACACTTGGGGCCAGAGATGCATGGAACGCATGGAGCCTAGGACGTATGGGGCCAGGGACGCATAGGCCGCATGGAGTCTGGGATACATGGGGCCAAAGACATATGGGGCCTTATGGAGTCTGGAACGTTTGGGGCTAGAGACGCATGGGGCTGCATGGAACCTGGGACGCATAGGGCTGATTGGGATGCATGAATATCGCCTTATTGGGCCGCAGGATAATTCTGTGGCCCAATCTTTTCTGAGTTTTACTTTGGGACGCATGGCTATTGGACGTATGGATGTATATTAAACTGACAAGTTTAAAATACTTTGAATAAGAAGCTTGGAGGAAAAAGCACTTTTGGTCGCATGTATATTATGTCACATGGACATTGGGACGGCTTGGTCGCGGGCCGCATGGATGAGTGCTTTCAAGCTGTCACTAGTGTATTAACTGATAGATTTGTTTCAATTTTGTAGTGGATCTCCTTTTGGATTCTGAGCCATCTCCTGACGCGGGGCTCGAGACGACAATTTTCAAGGAGATTAAAGTAGACCCTGCGAATCAAAACGTCAGGTTTACCTCATAACTGCTTGGTTCATTGCCTCGATCTCTTCACGCGACTTTGAGGCCTATAAATAGGCGGTGGGGAGGAGAGAGAGAACTTTATATCTTTGCTTTCTTTCGTTCTTCTATAAGGGATGCTGGAGGCTGCGGCTCTTTTTATCGAGAAGTTTGTCGGAGGCGGCCTTGATCTTGATCTCTTGATAGAGGTAAGGGAGCACCCAGCTTCTCCTGTTAAGCCGCCAAGGATACAGAGACACCAGTGCACAGTCTTGCTGCATGGATGAGAAATTATCTAGAACACGCACAGACTTTTTACACATTCTTACCATATGGATGAGAGATCATCATGAGCATGTGCGAGCTTTTCTAATGGGTCTATCTCATGGAAGGGTAACCATCCTGCGCCAGTTAGGACTTTGCCACATAGATGAGGGCTCGAATTGGACATACGACTACCATAATTCTGTCGTATGGATATAGGCTTAATTCGGACATGCGACCATCATGTCTCTGCCGTATAGATGGAGGCTCGACTCGATGTGCGACCATCATGGCAGATACCTCATGCGTCGGGTAGGCTCTGCCGCATGGACTTCATATTATCTTTGTTTACTGAAGCTTTATATTGTCCTTGTGCACGCTTTGTTCTTCCTTATGCAGCTCATGATGGAGCATAGAAGGATATAATAACACCCATTGTTCTTGGTAAAGACCAAATTTATGTGGCAGTTCGCCAAGAACTGCTCCAAGAGACGAGGAAAGTCCGTCAAAAACTAATCCAAGAGACGAGAATAAGCATCCTGCGTCACGTGCTGGACTGTTCTTGTTCATTCATCGTGGTAGCTACGTTTCTCTCCTCTATGCGGCTTGCTACCGGTTGGGGGCTTGCGGTGCGATGACATAATTTGGATTAATTGATATTTCTGTCGTCGGTCTTCCTGCATGTTTATAGAGCGTTTGCCCATGCTCCTTCCTTGTTATCCATCAGTATGGATTCTTTTCCATATAGCAAGGTTTGCACTGTGGAGGGATGATCCAGAAAGCATTGGGCTCTGTTGCCGTGCTCACTTGTGTCCGTGGCAGAAACATCACAGGGACGCCTTGTAATGGAAGAGGTTCTTGTCGACAAGAACCCATTGTCATGTCCTAGTCCCAAAATACGTAGGACTAGGAATACGTAAGCATACCAGCCGTATGTATATGACAACTCCATTATATAAAAATCATAGCACATACTTATCCTGTATTATGAATAATAATTCATAAGTGGTATAGATTTATGTCATAAGTTACAGGGCATAACTAGATCTCATCCACAGAATAAATGAATAACCAATCAACCTATATAGCTGAATCAAGTATAAGATGCTTGATAGGAACAAGTAGTTGGGTGAAGACAAATCCACTACCAAACTAGAATATAAGAGAAATAAAATAAGTATATCTAATAAACAATAAGGCTCGAAGAGAAGACCTCCTCGAAAGAGAGAGAAGTAGCAAGTCCTTATTCGTGCTCCTACGAATAGTCATGATCGTCAATACCTGAAAATGGACCAGGTCCTCAGAGGAACGTAACAAGATACATAGAAGCATATCAATTGAATACAGTAAAACATGCATAATAGACAGAAAATATACAAGTAAGCTGTACTAGACAATCTATATGAATATGCATAATGAGGACAACTTTTTAACGTATGGGATGGTGTTGGCTACTCTAAAACACATGCTATCTTCTGACTCACACACACGTCTATGTACCATCAATCAACATACCTCGAGGGTAGCAACCATCGTGACACCAGAAGCCGACATACCTCAAGGGTAGCGACCATCGCGATATAACTACCGTAGTGCGTCCTAGTACTATGATTTATCAGAGTGGTTAGCCCATACGCCTACTGACTGTCTTCCCCTCCTATGATAATATGTGTCAAGTGTGTGTCAATATATATAATATATAATTATGACTGTAAAACCAAATTTTGGTCCAAAGAAAGTCAACTTTTCGGATTTGGGATCCATGACACGCAAATCAAGGTAATCCGTTGACCAAAAAGTCAACAAACTCAAATCCTAGATTTGTGTGTGGAATCCTATAGATTTAAACGCTACATGGACATCAGAATCAACGATTTCATAAAATCACAAGTCGGTAAAGAGTTATGGCCACAAAGGCGCACATATGACAGTTTTCGATAGTTTCCTATACGTCTATGTTGCACGAATTTTATAGTAGATTAAACTTGCATGTTAAATTTTGAAATTTTTTTTTATGAAAGTTCATTATGTCAGATTTTTGAAACTTCAAACGGCTCATAATCTGAGTTCGGGATCTCCCAAAATCTCGAAAATACCAAAATGCGTCTAATTTTGGACAACCGACACTTTTAGAATTTTTTAGAAAAATATCTTCAGAAATTATTAAAATAATTTAAATATTCAGAAAACTAACATTGATATGGTTCTAAGAAAAAAAATTGGACTACGTTTGGAGTCCGGAGCTAGGATATATCGTCTTTTTAAGTCGTCATAACTACAAGAAAATGAGGCTGAATTTATGACAAATTTGGACGAAAATGAGAGGAGTTTGGGGAAGAAAAATATGAAAGATGAGTTTATTTCATAATTCTAATAGGTATTTATAATAGTGGAGACTACTTAATTGAATACGACTATGATTGGCTAATTTGAATATAATTATGATGAGTTTAAATAATGATATGATATGCATGAAGTTGCTTTCCTAGTAGGCTCAGGATTTGAATTAATTTAAAATAGAGTTTAAGTTTATCTCAATAATTTATAATCTTAAATATAATTAAAGATAATACAAATAATTTATATATAATCTTATTAATATCTATTAACACTAAATTAGCATCTATCTAATATTAAGACTATATATATCCAAATAAATCCTAAATAATTTAATAAAAAAATAAATTCCTTAAATTTCAGAATAAATTACAAAAAAATATAACTAAATATTTTAAACTAAAATAAATATTTAGTAGGAACAACATGCAAGTATGGTCTCATAATAAATCATGGAAGTCCTAGAAATTTATGTTTCCTATATTTTAATTACCCAAAAATTCTAGAAAAATATCCAAAAATATAAAATAGCCAAAAAATAATTCTAAATAAATATTTATATAAGTAAATATATCAAAAATTTTAATTCTAATAAATAAAAGAAAACTCTAAAAAAATTAATATTTAAATTAATCTATAATAAATATAATAATATAAAATATACACAAAATACCTATTTTGGGTGAGGAAGTTTACAATCTACCCAACTTACAAAAATTTTGTCCTCAAAATAAAAAATAAAAAATAATTTGTTAAATCTTTCACATTCATATCTAAGGCAAGTCAACCACAGTCTTCTTAAAAATTTAAAAGACAAAATCTATTCAAATCCATCATAATTTCTTTAAAATTAAAATAACTACTGTTTAAATCAAAATTTAACCTATCATAATCTCTTCTAGATTTTTAAATAATCAACATCCAAATTTAATTCAAATCTATATGACATCTTGAAGATTTAAATCACCCACATCAAATTTTACATCACGATTTCCAACTATTATAATCTCCTATAGATTTTAAACAATTCTAATCAAATCTTATTCCTATATTCAACTTAAGAATTTTGTACTCTTCAAATTTTAAATTTAATTTCTATTATGAACATCTCAAATAGGTGATCCAACAATCAAAATTTAACTTTTAATTCAAATTATAAAATTTTGAATTCAATCCGTCAATGTTCATGTTTAGAGTTCTATTTTATTTTTCTCAAGATTTAAATTGTTAATTCAATCTCCAATATTCAAAGTTTAAATTATGTGCTTAAATTATAAATATTTGGTCTACAATATCAAAATTTTAAAATTTATTCTATAAGGCATTCTTATCTTTAAAGTTAAATCATCATAATCTAAATTATTCTTCTAAAAAAAAATTTCAAAATTAAAATGACTTAAATCTCTCAAACTAATCTTACTTGATCACAATCAAATTTTTTACCTTAAGTTAACAATGCAAATTCTACCCAACTTAGAATTTGCTGATCTATCACATAGGCTATTCATTTAAGAAAAACTTCCTCAAATTATTTAATCGTGTTATTCAATCCATAAAATATCTCACATATTTTATGCCCTTAATTACAAAAGATAGTCACCAAGTAATGTATAAAGTCCCTCGACCAAATTTAGGTCTACTTAGCTTAAATAGAGAGACTAGGGTCAATTTAGAGCCAATTAGAATTAGAACATAGTGTTTTAGATTTATTGTGCATTATTTGTATCACTTTGTGCACCTTACCGTTGCTTCGATATTTGGAGCGCTACACTAGTATTTGCTTTCAAACAAATTTTACACACTTTTTCTAGTCACGCCAGCCTTCCATTCTGACTTTTTGTAACTCATAAATACGCTCTTTTGTGCTTTATTTTAGTCGCATAATATTTGTTACAAACGTCCATGTTTAAATCCAAATAAATTCAACTTTGCATCTTTGTCCGTTCCAATAAAAATTTGAGACATAACCTCGACCCATTTTGTCCAATCCAATTTATGACAATATTCTATTCTGAGTCTGCTATGTCTATGATACTTGTGTCCCACCCAATTTTAACCCTATGTATTTCTAATTAATTAAAGAGCACCACTTACACTAATTTTAATTAAATTAGTGTAAGGACCCGACCTCAGCCAAAACTAGACCCAACACCAATCCAAACTCTCACTCACACCCTCAAGGTTCATACTAAATACCACACACCATTTTAGCCCACTACATCACACCAAACATGGTATTTTTTCTCATCCAATCCTAAAATCTCACTTTTGTACAATTTTCCAATTGTTAAGGGACTTTTATGCAAATATGCAATGAGGTGTCCCCCTCTTATTGGATCCACTCCATGAAGAAACCCCCCCTCTCTTTAACCAGTTCTATATTATTTTTCCCTATTTTTGAGTGTGCTACTCCAAACCTTCCCCCCTACACAATCTCCACCCTCCATTTTAAACCTAGCCCATCTACACCCTACATTCCTTCATGTGAATATTTCCCACATCCCAAGGAGCCATAGCCGGCCCTAATCCCAAGGCCATCACCCCCTCTCTGTCTTCTACATATACACCTACTTCCTCTCTCTAAAATCCACATCACAGCCATATCATCTTCAGAAAAACCCTAGAAAACTCTACACCACTCTTCACCCGGCCACCTCCCTTCGCTCCGACCGCCTTCCTCCACCGCATGCCTTTCCACGACCTTCCTTCTCTGCCTGTCCCCCCCTTGACGTCAACCCACCACATCTCCACCGCCAGCCGTCTCTCCTCCTCCGTTCACCTCATCACCATTAACCACCCGACCCTGTACCCGACTCCCTTCTTCCCCGTTCATCTCAACCCTGATCCCTCATCACCATCACCACCGCCACCTTAGCACGTCGTCCCCATCACCAATATCAACATCACCAACACCATCATCACCCGCACCTATCCATCTCCACGGTTGACCATCGCTGGAGACCACCACCCTAGCCGCCGTCCTCCCATGAGCGTCCCCCACCGTCAGCAACCCGCCACCGCCAACCCAACCGTTGCCGCTGCAAGCTACTGTCTTGGCCGTAGATGCTTCCGGTGCTACTGTTGCTGCGTGCTATGCAAGCTGGAGCTCCGCCCTCCCTCGCCGGAGGCAGACCTCCGACGAGCCGCAGACACCCCCCGGCCACAATCGACTAGGTATATATATATATATTGCATTCTCTTTCTTCATGTACGAATACGTCGATATATTATTGTTTGAACCGTGTTGTGAACCTTTTTGTATTGTGTATAGGTGTGCGTATTTTTAAATAATGTTAGTGTTAGTGAATACCTTTGTATTGTGTATAGGTGTACGTATTTTTGAATAATGTTAGTGTTAGTGAATACTTTGTATATTGTGTACATGTTTTAGAATATAAATTAGTGTTAGAATTTATCTCATAGAACTTGATTATTAATTTGTTATACTTGTGCTGACCTAGGTGTTTAGAAGACCGACTTGTGCACATTTCCCTGTAATTAGGACTGGTATTTTATGTAATATATTAATTTAATATTGTAGCATATTTTGGTAATTAATTTCTCGTAGTATACGGTATATGAGGATATGACGTCCTTGTGCATGGAGACCTAGATGGTTACCCATACCAAACGTGTCCTGGGAATCTTAGTAGTAGGATATCTGGTACCCATGTGTTAAATGTGTGACTTAGCACCTACACTAATTATAGCTGTGATCGTGATTGTAACAGGTGAGAAATGATACCTTAGTGTACACCTACCCCCTTGACCCGTGACTAGTCAACCCTAGCCATCATATTTAATTAAAATGTTTAATTGGTATCTACATAACTCGTGACATTGCGTAAGCCGTACTTGTGTACGTATTTAGCATAGTGTAATGTAGTGATTAATATTTATTAATATTTATTCATAGGCATCTCAGACGACTACCTTGGCTGTTGGTTCCGGATCCTTACTTGTGCACACTAGAGTTCCAGGCAAGTATACCTTGCCTTGTTGTACTGTTTAAATTCACACTACCAGAAAAGTTAAATTAGCGACGTTTAAAAACGAAATGTCGCTAATCACTTTTAGCGACGTAATTAGCAACATTTTAAAGAAGTCGGAACAAAGCAAGTCGCTGAAAGAAAAAATGTCGCTAAACGTCGCTATGCCGACATTTTTTAGCAATTTAAATGTGTCGCTAAATTAGCGACATTTAGCGATGCAAGGTCACTAATTAGCGACTTTAATTAACGTCGCTAAATGTCGCTAATTAGCGACTTATATAGCGACTTTACAGCGACATCTTTAATGACCTGGCAATACTGTCATATCAGCAATTTGCGACGTACATCGACGTTATTAACGACATGTTTAGCGATGTCATTAGCGACGTGTATTAACGTCGCTATGTCTCTAAACATCGCTAAAACCGTTGCTAATTTACAGAAAAAATAAAAAAAAGAATACTGAATTATTTCCAAACTATTATTCCTGCAGTTTATTAAATTACAATCTGTACAAATAGACCCGGAGCAACCCTTCGTTGAATTTCTGGGTTTGCCAACCCTCTTGGGTCAAAACACCGATAAAATAACATATTTAATATGAATAATATAATAAAATTTAAAGAAAAGAAAGCATCCAGCAAATCTCATCGTAAAGAATACGGCAAATATATATCCATACAATCTCATCCTAAATAATACAAAAAATACAAATATCCAGCAACTAGCTATACTACTGCGGATCTGCAGGAGGCTGACCACCGGTGCGCATGAAGGATAAGAACAGCTCATACTGCTCCCGTGGAATTGACACCGATGTCGATGGAGAAGGCAGTAACGTCGGTGGAGTCTGTGTCGATGTAGGCGCACTAGAAGGCCGTACCCGCTCCAAGTCTGCGAGTCGCTGGTTGTAAGAATCCATGGTAGATAACAGCCTCGTACAGCTATGAACCATTGAATCCTGTATCATCGTCAGCCTCTCGCCCATCGATAGCTGTGATGCCTGCAGCTCCGTGATGTTGCGGTCTGTCGAGGCTCTAATATCATTTGTCAAATTCCGGAGCTCCGTGATGCTGCGGTCGAGCATATCGAATCGTGCGATGAGCGTTGGATCATCCGCCTGCGGCTGGGACCGGGGCTGCTCCTCCATTCTTTGCAGCAACTCGTCACTGAGAGACACAATCTGACGGTCAACGGCCTCCTAGACTCTGGCCGACGACTGCGAGGGCTGTGTAGAATGCGCAGCTGTCGGGGAGGACCTAGATGACTGCATCGCAACCAGGGCGCCATAGGATCCCGTACATTAGTACGTACCCCTCTGGAGACCACCAGCTGCGGTAACCCACAGGTCGTCCGCCGACGGAGCTGGAGCGGGCTGCGAGAAAGTACCAGCCTCTCCAGGTGTAGGTGCACTAGCAGTCGCCCACTCACGCAGCCTAAGATACTCGGCCTATAAAGGTTTGGAAACTCGATAATTGCCTAATTTATATTAAAATTAACACAAAGTAAAGTAATACTTACATAGGTCTGTGAGGTCCTCTCATTAATGAGATTTTTGTCCTTGCGATGGGTGGCCAAGAAGACGATCACCATGTTTGCATCCTCACCCCTCTATACTTGTTAAAAATATATTATTTAGTACTAAACTTAAATATTTTTTCCTACTACTATTTTATGGTACTTACATTAAAATAATATATTTAAAAAAAAAAACATACCAAACGACGAAAATGTTCCGTCATCGGAATCGAGCCACCACACCACTTGGCAGCATTCCGCCTAGCCGCCTTGGCCTTCTCAGACCTTTCCTTGTAGCTCGGATCATCGAATCTAGCCCTCATCGCAGTCCACTGCTCAGGTGTGATCCAACCTTGGATCATTTTTCCAGCACGATCACGAGCCTTCTGGTCATCCAGAGCATCTCGGATAAGCTTGGCGGCAACGGTAGAAAAGAGCCGCTCGATCAACTCGGCCCGGTGCGGAGGATAGAAATATATTTGCTACAATAAATAATTTAGTAAGTGAGCATCACGAATAAGTTATATAATATACATAAATTAGAGGATTTATTTAATATACTTTTACCTGGAAGTACGCAAACCAGAATGCCTTCCTCTCCTCTGGAGCCTCAGAGTAGTTGATCCAAGGGCCACCGTAGTTGTTCCTCAGAAATTGGCCCAAACATCTCTAAATCGATGATGGACGATATCTATACAGAGATAATTATTTTGATAAAAAAAGTCAATATACGATGAATAAAGAAATACACGATATATATTATGCTAAACCATCTAATTGACTTACTTTGTACCGTCGGCCCAAATCTCTGTCCTCGTCTCCTCCGGAGGTGTGCATGGAGGATCTTGCTGATGCTGGGACAACGTGAGCACGACCTCCTCGACATGCTCATCTGTCCCCATGGTTCTATTAGCAGGAGGAACGCTGGACGAGGGAGTACTATCACGCCTGGAACTACTCATCCCAACAGTCAGAGATGTGAGTGATATACTGGGGTACTGAGCAACGACGATCCGAAACCAACAGTAGGCAGTATCAGAGGAGCACTCTGTCTACTTTGGGACCTGCCGAATCCTCCACGTCGTCCTGTCATACCTGATAACAACATATGATGAATATAGAAAAACACAAATATATAGTACATTCTACAGTCAAAATATGATGCATATATCAAAGCATTCTACAGTCAAAATATAATACATATATTCGTTAAAATAGTACATTCTACAATCAAAATATAGTTACATTCTACAGGCAAAATATTTTATTTTCAATCATCTTTAAAAAAATCGTCTTGTTCGCCTTCCTCGTCCTCCTCTCCCTCTTCCTCCTTCTCGTCTTCACTTTCATGTACTTCATCTTCGTCTTCGTCTTCCTCTTCGGATAATTCTACATCTTCTACATTATTACTCGTGTAATAAGTAACTTTCGTTGAGTCCACATCTACAATATTTGTTACAAGAGGTAGATCGTCCTCCTGATAAGCTATTTTGTCAATGTCAAAGGTATTTCTAGCTTTAGTCTTGCATACTGCCCACCAATCCGACCTCGCTGTACCCCGTCTAGGATAAGTTGTGAAGTACACGAGCTGAGCCTGACTTGATAGGACAAATGGTTCATAGCCTTGATATCTACGCTTGTAGTTTATTTCCACAAGGCCATGCTTGTCAATTTTCTGACCTTGATCTTGAATCGGATCGAACTATTCACACTTGAATAGCACGATATTAGCAGGTTCTGTACCATAATTACATGTCAACTCCACAATCTCTCGTAAGATGCCAAAGAAATCATTGCCTGGATCGACGTCTTTGTAGTTCGAAGATTTGATACACAAATAATTATTTTTCGTAGAATCAAGATCCAGAAAGCTGTCTCTGATAGGAGCATTTGTTGACTTGAACCTAAACCCATTCACCAAAAAACTTGGCCATATTTTAACAGCAGTAATTGGTACTTTGGCTAGAGTTCTAATAGATTCAGTCTCGGGTGTTATTTGACGATCAACCTAAATACCAAAGTAGCGATAGTAAGTTATTTGTTTTGCAGGTGCAGAATTAAAAAGTAATTACCAAGCTCTTTACATATGCGCTCAACCAAGAAGGAAAATGGCATCTCATTTCTTGTTCTACTTCTTCGTCTGTTATGTAGGGTCTAACCGACCTCAACTCATCATTATATGTGCTGAAAAACAATGAAGCAACTGCTGATTAGTAGCATAATAGTATTTTATACTGTTACATTGAGATGATGTAAACGTGGACGTATTAATTACTTATCCCTCTAGCTTCTCCACTTCATCCTCGTCGCAATTGAGTAATATATACAACTGAGTAGTCCTTAGCTCGTCGTCATTCAAATATCTCTTCTTTATTTTTTCTGAAGGCTTTCCGGACGCATTAAATACTTTGAGTATTGCATCATTAGATTCCTGATATGCGTCGTTGTTTCTCGGAGCTTTCGTTCTATTAGTAGCAACATGCGGTTTGAAATATGTCGAGCAAAATTTTGTATACTCCTCGAGAACATAAGCTTCTCAAATAGAGCCCTCAACCCGTGCCTTGTTTTTCACCATTCTCTTTAGGTGATTCAGATGCCGCTCGAAGGGGTAGATCCATCGATAACCGACAGGAACACCAACACGTGCCTCATAGGAAAGATGAATTGGCAAATGCTCCATAGAGTTGAAGAATCCAGGAGGAAACACCTTTTCGAGCTTACATAGTATTACCGTAATGTCCTTCTATTGCTTTTCTAGACGATTGACGAGCAACTTAGTACAACAAAGATCTCTGAAGAATATGTTGAGCTCTGTTAATGGATCCCAAACAACCTGCGGTAAGAATTCCTGAAATACAATCGGAATTAATCTCTCCATGAATACGTGACAATCGTGGCTCTTCATACCCGCCAGTTTGTTCTTTTTGAAGTCGACGCATCTTCTCAAGTTCGACACGTACCCGTCTGAAAACTTTAGACCCTGAATCCACCTACAAAGTCTTCCTTTATCCTCTTTCTCCAGTGAGAAAACTGACTTAGGTTGCTTTAACTTTCCATTCCCTTCCTCTATCAAATGCAATGCAGGACGTCTACATATTTCTTCTAAGTCCAACCTGGCCTTCGGATTATCTTTCGTCTTCCCCTTTACCTCCATTACAGTATTAATTATGTTATCAAATACATTCTTCTCGATATGCATAACATCATGGTTATGTCTGATCAGATTGGTGCTCCAATAAGGCAGATCCCAGAATATACTCCTCTTCGTCCAGTTATGGGTGCGACCAAATCCGTCATACTTGTACCCCTAAGCAGGCTCTTCGATAGCACTTGGTAAATCTTTTACCTCTTCCCATATCGTGTATCCGGGCCACATTGGCAGTGGATTGGCCTTCTCTATAACTCCCGCACGAAAAGCATTCTGGTTCCTCCGGTACGGATGATCCTTCGACAGAAATTATCGATGACAATCGAAAAAGCACGGTTTGCCTCCGTGTTTCAAACGGAAAGCCTGAGTACGGTCCATGCAATATGGATATGAGAGACGACTATGGGTGCTCCATCCCAATAATATCCATAGGCCGGAAAGTCGTTGATGGTCCACATAAGTGCTGCCCTCATCTGAAAATTCTACTTTCTAGAAACATCGTACGTGTTGGCACCTACTTCCCACAGCTGATTCAACTCATCTATCATAGGCTGTAAATACACATCGATGTTCCTTTTTGGATTGTTCGGACCCGCGATAATAACGCTTAGGAACATATATGGAGTCTTCATGCACATCCGAGGCGGTAGATTGTACGGAGTGACGATCACAGGCCAACACGAATACTGGGAGTCCAAAAGTCTGAATGGGGTAAAACCGTCAGAGGAGAGCCCCAATCGGACATTACACGGATCCGAAGCAAAATGTGGATACTCTCGATCAAAGTGCTTCCATGCTTCTCTATCGGATGGATGATCCAATATTCCTTCGATCTGTTTTTGCCTGTGCCAACTCATATTTTCTGCAGTCTCCTTAACCATAAACAACCGCTGCAACCGCGACGTCAAAGACAAGTAGTGCATCGAATCGGTAGGCTTCCTTGCACCGACAGACTTTCCTCTAACAGTGGCCTTGTAGCGACCAGCACCGGAGAATCTGCAGGCATCTTCATCCTTGTAGTCTTTGTAGTACAACATACACCCGTTGCGATATGCATCAATTTTCTCGTATCCCATCCAGAGCGATCTCACCATCCTCTTAGATCGATAGAAGTCTTTAGGCAACTTTGCACCCTCGGGCAAGATCTCTATAATCAAATCGATCAGTCGATTATAGCATTCTTACGACATGTTAAAATCAAACTTGATGCTCAATAATTTTGTAACCACCTCCAACGGTGAATGATCCTCACAACCAGGATATAGTGGAGTCCTTGCATTCTCCAGCAACTCCATAAACTTTACAGCATCGACATTCGGTGCCTCCTCAGCTGCATCATAATTGCCGGATTGCAACTAGGTCCCGTAGTATCATAATTGTCCGAATTAAAACTAGGCCCCGCCGCATCATAAACCATGTTCACCCACCCGTCGTCGTAAGCATCGTGGTCGTGTACATCCATATACGGCACCACATAATGCTCCAACTTCGATGCTAGAGACAAGTTCTCCGTGCGTGGTCCACTGATAGTAATTCGGCGTGAAGCCCTTCGATTACAAATGATATGTGACTTCCACTTCTGGATGATATTTCCTGTTGTGACATCTCACACATGGACACTTAATTTTAGTACCATCCATGTACCGAGGGAATGCCTTGGCGAATTGCAGGAACTGCTGTACACCCTCAATGAATTCATCCCGCACACCGCACATGTTATCAGGATGACGGTTGTACATCCACGAACGATGACGCAGATAGTAATTCATATCCATTTCTAGATACTTCTGCAAAAATGACAGTATGTATCATATAAATTATTACATACAGTGGTTTATTACCTAACTTCATAACTTAACCGTACTATAAAATCATAACTGATATAATACATACTTTCATTTATTAAAGTCTAAAATAAGCAATATTCAAAACAACTAACCATTTAAACTAACACATACACCTATCAACTAACAGTCATAAAGTATTAACTTACCTACAAACTGAGAACAATACCCAACTAACATGTAACACTAACCACCCTTTAACATATAACTTAACATTTACTAACAATTGACACTACATCATGGCCTCTAATTCGAATACCAAACTAAAAATTATATCTAATTATCATACTCCTACAACTACCTGACACTAACCTTCACCATATACTAACCATCATCAATCATCTAACTACAGACAGTGTGCCACTGAACTAACAGTCATCAACTTCAAGTTCCACAATCAACTTCCTTTCCCGGACTTAACTGTATTCAAATCTGAACACAACACCCACTGAACTACACCTAAACAATAACTTGATTCCCCTACATTGATGCTTACTGCAGTTCTTTCTACAATGGAATATCTGACTACCTCTCCCCCCATAGCACTATAAACTGCACTATAACTGTGAGGTTAACACACTACAGATAGTGTGCCATACTATAGAACTGCAGCTGGCCCCAACCACACTCCTAGCTCACTGACTTACCTCACCATGCTCCAATGCACATTGGGCTGATGTGCCTCAAGTCTCCCCCTGCTCACTGCTAGTAAGCAGTTTTCAATGCTGCTGTTACCTCTACTTTTTATGCTTACATGTGTACCTCAATCTATGTGCTTGTGGGCACTCAAACCCGAGACCCTCACATATTCACCATTGCACATCTAAAACCAAACTTGAGTCACGCTCACTGATACACTTGTATCAGTATACACCATCTCCTCACTTATTTGCTGCTAACATAGGACACCACTATGATACCCTCAACTTTGATATACCCTACCTGCATACTTCAATAACACTCTCATACACACTCTAAATAATATAAAAGTATTAATACCAACCACACAAATAACACTAATAATACAGACACTATACGCACTGGCATTTGGTGCCAATAGTCACTGTTCATGTTACTTTTTCGATGTTTAGTGTACATACATTTTAGTGTGCATGTGTGTGTCGAGTGTAGTGTCAGGATGTGATCGTCGGGGATAGGTAGGTGTTAGGAATCAATCCTGATCAAAAACCCTAACCCTAACCCTAATCCTAACCCAGGTCAAAAAACCTAACCCTAACCCTAGGTCCTGATCAGTGTCTATGTCAGTGTGTATGTGTGTGTATATGTGTATATATGCGTGTATGTGACATTGTCAGTATCTGTGTGTGTGTGTGTGTGTCGTGTCTGTGTCAGTATCATATGTGTGTCCTGTGAGAGTGAGAGAGAGAGAGAGAGAGAGAAAGAGTTAGGGTTTACCTAGAGCTCGAGGAGGAAGAGGGGGAAGCCGGAGTAGCCGCTGTGGAGAGCCGGTCGCCGGAGCCCGGGGGGGGGGGGCGGGGGAAATTTTTGGGTTTTTGAAATCAAAATATTTTCGACAGATGGGGAAAAACGAAACCGAGCCCTAATTAACCAAATTTTAGCGACGTTTAGCGACGTCAAATAAAAACGTCACAAAATTAAATTTTAGCGACGTCATAGACGTCGCTAAACATGTTGCTAAATATTTTTAATATAAACGTCACTATATACGTTGCTAAACGTCGCTAAATTAGACATATTAGCGACGTTTAGCGACCTTAATTGAACTTATAGCGACTAATCTTTTAAAACCTTAATAAAAGTCGCTAAACGTCGCTAAATATCGCTATTTAGCGACGTTTAGCGATATTTTTACATGGAGTCCCTAATTTATATATTATTAGCGACGTTTACTTTGATGTCGCTAAAATACGTTGCTAATCCCGCTTTTTCTAGTAGTGTCAGTTATTATTAGTTGTATATTTTATTGTTTTAATATTATACAACTGTGCGCGTTCGAGAAAGACTCAGGTGCAGTCAACGAAGGTGACGTTAAGACTTGTGTCTGACCTAGTGTCTAGTGGACGCACCTAAAGTTGTAGAGTTATCGATATGACTCCCTAGGCCTTGACACGTTTCATTATACGTCACAGAGTGAGTTCATGTAGGGATGCATGCTTCATGACTAACTGGCCATCGGTGTGAGCAGCACGTGTGACAATATTTAGCTTAGTGGTATATTTATTTAGTGACTTACATTATAGTACGAGATGTCCACATCGTGTTCGCGACTTGTACTATGGCATTGGACGGGGAAGACAATTAGTAGGCATATGGGACAGACATTTGGATATCGTAGTTTCAGAGTAAACTATGGGGTCGTGAGCCTCAGTGTTACCCAATTATGGGCCATGTATTACCAGGTTATGGGCTATGTGTTACCCGGTTATGGGCGTATATGCTTGTCGATATATCCAACAAAGGTTACTAGCTGCGCGCTGTCATGATCGATGATATAGTCATCATGTACTCCTAGCATTTAGTTTACAGCTAATGCCAGGTACTTAGCCTCTGGTTCGATGCTATGCTTTATACCTTTCACCTACCCATACGTACCAAGGTTGTCTTCAAATGCATTTCACCTAGCTGGTTAGATCACCCTCGAGTTTACACAGTATTTACTTTATGGCATATATTTTTGTATCTTGTTACGTCCCTTTGAGGACCTGGTTCTCTTCTAGATCCGAACGAGCACTTGTACCCGACCATCTACGAAGCATGAGTAGAGACAGGATTCGTGACTGAGGACCTTGAGGAACTTCCAGAGGAGTTCCTGTGATTTGGGTACGCAGCTATTTCGGACTAGAGTATTTTTATCTAGCTAGTTGATACTCTAGTCTAGTTATCTTACTTCTTTCTGTACTTTTATTCCATTACTGTATTTCAGTAGATTTGTCCCGATCAGACTATTTCAGATGTATTGTAGATATTCAGACTGCTTGTATTTTATTTACCAGGACTTGCTTCAGTCATTATTATATTATATTCTGTGGATGAGATTAGACATTACCTGTTGTATGATAGTATTTTGGGCTTGTTAGTATTTTAGGACAGCGTAGTACGCTTTGTCGGGTCCATTAAATTGGATAATCCCTCGGAGTCGTATTAGCTGGTCGTTGCCACGTGGCTTGGTCCCGTGTATTTTAGGACTGGGGCATGACATAGTTTTAGTGGTGGCCCATACAGGTCTCTGTTTATCGCTTGTGGTATGGTATCATGCCCAGCGAGCCTGTAATAGGATAGAAATTACTAGATCTCATCCACCTTGATTACGTCTTTGAACCTCCGTATTTTTTTGAATATCTGCATCCTGTTTGTTACTCCCGTACTCTTTTAATATGGTTCTATCTCTTGCAGCGAGATAAACTTGAACAGCGGACGCAAGGCATACGGTGCCATTGTGCCATCCGCCAACACGCAGAGGGAGGATACACCTCCTGGACCACCTGGAGAGCAGCCACCACCACAGGCCCCGGTGATCCCATGGGCCCCACTGATACATTGGCACTAGACGTCTTCTGATGACCCGACGCAGCAGCACGAGGGCCAGACTTCTCAGACTATCCCTACGTACCCCCTAGAGGGCCAGACTTCGAGGGCTACGTCGATGCCATAAACTGAGAGACCGTCATCTGAGGAGACACCTACAGCAGAGCCGGAGGTCCCACTGCCACCACCTCCACCCTTTCCACCTCAGATGCCTCATCCAGAGGGACAACCACAGATGTTCCAGTTCTTCTAGGCCATGATGCAGGCGCAGTGGCATTAGACCGAGACTATGAGACAGAGCTTAGTGGCAGTTCTGGAGAGGACACCTGCCCCAGCACCCGCACTAGCTCCCGTACCTGTTCAGTCAGCTAGTACTGTTCAAAATTTTTATCAGATGGGCTCATATACCTTTTCGGGCAGCGAGACCGCAGAAGAGATCTCCGATTAGGTCGCCAACACGAAGATTTTACTGGAGGCTTCTCAGCTACCTCCGGACCTTTGGATGACTGCAATGAGGGCCCAACTGAAAGGCAACGCCCATCACTGGAGGGACTTCATAGAGCGCAACATCGGCAAGAACCAGATGTGGGATCAATTTCTAGAGTATTTCAATGCAAAGTACTTTCCGGCTACGGTCAGGAATACACTATACTCTCAGTTCCTGCACCTAGAGCAAGGGAACATGACCGTAGACGCGTATGACGCAGAGTTCAGTCGACTTAGTAGATTTTGTGCCGCCCTGATATCCAATGATCTGGAGAAGGCTAGAAGATTCCATCATGGACTGGCAAATGAGCTACAGAGGTACACTACCACCCAGGCGAGGATCTCTTACGAGGAGGTTCTGTCAGAGGCTAGGATCCAGGAGGCTATTGGAAGAGGTTTGAGATGTTCTAGTGTAGCTGCACCAGCTAAGGCATAACCAGGAACAGGAGGACCGATCCATCATCCAGGAGTGCAGACGGAATAGAAGATTGTGTCGTATCAGCAGAGAGAGCTACCGACATGTCACTTTTGCAGAAAGAAGGGACATGTTGAGAAAGATTGCAGGAGAAGATTATGACAGTGTTTGAGGTATGGATCAAACCAACATCAAGCTCAAGAGTATTCCCAATATGTTAATAGAGCCCAACAGATAGTACAAAGGCCAGCTCTACCGGTCCTAGGTATGTCCGTAGCATTGCTTGATAATTTATAGCTTATTATGTGTTATTTAAATTTCGAGGACGAAATTCTTATAAGTTGGGTAGATTGTAAACTCTCTCAACCAAATTTAGGTCTACTAAGCTTAGATAGAGAGACTAGGGTTAATTTTGAGCCAATTAGAATTAGAACACAGTGTATTAGATTTATTGTGCAATATTTGTATCACTTTGTGCACCTTATCGTTGCTTTGATATTTGGAGCGCTACACTAGCATTTGCTTTCAAACAAATTTCACACACTTTTCCTAGTCATGTCTGCCTTCCATTCTGACCTTTGTGTAACTCATAAATACTTTCTTTTGTGCTTTATTTTAGTCGCACAATATTCGTTACAAACGTTCATGTTTAAATCCAAATAAATTCAACTTTGCATCTTTGTCCGTTCTAATAGAAATTGGAGACACAATCTCGTCCTATTTTGTCCAACCTAATTTATGATAATATTCTATTCTGAGTCTGCTACGTCCATGACACTTGTGTCCTACCCAATTTTAACCCTATGTATTTTTAATTAATTAAAGAGCACCACTTACACTAATTTTAATTAAATTGGTGTAAAGACCCAGCCTCACCGAAAACTAGACCCAACACCAACCCAAACCCCCACTCACACCCTCAAGGTTCATACTAAACACCACACACCATTTTAGCCCTTCTCATCCAATCCCAAAACCCCACTTTTGTGCAATTTTATAATTATTAAGGGACTTTTATGCAAATATGCAATGAGGTGTCCCCCTCTCATTACATCCACTCCATGAAGAAACCCCCCTCTCTTTGACCAGTTCTACATTACTTTTTCCTATTTTTGAGTGTGCTACACTCCAAACCTTCCCCCTACACAATCTCCACCCTCCATTTTAAACCTAACCCATCTACACCCTACATTCCTTTATGTGAACATTTTCCCATCCCAAGGAGCCCTAACCGGCCCTAATCCCAAGGCCATCACCCCCTCTCTCTCCTACATATACACCTACTTCCTCTCTCTAAAACCCATATCACAGCCATATCATCTTCAACAAAACCCTAGAAAACTCTACACCATCCTTCACCCGGCCACCTCCTTTTCCTCCGACCGCCTTCCTCCACCGCCTGCCCTTCCACAACCTTCCTCCTCCGCCTGTCCCCCCCCCTCGACGTCAACCCGCCATATCTCCATCGCCAGCCGTCTCTCCTCCTCCGTTCACCTCATCACCATCAACCACCCAACCCTGCACCTGACTCCCTTCTTCCCCGTTCATCTCAACCCGCCACCCTCATTACCATTACCACCGCCACCTTAGCACGTCGTCCCCGTCACCAACATCAACATCACCAACACCATCATCACCATCACCCGCACCCATCCATCTCCATGGTCGACCATCGTCGGAGACCACCACCCTAGCCGCCGTCCTTCCACGACTGTCCCCCACCGTCAGCAACCAGCCACCGCCAACCCAGCCATCGTCGCTGCCGCTAAAAGCTGTTGTCTTGGCCGCAGCTGTTGCCGGTGCTACTGCTGCGGCGTGCTGAGCACGCCGGAGCTTCGTCCTCCCTCGTCGGAGGCAGACCGCCGATGAGCTGCAGACACCCCCCCCGGCTACAATCGACTAGGTATATATATTGCATTGTTTTTCTTCATGTACGAATACGTCGATGTATTGGTGTTTGAATCGTGTTGTGAACCTTTGTGTATTGTGTATTGTGTATAGGTGTACGTATTTTTGAATAATGTTAGTGTTAGTGAATACTTTTGTGTATTGTGTATAGGTGTACATATTTTTAAATAATGTTAGTGTTAGTGAATACCTTTGTGTATTGTGTATATGTTTTAGAATAGAAATTAGTGTTATAATTTACCTCATAGAACTTGATTATTAATTTGTTATACTTGTGCTGACCTAGGTGTTTAGAAGACCGACTTGTGAATATTTTCCTGTAATTAGGACTGGTATTTTATGTAATATATTAATTTGATATTGTAGCATATTTTGGTAATAAATTTCTCGTAGTGCACGGTATATGAGGACATGACGTCCCCGTGCATGGGGACCTAGATGGTTACCCATACCAGACGTGTCCTGGGAATCTTAGTAGTAGGATACCTGGTACCCATGTATTAAAGGTGCGACTTAGCACCTACACTAATTATAGCTGTGACCGTGATTGTAACAGGTGAGAAATGATACCTTAGTGTACACCTACCCCCTTGACCCGTGACTAGTCAACCCTAGCCAACATATTTAATTAAAAAGTTTAATTGGTTTCTACGTAACTCATGATGTTGCGTAAGCCGTACTTGTGTACATAATTAGCATAGTGTAATATAGTGATTAATATTTATTATTATTTATTCGTAGGCATCCAAGACGATACTACCTTGGCTGTTGGTTTTGGATCCTTACTTGTGCACACCAGAGTTCCAGGCAAGTATACCTTGACTTACTGTACTGTTTAAATTCAGTTATTATTAGTTGCATATTTTATTGTTTTAATATTATACAACCTTGCACATCCAAAAAAGACTCGGGTGCAGTCAACGAAGGCGTTGACGTTAGGACTTGTGTCTGACCTAGTGTCTAGTGGATGCACCTAAAGTTATAGAATTATCGATATAAGTCCCCAGGCCTTGACACGTATCATTGCACGTCACAAAGTAAGTTCATGTAGGGACGCGTGCTTCATGACTGACGGGCCATCGGTGTGAGCAGCACGTGTGACAGTTTTTAGCTTAGTGGTATATTTCTTTAGTGACTTACATTATAATACGAGATGTCCATGTCGTGTTCGCGACTTATACATTGACATTGGGCGGAGAAGACAATTAGTAGGCATATGGGACAGACATTTGGCTACCGTAGTTTCAGAGTAAACTACGGGGTCGTGAGCCTCAGTGTTATCCGGTTATGGGCCATGTGTTACCTGGTTATGGGCTATGTAATACCCGGTTATGGGCTTATAGCCTTGTCGATACATCCGGCAGAGGTTACTAGCTGCGCGCTAACATGATCGGTGATGTCGTCATCATATACTCTTGGCATCTAGTTTACAGCTAATGCCAGGTACTTAGCCTCTGGTTTGACGCTACGCTTTATACCTTTAACCTATCCATACATACCAAGGTTGTCTTTAAATGCATTTCACCTAGCTGGTTAGATCACCCTCTAGTTTACACAGTATTTACTTTATGGCATGTATTTTTGTATCTTGTTATGTCCCTCTGAGGACCTAGTTCCCTTCTAGATCCGGATGAGCACTTGTACCCGACCATCTACAGAGCAGGAGTAAAGACAGTATTCGTGACTGAGGACTTTGAGGCACTTCTAGAGGATTTCCCGTGATTTGGTTACACAGTTTTTTTATACTAGAGTATTCTTATCTGGCTAGTTGATACTCTAGTCTAGTTATCTTACTTCTTTCTGCACTTTTATTCCATTGCTGTATTTCAGTAGGTTTGTCCCCATCAGACTATTTTAGATGTATTATAGATATTCAGACTGCTTGTATTTCATTTACCAGTACTTGCTTTAGTCATTATTATATTGTATTCTGTGGATGAGATTAGATATTACCTGCTGTATGATAGTTGTAGCACCCCGTTCCTCCTATTCGAGGAGCGCGGCTAAGAAACACAAGATGATATCGTTCGATCGGGATAGATTGAAACAAAAAATCGTCCTCGTTATGGATTTGTTTCTTCGGAATTGATTCCCATATTCAGTGGACCGTGCCCCCGGGATCGACTTAGCGGCAGAGTCAGGAAGGACATCTCCGCTATTATCTTTTATTGCCTCGGATTTCCATGTCGCTTGTTGCTTTCGTGCTTTGAGTTGGTTTTCGGATTTGCTTGTTTTCCTTGAACGGTTTCGATGGATTTCATTGTTTTTGTTCATTGAATTGTACTTCAATTCCGAGATTGGAAAGAGAGGAAGAAGTATAGATTGAGCTGTTCGTGCAATGCAGGTGAACGAGCAGTAGGCGGCTTACGAGCGGAGTCTTGAAGTGCCTCTTTCCTTATCCCTTCCAACCATCCAAGTGAGTGGCTACCATCCCGATTAGCTAGCCTGCTTCCAAGTCTTCATACCTAAAATCTTGTATTCATCTTTGCCCCGATCAGACGATACCAAGTAATAATAAAAGATATCAAGATAAAAAGGGAATAGACTTGGATTATTCTTGTCATTCAACTTGGGAACGGTTACTCATTTGCATGCTTGTTCATTTGGAATGTTCTGTACATGCTTCAATTTTAGTAAGAATGCATCTTCTTCCATAAATTGTGCTAAGTATGGAATACACTTATTATGAAATAAACTGTCAAGAAGGCTATGCAAAACGAATCATGCAATGTTGCTTGTCTCATGTTCATATTGCCTCAACTGCATCAACGTTAACGTATCATGAACGATTGATCACGGACAACTTGTGCACAAGGCCAACAGTTCCTGCGGACGGTTGTTGGGGCACTGGCACCGATCTGATTCGGATGGAACTTCACGATAGTCTCACGCATCTGGATAGGGTGGACTATAGCACTCACGAATCTTGGCTACATGCCATCCTCGTTTAAGACTAAATTGTCCATTATGGCTTCTATCCAGTGATCCCAACGTGTATATTTTAAACCTGTTACAAACTAACTTGTGTCTTCGTGGCAGGGAAGGTATAGTAAGTATTGTACAGGTAGTTCAGACGGACAGGTAAAAGTCACCGAACGGTGACAAGTTTATTTCAGTAAATTCTATATGCTGCTTACTTGTAAATGAACTAAGGCAAGATAGAAACCCACAAAAATATGCATGCTTTATTAAAACAACATGTTGATTGGTATAGTTGGGTTAGCTCGCCTTCACCAGTATGTTTTGACATACTGACCCTCGTTGAAACAGGTTCCCCATACTAAGGCGAACCGAGCGAGGAGCCGAAGTCGTCTTCCCGATCCAGTCCAGCTGTAGGCGCATCTTGATCGCGCCACCTTTTGAAGTACTTGAAGGAGGAGCTTGCAACTCTGTATATAATGTAGCTCCGTGGCAAAGCCGTCCTCCAGCCCATAGGTCTATATCATTTTGAAGTTTAGTAAAGGGATGTAATGTACAGGACTGCTATATCATTTTGAGTCAACACTTTTGTAAGCCCATGCGGTAAATTAGCTGACTCGTTCAAGAGTTTGTAATAGATGTTCATTATCAATAAAGAAAACTTTTCCATATTTCAAATCTGTGTTTCAATTTATCTATGTATTGTGAATATGTGCTTGTTATGCAAAATACTTTAGCCTTGTGCGGGCACAACCCCAGGCCCGCACGGCATCACAATTCGGGGGATGCCCCAACAATTCTACGGAATCGGGTCGTGACATAATGGTATCAGAGCACAGATTCAAGTTCCTTAGACTCTTGTGCTGGAAAAGTTCCTTTAATGATCAAATTCTTGTGCGAACTCTTGAACTCGCTAGGCCAAAATGAGATACGTCATGCAATAAGTCCATAATACATTATGATCCTAATGTAATTTACCTTCTTTTGAAGGAATGGCACCAGCGCAATCTGCAGCGTTAGCACCGGACGAAACGTAAGGCCAAGAAATTAGTTCGGGCACTTCGGGAAGCTCTCGGAGCCAACGGGACATGTCTCAAGTCGATCCGCTTGGGCGGGTGATGCAAATGTTGGAAGCACAATGACAAAGAGACGATGCTCGCCAAGCCAAGTTCGAAAGCAATCTAGAGACCCGATTCTCAGTCCAACAGAAGCAGGTAGATGCCCTGCAACAGATCATTCAGACTTTGGCTTCGAACCATTCCGCTGCAACAGCAACGACTCCGGTGGAACAGCCCGTGCTTGAAGTTAAGACGCAGTAAATTCCAAGGCCGAGGGAAGTGACTGCCTTCGACTTTGGCCACTTCAAGAAAGTTTGCAACAACCCCTTCAACGGGACTGAGGAACCAATTGTGGTTCTAGATTGGTTGGCCGAACTTGAAGACCACTTTGCTCTGCTAGTGGTCCCCGAAGAGAAGCGCGTCGTCTGCGTGCAACTACAGCTCTGCCTCAACGCCCACGAGTGGTGGGACGTGCATCGACGATCCCTCCAATTTGACCATGGAGATGAGGCGATCTCGTGGACGACTTTTCGTACCGCATTTAAAAAGGAGTTTATATCCCCTCCAGTATAATGCCAGATGGAGAACGAGTTCGTGCACCTACGACAGGGCGGTATGACAGTTAAACAGTATTTCGCCGAATTCAACCGACTCTCCAAATTCGCTAGGGCCTATTTACCTAATGCAGCGAGTAGAGCCAGAAGGTTTGAAGGCGGTTTGTGCCCTGCCATCCATGTGCACGTGGTTATTCATCAGTATAGGACAATACAGGAAGTCATGAATCATACTCTATCTCTTGAACCGCAGTATCCTCACATTTCTACCGGCGCTGTACATACCTACAATCATAAATGCCAAGACAACGATAGAGGAAATACCGCTGCAAAGTGCCCTAACCACGGCTGTCCACAGAGAGGAAACCCAGGGCAACCATGTTTCTACTGTAAGAAGCCAGGGCATACGGCTGATAAGTGTCGCAAGAAACTCGGGCAATGTCTCATTTGTGGTAATTCAAACCATAGGATTTGAGACTATCCAAAATATTCTGCTCAATATCACGTTCCATAATGGTAAACATTATTCCTAAGTTTCGGGACAAAACTTCTAATTGGTTGGGTAGGATGTAGCACCCCGTTCCTCCTATTCGAGGAACGCAGCTAAGAAACACAAGATGGTATCGTTCGATCGGGATAGATTGAAACAAGAACTCGTCCTCGTTATGGATTTGTTTCTTCGGAATCGATTCCCATATTCAGTAGACCGTGCCCCCGGGATCGACTTAACGGAAGAGTCAGGAGGAACCTCTCCGCTGTTATCTTTTATTGCCTCAGATTTCGATGTTGCTTGTTGCTTTCGTGCTTTGAGTTGGTTTTCAGATTTGCTTGTTTTCCTTGAACGGTTTCGATAGATTTTATTATTTTTGTTTTATTGAATTGTACTTCAATTCTGAGATTGGAAAGAGAAGAAGAAGTATTGATCGAGTTGTTCGTGCAATACAGGTGAACGTACAGTAGGCGACTTACGAGCGGAGTCTTGAAGCGCCTCTTTCCTTCTCCCTTCCAACCATCCAAGTGAGTGGCTACCATCCCGATTAGCTAGCCCTGCTTCCAAGTCTTCATACCTAAAATCTTGTATTCATCTTTGCCCCGATTAGACGATACCAAGTAGTAATAAAAGATATCAAGATAAAAACGGAATAGACTTAGATTATTGCTTGTCAGTCAACCAGGGAATGGTTACTCATTTGCATGCTTGTTCATATGGAATGTTCTGTACATGCTTCAATTTGAGTAAGAATGCATCTTCTTCCATAATTTGTGCTAAGTATGGAATACACTTATTATGAAATAAACTGTCAGGAAGGCTATGCAAAATGAATCATGCAATGTTGCTTGTCTCATGTTCATATTGCCTCAACTGCATCAACGTTAACGTATCATGAACGATTGATCACGGACAACTTGTGCACAAGGCCAACGGTTCCTGCGAACGGTTGCTGGGGACTTGGCACCGATCCGATCTGGACGGAACTTCATGATAGTCTCACGCATCTGGACAGGGTGGACTGTAGCACTCACGAATCTTGGCTACATGCCATCCTCGTTCAAGACTAAATTGTCCATTATGGCTTCTAGCCAGTGATCCCAACGTGTATATTTAAACCTGTTACAAACTAACTTGTGTCTTCGTGGCAGGAAAGGCATAGTAAGTATTGTGCAGGTGGTTCAGACGGGCAGTAAAAGTCACCGAACGGTGACAAGTTCATTTCAGTAAATTCTATATGCTGCTTACTTGTAAATGAACTAAGGCAAGATAGAAATCCATAAAAATATGCATGCTTCATTAAAACAATATGTTGATTGGTATGGTTGGGTTAGCTTGCCTTCACCAGTATATTTCGATATACTGACCCTCGTTGAAACAGGTTCCCTTTACTAAGACGAACCGAGCGAGGAGCCGAAGTCGTCTTCCCGATCCAGTCCAGTTGTAGGCGCATCTTGATCGTACCGCTTTTTGAAGTACTTGAAGGCGGACCTTACAACTCTGTACACAATGCAGCTCCGTGGCAAAGCCGTCCTCCAGCCCGGAGGTCTATATCATTTTGAAGTTTAGTAAAGGGATGTAATGTACATGACTGCTATCTAATTTTGAGTCAACACTTTTGTAAGCTCGTGCGACAAATTAGCTGACTCTTTCAAGAGTTTGTAATAGATGCTCATTATCAATAAAGAGAACTTTTCCATGTTTTAAATCTGTGTTTTAATTTATCTGTGTACTCTGAATATGTGCTTGTTATGCAAAATACTTTAGCCTTGTGCGGGCGCAACCCCAGGCCCGTACGACATCACGATTCGGGGGATGCCCTATACGATTCCACGAAATCGGGTCGTGACAATAGTATTTTGGACTTGTTAGTATTTTAGGATAGCGTAGTACGCTTCGTCGGGTCCATTAAATTGGGTAATCCCTCAGAGTCGTATTAGCTGGCCATTGCCACGTAGCCTGGTCCCGTGTATTTTGGGACTGGGCGTGACATAATGTGAATAGCCTATGGGGTATATCTAGTACTACCCGTATATCAAACTGATACGACGCACGAGATTTTGTTTTTTTGAAATAGGGAAAGATGAAAAACGATAATAAAGAATTCAAGGAGGAGGTGATAGAATACAAATACAGGGTTTAAGGCGATTAAAGAATTCAAAAAGAGAGTTGTCAAGGCAGTTGCGGATGAGATCCTATTTTGGTAAATTTTTATTTGTATGCTCATATGAGAACAATTATGTCCCTGATATGATATGCTCTGACCTGTCTAGAGGGCAAGTATATTCGTCTAACATGCTGAGTCAACTATATCTAATTCCATGTAAAGTAGTCATTCAAAGAGCGAACCAAGTGCACTAAGGTTGATCAGACCATAATACACTGATTCTAAATAGACAAATGTATTAGAGTGGGCCCCCAATAACACATATGTCATGAATAAGCTCGATAAACGAATAAGCTTGCAAAACTAGGCTATAATAGCAGCATAAGTCGAGGTAGTCCAAAAAATATAAGTACGCTGGATTATGATAAAGAAAGGTACAAAATAATTTAATTTTACCAAGAAGATAAGACTCGTCCGATGTTGTGCCTCTACAGTTGCCATACTAACTTCTTGTCTAAGTCTCTAGTCGACCAAATGGGGGTATGGGCCTCTAAAGTTCTACAGTTTGGATAAACACTATCTTCTTATGCTAGCCTATAGTTGGTGTCATTCAATTATACTTCATTAATGGGTCAAAAGGACTATGTGATACTAGGTTATGAGGCATACTACCCAACTTAAAGAATTTAACTAATAGTGTTATTGAATAATAGAGTGTATATACCTAGTACAAGTCACCATCCTGACCCCTATCAATCACAAAAGAAAAGATAAGATTAACGTTGTGAAAGGATCAAGCAAGATGCAATACAACCAATCAAATAAGAATGCAAAATAAAATCAATGGAGATGATTAAATAAGTGGATGAGATCCTATTCGCTAATCCTATGCGCAGGCTTGCTCGATATAGTAACATAACCGAGATAATATGCTCTCGAACTGCATGGGCCACCACAAAAATATGTCACGCCCTAGTCCCAAAATACGTAGGACTATGAATACGTAAGCATGCTAGCCGTATGAATATGGCAACTCCAATATATGGAAACCATAACACATATGTACGCTGTATTATGAATAATAATTCACAAGTGGTATAGATTTATGTCATAAGTCACAGAATATAACTAGATCTCATCCACAGAATTAAATATAAATAAATAACCAATCAACTATATAACTGAATCAAGTATAAGATACTTAATAGGAACAAGTAGTTAGGTGGAGACAAATCCACTACCAAACTAGAATATAAAAGAAACAAAATAAGTACATCTAATAAACAATGAGGCTCGAAGAGAAGACCTCCTCAAAAGAGAGAGAAGTAGCAAGTCCTGATCCATGCTCCTGCGAATAGTTATGATTATCTACACCTGGAAAGAGACCAGATCATCAGAGGAACGTAACAAGATACATAGAAGCATGCCAATTGAATACAGTAAAACATGCATAATAGACATAAAATATACAAGTACGCTATACTAGACAATCTATATGAATATGCATAATGAGGACAACTTTTTAATGTATGAGAGAGAGAGAGAGAGAGAGAGAGTTAGGGTTTACCTAGACGAGGAGGAAGAGGAGGAGGAGGAGGGGGACGCCGGAGGAGGAGGAGGAGGAGGAGGAGGAGGAGGGGGACGCTGGTCGGCGGTCACCGGAGAGGGGGGGGCACGGGTTTTGAAATTTTGGAAAATTTTGACAGAAGGGGGGAATCAGAATCGATCCCTAATTATTGAAATATTAGCAACGTTTAGCGACTCAACTAATGACATCGCTAAAATATAAATATATATTTTAGCGACGTTTATACGTCACTAAAGACATCGCTAAATATTTAAAATATAAATATCGCTAATTACGTCGCTAAACGTCGCTCATTTATAAACTTCAGCGATGTGTAAACATCGCTAAATATTTAAAAGATTAACGTCGCTAAATACATCGCTAAACTATAAAATTCAGCGACGTTTAGCGACCTTAGATAACTTATAGAGACTATTCTTGTAAAAAAACTAAATTTTAGTCGTTAAACGTCGCTATATGTAGCCAAACAGCGACGTTTAGCGACGTTATTCTTTGGAGTCACTGATAGCAATGTTTTTCTTTGACGTCACTAAAAAATATCGCTAATCCCGCTAATTTTAGTAGTGATTCTGAAGAATCAGGCAAGTACACTTTCCCTTTCCATTTACGATTTTGCATTTCATATTGATGGCACATGGTCATTGTTTATTGATTGTCATTGATAGAGTTGGGAGAGTAACACTAGTCATAGAATGTGGTTTAACATTAGCCGGACAATGATTTTCTGCTAGCACACTTGTGCCTTACGCCCAATTTATTGATTGACTGCTATCACTTATCAGCGCCTTACTCACATTTATTGACTTCTAGCACTATCAATGCCTTACCCGTATTAGCCCCTACATGCTATAGTCAGTGTAAGATTGCATTTTATCCATTTAGCATAGTGGATGATTGTTTAGGTATATTTTTGGTCACTGGTTTATTTTTTGATTATTATATATTATTTATTGCATCATATTGTGAGTGGTTTAGGTTATGTGTTACTTTGCTCCTTCCTGACTGAAAAAATATGGCAGGTGTTGAAGACTTGGAAGAACCTAGAAGACTTAGAATAGACTTTATTCAAATATACAGATGTATTATTTATTTTGGATGGTTGTACCTATGGATGACTATACATATAATGTTGCCTCTAGTTTCACCTGGTTTATTCCCGAACATCACTTGTAAAAGACATATAATAAAAGTAATAGTGGATTGTGATGATTGTTCATGATGAGAAACGAGTCCAGATAACTGTGATGAGTTGATCAAACTTATATAAATTGGAGATTATTGAGGTCTAGACAACTGACTATCACTGTCAACGACATCGTAGGATTGACATGAATGGCTCATATCTGACTATTCGGGAGCGGGTCGTGACACAAAATTCATGGGACCAGGCCACGTGGTAATGGCCAGCTACGCATTCAAGTTGACTCTAGTCTGACTCGAATACGTATAAGCTGCCTATATGATACCCAAATTTATATCTATAATATATCATCCACAACACTATCTAAAATACTGTGAACTAGGAATGAATATAACTGCGGTAGAATGATAAGATTGTATCAACTGGCGATACCTGAATCCCGAAGTAGTCCCCAATACTTTGTCAGCCCTCAACAATAACCTAGAAGGAAACCAAATCCTCAAAGGGACGTAACATGATACAAAAATACAAGCCGAATAAAATACAGTAAAAACATATAGACGGGTACTGAGTACAACTGTAATATATGATTGGTTATACTAATACTAGCCAATCTATGTGAATGCAATTGAGGTCAGTACTTGCACATATGAAAGTTGTGGATAAATATGATAGGCCTAGCACTCCTCCAAGGCTAGAACCCATTTGTCTATACAAGACATCTAGATTGCATAGCATTGAACAAACTCCGAGGCCAACTATGTATATCATTATAAAAAAATTACATACGTCTAGTAGTTGTCATCACCACCCAATGCTCTAAATCAATCAAGTCTATCACAAAAATTTGAAACAGCTATACAAGCAACTCGATAAAACAAACATCATGCAAGCAATATAAATATCCGTGTCTCAAGCCTATCATCTATCAACAGGTCAAATAGGTCAACAGAAATATTATTATGACAACAGATCAATGAAACAGTAGCAAATAAAATAAAATAAAATAAAATAAAATAAAATAATGATAATGACGAAAGGAACAAGCTCAAATATGTAAATATTGTAATAATAAGGCAAGGTAAAGTTACTTGAAGTTTCCTCTAAGGTGTTCCTGAGACTACAAGTACCAAAGGTCGTTGCCAATCCTAATCACGAACTACAGTTGCTAATGTCCACAAGGAATCTACCAACCCAAATCAAATAAGCAAGAATTATTACACAGTACGTATATACAACTATATATAATATCAAAGTCCTTATTAGGGTCTGTTTTGAACATAGTTATACATATTTATAAATTTGTACATAAGTAAAAAGTCAAATATACGCCTTCACACCTTATATATGAATTAATTACTATACGCCTTCACACCTTATATAATATATGGTACAAAATATATTAGGTTATAATATCTGTTTATAAATATTGGTTTTATAATGAAGAATTTATTTAGTATATGATTAAATAATGCATGGGCATGCACAAGTAGGGAATAGTTTAGTAGACTTCTATACACACGTCACAGAAATAAGTGGTTCTAGGAGGAGGGATGAGCTTATACAAAATTACTACAAATACTAAATTTGATTTCTGACATGTTGATGCAGACCAGATTTCCTGTACCACATATTCTATTTCATATTCTGTTTCTACCCTATTACATGTGGGTCCCAGTCAATATAAAACAAAAAAAAGTCCCACATATACAAGAGTGGAAATAAAATATAAGACAAAATATATGAAACAACAGATCTAGTCACGTGTGGACCTCCTTTCCTCACATATATAGCTATATTCAATACATGTGTATATAAATTATATACATAATATCATACTTAATATACGTGTAAAAGAACTAAAAAAAAGAACATATGATGATATTACGATGCATTCAGCAACTCCAGCGGAAACGAGTCATCCCTGAGAACTCAAACTTGGCAGAGGGGGTTCTGACGACACGGAGAACACGTGCGAGCACTGGCGTCCTAGCTATAGACCTGTGAGTGAGAACGGTGTTGGTCGTCCAACTGGTTCCCGAGGGTGTGGACGCGGCTACAGCCATCGACAGGCCAATGAGGAGGCACCTGACGGTGCTCAGTGCGGGCGCGACGTCCGCTCAGGTTGTCCGTGGCTCGTCCGACGAGGTAGTCGGCGTCCATGTCGGTGCCCGCGTCGGTCCAGAGCGTAGCGGCAAGGCTGACGAGTCATGGGGTTGGCCGATGGTCCTCTATCGAGTCGTGTAGAGGTCATGGGAAGACTGGATGGTGGTTCTATCGTGGCGGCAGAGAAAAGGCGAAGTTGTCATCGGAATTGGCTAGGGTCGAGGTCTTCCACGGAGCCACAAAGGGTCGCCCAGGCACTAGGAGGGTCGGGGTGATGGTAGCACGGGTGACCGGAGGTTGCTCCGACGGTGGTGGCCTGTGGAGGACGATGGTGGTGGTCGTATGGTTGGTGTTGTTATGAATGAATAATAGAAGTAGGAACTGAAGAAGAAGAAGAAGAAGAAGAAGATGGGAATGAAGGAGAAGGTTGGGAATGCTGTGAAGGAGAAGAATTCATGAATAGGAAGTAAGGGGTGTAAAGTGAACAGAACGGTCTGTCGTTAGTGTGAGTCCAATCCGATAAATGTCCGACTGTGGACTGTCCGTATCATTATATGAATCGAACTTGAACAAAAATACTAGTTCGATCCTTTAACGAACTCGAGCTCGATCATATACTTGTCCGTCGCAAATATATCCATAAACATAAATAATAAAATAATTATTTTATTTTATTATTATTGTGAAAATATAAAAAACATTCGTCCAAACTTGTCAGGTCAGATCCAGTTGCTAGCTTCAAGTTCAAAGTCGCACATAAAACCTCCATATCTGCAAACTCACAATGCATGCATACACTAGCGACTTGATTTCAAAAATTTGCTTTTGGTTCTTCCTATTCTAGTGCTCCATCGACTGGTCAGCAAACAATCTTACCATTTTTTTCCACGAAGTTGCTAGTGTATGCATGCATACACTAACTATAGTGCATGCAGGTTTCAAAAATCCAGCCGCTGGTTTCAAAAACCGAAGTTAAGACCGGCCAGCTCCTTTTTCAATTTTCAAATTGCCAACTATCCATTCTTATTACTATTTACTTACCATTTACAATCCAAAGTTTTGGCTCTTAGTCTTCCACTACCCACTGGACTAACAATTCATATATTTATTGTTCTCCAAACATTGTGACTCTTAGTCTTCCACTACACACTATACTGATCATTTCGCATAAAGCAAATTTAGGAGAAAAGTATAACCGAGCCAATATCCAGTCGGAGTCCGGTCTGTCTGAAAAAATCTAGCGAGTCAAACACGAGCCTAGTTAATTTATAACGGATCGAACCTGAACATTGATATTTGGATCCGATCTAGACCGAGCCGAACTAATGTCCGTCTCAGTTCAATTTCGATCCGAGCTTGGGCATGAAATTATTCGAGTCTGTTCTGTCCGTTTACAGCCTTAATAGGAAGGAGTGTAAGAATGATGAAGAAGGAATGGACAAGGGACTCGTTTGGCTTTTGTGGCTAGGTTTTGCTTATATATATATATATATTTTTTTTTTGAGAGAAAAAAATATATGGGCATGGCTAGGGTAAGGCCTAGACCAAGATAAATTTAAGGGAAAGGAAAAGTAAAAAAAATTTGTAAAGAAAATTTAAATGGATACAAAAATCTAAAATTTGAAGAGGATTTATAATCTATCCACCTTAGAAAAATTTTGTCCTCAAAATTTAAAATCGTCCAAACAAGTCAAACAATAACGCTCAGATCTATATCTACCTCTCATTGAGTAACCCCTGAGACCGACACCGAGGTTCTCGAGACCATACAATCGTGTTTTGTTGTGCAAACTACCCAAATAATATTTGACACACATTAACCAAACTCTAGTCTGAACTAGCTTATTACATAACCCTTTAGTCTCTGTCTTCAAAACTACTCCTGATGGATCTTCAAAATTTTCAAAGACAGACAAAATTGGAAGTTACTAGGAAAATCATCACTCACGACACTATTCCCTGAGCCCAACATTCTTAGTCTTGAATCAAGAACCCTAATACCTTATTTGGGTCCTTGGCATTATCAGCACCATAAAGATCCAACTTTGACCGGCCAGGTACTTCAATCGCATAATACCCTTTAATGCCGCTACACAACCTATCTATGGGGTCCCTCTTGTCTAGTCTTTACTTATTGGAAGGTGCCACAAACTTAAGACCAAGGTGACAATTTATGCTAATTCAACAGGCAAGCCATGGAATGCTATCAATACCAATGAATCAGCCTATGGTCCAAACTACATATCAATCCTCGAGAGTATGTGTATAACTTATTAGCTCTTAGTCGTCAAGATCTTAATTGTGTCAAATCCTAAATTTCTCAAGGCAATTAGAACTTGAAATCATTATCGCTCTTGTAACTTAGTATTTATATCCATCCTTTTACTAGTTCTTCATCTTGATTCAACAACCATAATGCCTTATTTGCCATCACATTTTTCTTATTCGAATAATATAATTTTTTCTTGTAGATACATATCCTCAGAGTCATAATAAAATTTCATTGCTCCCATCATTCTTCTTCAATAGCCGGCAAACATGTTTATTAAGGTCTAATCATCTAAATAGATTAAGGTCCCTACAATGATAATATATAACATTCATCCTTTGCAATCTTTCATAATAACAAGAAATCACTATATGAATGTGTCATCAAATACCTATGATCCTATATGGACAAACAATTTAACTTATTTACACAAATTAGATACAATCCAGGATTCTTCCACCATAACAACCCAACCATGGTGTAACCATATGAACAATTCTATTTAGGTCATCCTCCACAATCTTTTGTTAAGGTACATCTCATCTAGCCCTTACTAACACATCATCAGCTATTCTCACAAACAGTTAATCTACTTCGAGTTCCATAATCTAAAGGGTTATTACATAACCCTTTAGTCTCTGTCTTCAAAACTACTCCTGATGGATCTTCAAAATTTTCAAAGACAGACAAAATTGGAAGTTACTAGGAAAATCATCACTTACGACACTATTCCCTGAGCCCAACATTCTTAGCCTTGAATCAAGAACCCTAATACCTTATTTGGGTCCTTGGCATTATCAGCACCATAAAGATCCAACTTTGACCGGCCAGGTACTTCAATCGCATAATACCCTTTAATGCCGCTACACAACCTATCTATGGGGTCCCTCTTGTCTAGTCTTTACTTATTGGAAGGTGCCACAAACTTAAGACCAAGGTGACAATTTATGCTAATTCAACAGGCAAGCCATGGAATGCTATCAATACCAATGAATCAGCCTATGGTCCAAACTACATATCAATCCTCGAGAGTATGTGTATAACTTATTAGCTCTTAGTCGTCAAGATCTTAATTGTGTCAAATCCTAAATTTCTCAAGGCAATTAGAACTTGAAATCATTATCGCTCTTGTAACTTAGTATTTATATCCATCCTTTTACTAGTTCTTCATCTTGATTCAACAACCATAATGCCTTATTTGCCATCACATTTTTCTTATTCGAATAATATAATTTTTTCTTGTAGATACATATCCTCAGAGTCATAATAAAATTTCATTGCTCCCATCATTCTTCTTCAATAGCAGGCAAACATGTTTATTAAGGTCTAATCATCTAAATAGATTAAGGTCCCTACAATGATAATATATAACATTCATCCTTTGCAATCTTTCATAATAACAAGAAATCACTATATGAATGTGTCATCAAATACCTATGATCCTATATGGACAAACAATTTAACTTATTTACACAAATTAGATACAATCCAGGATTCTTCCACCATAACAACCCAACCATGGTGTAACCATATGAACAATTCTTTTTAGGTCATCCTCCACAATCTTTTGTTAAGGTACATCTCATCTAGCCCTTACTAACACATCATCAGCTATTCTCACAAGCAGTTAATCTACTTCGAGTTCCATAATTACCTACGACTCCTAACTATACCACCAGCTAAGATAGTCATTGTCTCATTCTTCCATCCCATGTATAATACCATAATTCCATGTTATCGACAATGAGATCCTTCGGCCCAACTTCTTAAACCCTAAGTTCAATCTAGTTAATCAATCATACTTGGATCAAAAGCCTAACCTGAATATCTTCTATGAAAGTTAACCCATCCTCAGCTACCCAAATATTATAATCACACGGTAACATACCCTAGTTAAACTATCTATCCACAGGGTTTGTCTAGTCTAGTCATTAAGAAAGATAGCAAGGGCCTACAGCTGGTTCGAGTAATCCATAACCGTATCAAACAACGTTAGGGTCAAGTAAAGTAGGAGGGACATAGTAACAAAATTTCCAAGGACGATATTTGAGGCAAACAAGATACATAGGACGTAGTATAGGCAAAACCTGAGAACCATATACCTCTGTGATCATGTCGCGTAAAGTTATTGCCACGCCAGCGTGCATCTAACTGTAAATAAACTTTGTTGTTTCATAATATAACGGATGGCTACAGTGCACATATGCCACGCCAGATAATACAAATTCTTGAACTTGTCTTCGAGTAAATCCATGACATATTTCCAAAACAACTTTTATGAAATAAGCGAGAAGAGTCAATCAAGATGCATATGATATAGTCTAGGTAAAATCCGAGAAATATATATACTTACGTTATCTTGTTATCTGAAGTTCTACTAAGCTAGTATGCCTTTGGCGGCAAATGCTTCCGATTTCGTAATATAAGGATGAAATATAGTTTCTCGAACTTGCCTTTGACCAAATCCATGAGACATTTTCAAAATATTTAAAAAATTGAAATAAGTCGATCCTGAGATCAATAGAGAAAAGTTCAGGAAAATTACAGGACGAGAAAATACGAATGCATTCATGTCGAGAAGAATAAAACTAAAGCAGTCATGCTGGAAGGATCTTAGAGAAGCCAATAACCCTAGTTGTGGATGTATCCTCAATTCTTTAATTTCTCAGTTGGTCACAGACACGCAGTAGTACGATTAACCTAGGTACTACCATGACTTCGTATACTCTATGAAGATAAGACCTGCATGGGCCACAACAAAAACTATGTCACATCCCAGTCCTAAAATGCACGGGACCATGCCACGTGGCAATGACCAACTACCCATTCAAGTAGACTCTAGTCTGACTCGAATACGTATAAGTTGTCTATATGATACCGAAATCTATATCTGTAACTATATCTGTAATATATCATCCACAATACTATCTGAAATACTGTGAACTAGGAATGTATATAACTGTGGTAGAATGATAAGATGATGTCAACTGGCGATACCTGAAGCCTGAAATTGTCCCCAATCATTTGTAAGCACTAAACAATAACCTGGAAGAAAACCAGATCCTCAGAGGGACATAACATGATACAAAAATACAAGCCAAATAAAATACAATAAATAAACATGTACACAAGTACTGAGTACAACTGTAATATGTGATAGGGTATACTAATACTAGCCAATCTATGTGAATGTAATTGAGGCCAATACTTGCATGCATGGGAGCTTTCGATAAATATGATAGGCCTAGCACTCCTCCAATGCTAGAACCCGTTTGTATACTCAAGACTTCTAGATTGCATAACGTTGAACAAACTCTGAGGCCAACCATGTATATCGTCATAAAAAATTCTCATACATCCCGTAGTTGTCTATCCCACCCAATGCACTAAAACAGTCAAGTCTATCAAAAAACTTTGAAACAGCTGTACAAGCAACTCAATGAAATAAACATCATGCAAGCAATATGAATATCCGTATCTCAAGTCTACCATGTGTCAACAGGTCATCATAGGGCAACACAAATATTATTATGACAACAGATCAATAGAATAATAGCAAACAAATAAAAGAAAATAATAAGTATGACAATAGGAACAAGCTCAAACATGTAAATATTGTAATCGTAAGGCAAGGTAGAATTGCCTGGAGTTTCTTCCAAGGTGTTGTTAAGACTACAAGTACCAAAGGTCGTAGCCAAGCCTAGTTACGAACTACAGTTGCTAATGTCAACAAGGAATCTACCAGCCCAAATCAAACAACTAAGAATCATTACATAGTATGTATATAGAACTATATATAATATCAAGTCCTTATTAGGGATTGTCTTGAACATAGTTATACATATTTATAAATTTGTACATAAGTAAAAAGTCAGATATGTGTACATTTATGCCTCACATATTTATTGGTATATAAATAAATAAATCAAATTATATAAAATATACATATAAATTTATACAGCATATACATACTATGTATACGCCTTAACACCTTATATAATATATGGTACACAATATATTAGGTTATAGTATCATAACTATAATACTGTTTATAAACATTGGTTTTATAATAAAGAATTTATTTAGTATAGGATTAAATAATGCATGGGCATGCACAAGTAGGGAATAGTTTAGTAGACTTTCATCCACACGTCAAAGCAACAAGTGTTCGAGGAGGATAGATGAGCTTATACAAAATCATTACAAATACTAAGTTAGATTCCTCCACATGTTGATGGCACTCCTTTCCTCACATATATAGCTACATTCAATACATGTGTATATAAATTATATACATAATATCATACTTAGTATACGTGTAAAGGAACTAATAAAAGAACCTATGATATTACCATGCATTCAACAACTCCAGCGGAAACGAGTCGTCCCTGAGAACTGGAACTTGGCATAGTGGGTTCTAAGGACATGGAGAACACGTACTAGCACCGGCATCCAAGATATGGACCTGTGAGCGAGAATGGCGTTGGTCGTCCAACAAATTCTTGAGTCTGTAACAGCCCCTCTTCTCATTAACCAAGATGATTCAAGACGTTCGGACTTAGCGAATTCAGCGGCTCGCTTGGAGTCATACTCGGCCGAGGCGAGTTCTTGCTCAGGTAGGTTGCTCCATTGAACATTTCTTTGCTTGGCCTTCACACTTGAAAATTGAATGATACATGCTAGTTGTTAGGCGATAACCTGTTGCATGCTAATAAAAGAGTTCAACGCATCTAGCTAAGAGAATAATCTTATCTTATATTACTTGCATAGAACATGGAAGGTTAACCTGCCACGAGAATTTGATCTTCACACTTTTACTTTAGATTTTTTCAAGTAGGATTTCTTATGTTTTCAAGTAGACTATCGTACATGCTCTCATAATGCTTAACCTTTACACCAATGCAATGCTTGTCACTTAGATTATGCCAGGATCTGAAAGCACGACATGAAACTTGGCTCGATCAGTTCAGACCAAAAAATATTAAATAGTCATTTTGAGGCAGAGCTAAACATAAAAAGTATTAGGGACTGTTAGGTCACCAAGGTAATTCCTAAACTAGAGAATTATATAAAATAGGAGAACTAAGAAGTGATAGCCGTGCTAGCAGCCTAGCACGGGTAGGGCGGGGTGGCTTGTAGCGGGCTCGTTACCTGAGCTACAACCATCGCCGTTTATTTAGAAAAAGAGATCAAGGAAGAAAAAGATTTGAATATTACATAATAAAAGATAAGATAAGATAAGAGAACATGCATGGTCATGGACAATTTATGAATAAGGTACAGGATTCTACGGACGATCGTCGGGGCGCCAAGACCAATCCATCCTGGGTGGAACAACTAGTATAGTCGTGCTAATGGCCTTTCACGGGTAAGACAGGGTGGCTTGTAGCGGGTTTGCTACCTGCACTGCAACTACCGCCGTCTACTCTGACTATAGTCCAAAATAGCTTGTAGTGTATGTGACCCTTTATATAGATTAAGTTGGCGTACGAGCGACAATCCGTGTGCATGTCATTATTTGCACAAGTCTGATGCACGATGCACTATATAGCTTGAGTATATCATGCCTGTAGCAAAGACACGTTCAAGACACCTCGAGTTTCATATGCGATCTTTTGATTCATCATATATATGCTTGTTTAACTTGATCCATCATTGGACAGGGAAGGAAAACTGGTAGGTTGGTAATTGCGTCAGGTTACTTTTATATTGCATGACACTCTGCAACACGAGTAGGCTTTATATCATATGCTATGAAATCGATCCTAAGGAAAGACTAGTAAGACATAATAGATGTTGCACATAACTAAATGAACGTGTTTGGTTTTGTTGAGTGGGAGAGATCCTCCCCATCAGTACATTCAATGTACCGATAACCCACCAGATTGCTTTCAGGGTTAGGAAGCACCTCGTTCGGTACAGAGTTCCCTTCGTACACTCTAAGGCGTGGAGCTCACTCTAGAGTCTTGGAGCATTGTGGTAGGAGCTGAAGCACATATACATGACATAATGTATTATTATATCACCTATTGTATCATTCCTAAAGTTATAAGCCGCTTGGCATATTTTATTGTAGAGAGAGAAAGAGAGAGAGAGAGAGAGAGAGCTTGAGTGATTATAATACTTGACTTAGTGCTATTGTAATCTCTGTTTCAATATCAATAAAAGAGCTTTGTTCATTTTATACTTATTTTTATTCAACTTTCGCTGCTTGGGGACTATCTGTGGAACTCTGTGGCTTAGCATTTTTTCGGCCGTTTTGGTGCTTATCTTGTGCGAGCACAACTTAGTCTCCCGTTGCATCACGTCTAGCGAGGACGTTCGACTTCACAAAGTTGGGGCATGACAAATAGTGCAGATGCAGCTACAACGATCAACAAGCCAATGAGGAGGCACTTGAAAATGCCCAATGCGGACACAACGTTCGCTCAGGTCATCCGTGGCTTGTCCGGTGAGGTAGTCGGCGCCCATGTCGGTCTGGAGCACAACAACAAGGCTAACGAGCCCTGGGGTTGGCTGTCGATCCTCTATCAATTTGTAGAGAGGTCATGGCAAGACTGGAATGGATGGGGACTCTATCGTGGCGGCAGAGAAAAGACAAAGTTGTCACCAAAATTGGCTAGGGTCTATTCGCCATTAAATATGTTCTTGCAAACTTTGTATTTAAGGAACAAAAAATAGTACAAAGCAACATAAACGGAATTATCTAAGTACAATATTTTGGTCTGGGGTGTGATATTGGACAAAGAGCATTGTGGCAACTCCTTTACTCCATTGACGATTTGATGCAGGATGAGGAAGCTTATGTTCTCTCTTTGCTTATTTTGGTATACTCTCTCTCTCTCTCTCTCTCTATGTTGGGTGATCCCTGCCTGTTTGTCCTGTGTTTGGGCATGCCACCCGGTTATATATAGTCATCCTTGGGCGCACATATGTTGGGCCGCGTGGATGCTAGTGGGTGCAACATGTGCCTCCTTAATAGGGTACAACTGTAACCGTGAGCGGGCTAGGCTGTCACGTGGGCGCTTGTTGGGATTTTTCGTTGTTGAAAATTTGGGTGATTCTCGTCCTTTGTAGGTGTGACTTAGTCAGCTTGACACACAGTCCGTATTTTGTTGGAGAGAATCACTCTTGTCGTAACATCAAGATTTGGTATTCATAGAGTCTGAAATACATGTGGCCAGAGATGCATGGGACGCATAGAGTTTGGGAAACTTGGGGCCAGAGATGCATGAAACACATGAAGCCTGGGACGTATGGGGTCAGGGACGCATAGGCCTCATGGAGTCTGGGATACATGGGGCCAGAGACATATGGGGCCTTATGGAGTCTGGAACATATGGGGCTAGAGACGCATGGGGCCGCATGGAACCTGGGACGCATAGAGCTGATTGAGATGCATGAATATCGCCTTATTGGGCCACATGATAATTCTGCAGCCCAATCTTTTATGAGTTTTACTTTGGGACGCATGGCTATTGGACGTATGGATGTATATTAAACTGACAAGTTTGAAATACTTTGAATAAGAAGCTTGGAGAAAAAGCACTTTTGGTCGCATGGATATTATATCGTATGGACATTGGGACGGCTTGGTCGCGGGCCGCATGGATGAGTGCTTTCAAGCTGTCACTAGTGCATTAACTGATAAATTTGTTTTAATTTTATAGCGGATCTCCTTTTAGATTCTGAGCCATCTCCTGACGCGGGGCTCGAGACAACAGTTTTCAGGGAGATTAAAGTAGTCCCTGTGAATCAAGAAGTCAGGTTTACCTCATAACTGCTTGGTTCATTGCCTCGATCTCTTCATGCGACTTTGAGGTCTATAAATAGGTGGTGGAGAGGAGAGAGAGAACTTTATCTCTTTGCTTTCTTTCATTCTTCTGTAAGGGATGCTGGAGGCTGCGGCTATTTTTATCAAGAAGTTTGTCGGAGGTGGCCTTGATCTTGGCCTGTTGATAAAGGTAAGGGAGCACCCATCTTCTTCTGTTAGGCCACCAAGGACACAGAGACACCAGTGCACAGTCTTGCTGCATGGATGAGAAATCATCTAGAACACGCGCAGACTTTTTACACATCCTTACCATATGGATGAGAGATCATCATGAGCATGTGCGAGCTTTTCTCATGAGTCTATCTCACGGAAGGTTAACCATCCTGCGCCAGTTAGGACTTTGCCACATAGATGAAGGCTCAAACTGGACATACGACTACCCTATTTCTGTCGTATGGATAGAGGCTCAATTCGGACATGCGACCATCATGTCTCTGCCGCATGGATGGAGGCTCGACTCGATGTGCGACCACCAATGCAGGCACCTCATGCATCGGGTAGGCTCTGCCGCATGGACTTCATATTATCTTTGTTTACTGAAGCTTTATATTCTCCTTGTGCATGCTTTGTTCTTCCTTATGCGGCTCATGATGGAGCATGGAAGGATATAATAACACCCATTATTCGTGGTAAAGAACAAATTTATGTGGCAGTTCGCCAAGAACTACTCCAAGAGACGAGGAAAGTTCGACAAAAACTAATCCAGGAGACGAGAATGAGCATCCTGCGTCACGTGCTGGACTATTTTTGTTCATTCATCGTGCTAGCTAAGTTTCTCCCCTCTATGCGGCTTGCTACCGGTTGGGGGCTTGCGGCGCCGATGAAATAATTTGTATTAATTGATATTTCTATCGTCGGTCTTCCTGCCTGTTTATAGAGCGTTTGCCCATGCTCCTTCCTTATTATCCATCAGTATGGATTCTTTTCCATATAGCAAGGTTTGCACTGTGGAGGGATGATCCAGAAAGCATTGAGCTCTGTTGCTATGCTCACTTGTGTCTGTGGCAGAAATATCACAGGGATGCCTTGTAATGGAAGAGGTTCTTGTCGGCGAGAACCCATTATCATGTCCTAGTCCCAAAATATGTAGGACTAGAAATACGTAAGCATACCAGCCGTATGTATATGACAACTCCAATATGTGAAAATCATAGCACATACGTACCCTGTATTATGAAAAATAATTCATAAGTGGTATAGATTTATGTCATAAGTCACTAGGCATAACTAGATCTCATCCACAAAATCAAATATAAATGAATAACCAATCAACCTATATAACTGAATCAAGTATAAGATGCTTGATAGGAATAAGTAGTTGGGTGGAGACAAATCTACTACCAAACTAGAATATAAGAGAAATAAAATAAGTATATCTAATGAACAATAAGGCTCGAAGAGAAGACCTCCTCGAAAGAGAGAGAAGTAGCAAGTCCTTATTCGTGCTCCTGCGAATAGTCATGATCGTCTACACCTGAAAATGGACCAGGTCCTCAGAGGGATGTAACAAGATACATAGAAGCATGCCAATTAAATACAGTAAAATATGCATAATAGACAGAAAATATACAAGTAAGCTGTACTAGACAATCTATATAAATATGGATAATGAGGACAACTTTTTAACGTATGGGAAGGTGTAGGCTACTCTAAAACATATGCTATCTCCTAACTCACACACACGTCTATGTACCATCAATCGACATACCTCGAGGGTAGCAACCATCGTGACACCAGAAGCCGACATACCTCAAGGGTAGCGACCATCGCGACATAACTACCGTAGTGCGTCTTAGTACTACGATTTATCAAAGTGGTTAGCCCATACGCCTACTGACTGTCCTCCCCTCCTATGATACTATGTGTCAAGTGTGTTTCAACATATATAATATATAATTATGACTGTAAAACCTAATTTTGGTCCAAAGAAAGTCAACTTTTCGGATTTGGGATCCATGACATGCAAATCAAGGTAATCCGTTGACCAAAAAGTCAACCAACTCAAATCCTAAATTTGTGTGTAGAATCCTATAGATTTAAATGCTACATAAACATCAGAATCGACGGTTTCATAAAATCACAAGTCGGTAAAGAGTTATGGCCACAAGGGCGCACATATGACAGTTTTCGGTGGTTTCCTATACGTCTATCTTGCACAAATTTTATAGTAGATTAAACTTGTATGTTAAATTTTGGAAAAGAAATTTTATGGAAGTTCATCATATCAGATTTTCGAAACTTCAAACGGCTCACAATTCTGAGTTCGGGATCTCCCGAAAACTCGAAAATACCAATGCGTCTGATTTTGGACAACCGACACTTTTAGAATTTTCATGAAAAATATCTTCAGAAATTATTAAAATAATTTCAATATTCAGAAAACTAATATTGATATGGTTCAAAGAAAACAAATTGGACTACGTTCGGAGTCCGGAGCTAGGATATATTGTCTTTTTAAGTCGTCATAACTACAAGAAAATGAGGCTGAATTTATGACAAATTTGACAGTTTTTTGATAAAAAAGAGAGGAGTTTGGGGAAAAAAAAATGAAATATGAGTTTATTCCATAAGTCTAATAGGTATTTATAATAGTGGAGACTACTTAATTGAATACGACTATGATTGGCTAATTTGGATATGATTATGATGAGTTTAAATAATGATATGATATGCATGAAGTTGCTTTCCTAGTAGGCTCATGATTTGAATTAATTTAAAATATAGTTTAAGTTTATCTCAATAATTTATAATCTTAAATATAATTAAAAATAATACAAATAATTTATATATAATCTTATTAATATCTATTAACACTAAATTAGCATCTATCTAATATTAAGACTATATATATATATATCCAAATAAATCCTAAATAATTTTAAAAAAAATCTAAATAAATTCCTTAAAATTCAAAATAAATTAATAAAAATATATAACTAAATATTTTAACCTAAAATAAATATTTAGTAGGAACAACATGCAAGTATGGTCTCATAGTAAATCATGAAAGTCCTAGAAATTTACGTTTCCTATATTTTAATTATCCAAAAATTCTAGAAAAATATCCAAAAATTTAAAATAGCCTAAAAATAATTCTAAATAAATATTTATATAAGTAAATATATCAAAAAAATTTAATTTCTAATTAAATAAAAGAAAACTCTAAAAAATTAATATTTAAATTAATCTATAATAAATATAATAATATAAAATACACACAAAATACCTATTTTGGGTGAGAAAGTTTACAATCTACCCAACTTAAAAAAAATTTGTCCTTAAAATTAAAAAAAAGGAATAGTTTGTTAAATCTTTCACATTCATATCTAAAGCAAGTCAACCACAATCTTCTTAAAAATTTAAAAGGCAAAATCTATTCAAATCCATCATAATCTCTTCAAAATTAAAATAACTACTGTTTAAATCAAAATTTAACCTATCACAATCTCTTCTAGATTTTTAAATAATTAACATCCAAATTTAATTTAAATCTATATGATATCTTGAAGATTTAAATAACCCACATCAAATTTTATATCACGATTTTTAACTATCATAATTTTATATAGATTTTAAACAATTCTAATCAAATCTTATTCCTATATTCAACTTAAGAATTTGTACTCTTCAAATTTTAAATTCAATTTCTATTATCAATATTCCAAATAGGTGATCCAACAATCAAAATTTAACTTAGAAAAAGTGAGCCACCGGTTCAGGTACAAGATACTATCATTACCGCCTGGATAATTAGACATCCAACCCGTAATCGCAACGAGCCAATTGCAAGAGCGAAGCTCTACCAACTGAGCTATATCCCCGTTGAAATGATTCGAACTATTTCAAAGACCCAACATGCATTTTTTTGCATTGGGCTCTTTCATCAACTGATGTAAATATCAGTTAGTCCACCATATTTTATCTTTACAGGAAAATAAGAGGATAATGAGATGGTTCCTTCAAATTATCAAATTATCAAATTTTGAATTCAATCTGTCAATGTTCATGTTTAGAGTTCTATTTTATTTTTCTCAAGATTTAAATCGTTAATTCAATCTCCAATATTCAAAATTTAAATTATGTGCTCAAATTATAAATATTTGGTCTGCAATATCAAAATTTTAAAATTTATTCTATAAGGCATTCTTATCTTTAAAGTTAAATCATCATAATCTAAATCATTCTTCTAAAAAAAATTCTCAAAATTAAAATGACTTAAATCTCTCAAACTAATCTTACTTGATCACAATCAAAATTTTTTTACCTCAAGTTGACAATGCAATTTCTACCCAACTTAGAATTTACTGATCTATCACATAGGCTATACATTTAAGAAAAACTTCCTCAAATTATTTAATTGTGTTATTCAATCCATAAAATATCTCACATGTTCTATGCCCTTAATTATAAAAGATAGTCACCAAGTAATGTGTAAACCCCCTCGATCAAATTTAGGTCTACTTAGCTTAGATAGAGAGACTAGGGTTAATTTAGAGCCAATTAGAATTAGAACACAGTGTTTTAGATATATTATGCATTATTTGTATCACTTTGTGCACCTTACCGTTGCTTCGATATTTGGAGCGCTACACTAGTATTTGCTTTCAAACAAATTTTACACACTTTTCCTATTCATGCCAGTCTTCCATTCTGACATTTGTGTAACTCATAAATACTCTCTTTTGTGCTTTATTTTAGTCGTATAATATTTGTTACAAACGTCCATATTTAAATCCAAATAAATTCAACTTTGCATCTTTTTCCGTTCTAATAAAAATTGGAGACATAACCTCGACCCGTTTTATCCAATCCAATTTATAACATTATTCTATTCTGAGTTTGCTACGTCTATGATACTTGTGTCCCACCCAATTTTAACCCTATGTATTTCCAATTAATTAAAGAGCACCACTTATGCTAATTTTAATTAAATTGGTGTAAGGACCCAACCTCACCCAAAACTAGACCCAACACCAACCCAAACCCCCACTCACACCCTCAAGGTTCATACTAAATATCACACACCATTTTAGTCCACTACATCACACCAAACATGGTATTTTTTCTTATCCAATCCTAAAACCCCACTTTTGTACAATTTTTCTATTGTTAAGGAACTTTTATGCAAATATGCAATGAGGTGTCCCCCTCTCATTGGATCTACTCCATGAAGAAACCCCCCTCTCTTTGACCGGTTCTATATTATTTTTCCTATTTTTGAGTGTTCTACACTCCAAACCTTCCCCCTACACAATCTCCACCCTCCATTTTAAACCTAGCCCATATACACCCTATATTCCTTCATATGAATATTTCCCCCATCCCAAGGAGCCCTAGCCGGCCCTAATCCCAAGGCCATCACCCCCTCTCTCTCTCCTACATATATACCTACTTTCTCTCTCTAAAATCTACATCACAGCCATATCATCTTCAAAAAAATCCTAGAAAACTCTGCACCACTCTTCACCAGGCCACCTCCATTCCCTCCGACCGCCTTCCTCCACCGCCTGCCCTTCCACGACCTTCCTCCTCTGCCTGCCCCCCTAGACGTCAACCCACCATATCTCTACCGCCAGCCGTCTCTCTTCCTCCGTTCACCTCATCACTATCAACCACCGGACCCTGCACCCGACTCCCTTCTTCCCCGTTCATCTTAACCCTCCACCCTCATCACCATAACCACCGCCACCTTAGTACGTCGTCCCCATCACCAATATCAACATCACCAACACCATCATCACCATCACCCTCACCCATCCATCTCCACGGTCGACCATCGCTGTAGACCACCACCCTAGCCGCCGTCCTCCAACGAGCCTTCCCCACCGTCAGCAACCCGCCACCGCCAACCCAGTCGTTGCCGTTGCAAGCTACTGTCTTGGCCGCAGATGCTGCCGGTGCTACTGCTGCTGCGTGCTATGTACGCCGGAGCTCTGCCCTCCCTCGCTGGAGGCAGACCGCCGACGAGCCGCAGACACCCCCCGCCACGATCGACTAGGTATATATATATTGCATTCTCTTTCTTCATGTACGAATATGTCGATGTATTATTGTTTGAACCGTGTTGTGAACCTTTATGTATTGTGTATAGGTGTACGTATTTTTGAATAATGTTAGTGTTAGTGAATACCTTTGTATTGTGTGTAGGTGTACATATTTTTGAATAATGTTAGTGTTAGTGAATACTTTGTGTATTGCGTACATGTTTTAGAATAGAAATTAGTGTTAGAATTTATTTCATAGAACTTAATTATTAATTTGTTATACTTGTGCTGACCTCGGTGTTTAGAGACCGACTTGTGCACATTTCCCTGTATTTAGGACTAGTGTTTTATGTAATATATTAATTTGATATTATAGCATATTTTGGTAATTAATTTCTCGTAGTGTACGGTATCTGAGGATATGACGTTCTCGTGAATGGAGACCTAGATGGTTACCCATACCAGACGTGTCCTGGGAATCTTAGTAGTAGGATACCTGGTACCCATGTGTTAAATGTGTGACTTAGCACCTACACTAATTATAGCTGTGATCGTGATTGTAACAGGTGAGAAATGATACCTTAGTATACGCCTACCCCCTTAACCCGTGACTAGTCAACCCTAGCCATCATATTTAATTAAAATGTTTAATTGGTATCTATATAACTCATGACGTTGCATAAGCCGTACTTGTGTACATATTTAGCATAGTGTAATTTAGTGATTAATATTTATTATTATTTATTCATAGGCATCCAAGACGATACTACCTTGGCTGTTGGTTCCGGATCCTTACTTGTGCACACCAGAGTTCCAGGTAAGTATACCTTGCCTTGTTGTACTGTTTAAATTCAGTTATTATTAGTTGCATGTTTTATTGTTTTGAATATTATACAACTGTGCGCGTTCGAGAAAGACTCGGGTGCAGTCAACGAAGGTGTTGACGTTAGGACTTGTGTCTGACCTAGTGTCTAGTGGACGCACCTAAAGTTGTAGAGTTATCGATATGACTTCCCAGGCCTTGACACATATCATTGTACGTCACATAGTGAGTTCATGTAGGGATGCGTGCTTCATGACTGACTGGTCATCGGTATGAGCAGCACGAGTGACAGTATTTAGCTTAGTGGTATATTTATTTAGTGACTTGCATTATAGTACGTGATGTCCACATCGTGTTCGCGACTTGTACTATGGCATTGGATGGGGAAGACAATTAGTAGGCGTATGGGACAGACATTTGGATACCATAGTTTCAGAGTAAACTATGGGGTCGTGAGCCTTAGTGTTACCAAGTTATGGGCCATGTGTTACCCGGTTATGGGCTATGTGTTACCCGGTTATGGGCGTATATGCTTGTCGAAATATCCAACAAAGGTTACTAGCTGCGCGCTATCATGATCGGTGATGTAGTCATCATATACTCCTAGCATCTAGTTTACAGCTAATGCCAGGTACTTAGCCTCTGGTTCGATGCAACGCTTTATACCTTTTACCTACCCATACGTACCAAGGTTGTCTTCAAATGCATTTCACCTAGCTGGTTAGATCACCCTCGAGTTTACACAGTATTTAATTTATGGCATGTATTTTTGTATCTTGTTACGTCCCTTTGAGAACCTGGTTCTCTTTTGGATCCGAACGAGCACTTGTACCCGACCATCTACGATGCAGGAGTAGAGACAGGATTCGTGACTGAGGACTTTGAGGCACTTCCAGAGGAGTTCCCGTGATTTGGGTACACAGCTATTTCGAACTATAGTATTCTTATCTAGCTAGTTGATACTCTAGTCTAGTTATCTTACTTCTTTCTGCACTTTTATTCCATTGCTGTATTTCAGTGGATTTGTGCCCATCATACTATTTCAGATGTATTATGGATATTCAGACTGCTTGTATTTTATTTACCAGGACTTGGTTCAGTCATTATTATATTATATTCTGTGGATGAGATTAGACATTACCTACTGTATGATAGTATTTTAGGACAACATAGTGCACTTCGTCGGGTCCATTAAATTGGGTAATCCCTCGGAGTCGTATTAGCTGGCCATTGCCACGTGGCCTGGTTCCATGTATTTTGGTACTGGGGCATGACATAATATGATTAGCCTATGGGGTATATCTAGTACTATCCGTATATCAAACTAATATGAAGCACGAGATTTCGTCTTTTCGAAATAGGGAAAGATGAAAAACGATAATAAAGAATTCAAGAAGGAGGTGATATAATACAAGTACGAGGTTTAAGGCGATTAAAGAATTCAAAAAGAGAGTTGTCCACATAGTGTTCGCGACTTGTACACTGGCATTGGGTGGGAAAGACATATAGTAGGTAATGGGACAGACATTTGGCTACCGTAGTTTCAGAGTAAACTACGGGGTCGTGAGCTTCGGTGTTACCCGGTTATGCGCTATTTGTTACCTGGTTATGGGCATATATGCTTGTCGATACATCCGACAAAGGTTACTAGCTGCGCGCTATCATGATCGGTGGTGTAGTCAGCATATACTCCTGGCATCCAGTTTGCAACTAATGCCAGGTACTTAGCCTCTGGCTCGACGCTACGCTTTATACCTTCACCTACCCATACGTACCAAGGTTGTCTTCAAATACATTTTACCTAGCTGGTTAGATCACCCTCGAGTTTACACAGTATTTACTTTATGGCATGTATTTTTGTATCTTTTTACGTCCATCTGATGACCTGGTTCCCTTTCAGATCCGGACGAGCACTTGTTCCCGACCATCTACGAAGCAGAAGTAGAGACATGATTCGTGACTAAGGACTTTGAGGCACTTCCAGAGGAGTTCCCGTGATTTGGGTATGCAGCTATTTTGGACTAGAGTATTCTTATCTAGCTAGTTGATACTCTAGTCTAGTTATCTTACTTATTTTTACACTTTTATTCCATTGTTGTATTTCAGTGGATTTGTCCCCATCAGACTATTTCAGATGTATTATGGATATTCAGACTGCATGTATTTTATTTACCAGGACTTGCTTCAGTCATTATTATATTATATTCTGTGGATGAGATTAGACATTACCTGCTGTATGATAGTATTTTGGACTTGTTAGTATTTTAGGACATCGTAGTACGCTTCGTCGGGTCCATTAAATTGGGTAATCCCTCGGAGTCGTATTAGCTAGCCGTTGCCACATGGCCTGGTCCCGTGTATTTTAGGACTGGGGCATAACATGGTTTTAGTGGTGGCCTATATAGGTCTCTGTTTATCGCTTGTGGTATGGTATCATGCCCAGCGAGCCTGCAATAGGATAGAAATTACTAGATCTCATCCACCTTGATTACATCTTTGAACCTCCTTCGTAGTTTTTTGAATATCTGCATCCTGTTTGTTACTCTGTACTCTTTTAATATAGTTCTATCTCTTACAGTGAGATAAAGTTGCACAGCGGATGCGAGGCATACGATGCCATTGTGCCATCTGCCAACGCGCAGAGGGAGGATACATCCTCTGGACTACCTGGAGAGCAGCCACCACCACAGGCCCCGGTGATCCCATTGGCCCCGCTGATACTTTGGCACCAGACTTCTCCTGATAACCCGACGCAATAACACGAGGGCCAGACTTCTCAGACTATCCCTACGTACCCCCTAGAGGGCCAGACTTCGAGGGCTACGCCGATGCCACAAACTGAGAGATCGACATCTGAGTAGACACCTACAACAGAGCCGGAGGTCCCACTGCCACCACCTTCACCCTTTCCACCTCAGATGCCACATCCAGAGGGACAGCCACATATGTTCCAGTTCTTCCAGGCCATGATGCAGGCGCAGTGGCATTAGACTGAGACTATGAGACAGAGCTTGATGGCAGTTCTGGAGAGGACACCTGCCCCAGCACCGGCACCGGCACTAGTACCCATACCTGTTTAGCCAGCTAGTACTATTCAAAAATTTCATCAGATGGGCCCAGATACCTTTTCGAACAGCGAGACCGCAGAAGAGATCTCCGATTAGGTCGCCAACACGAAGATGTAACGGGAGGCTTCTCAGCTACCTCCGGACCTTTGGATGACTGCAGTGAGGGCCCAACTGAAAGGTCCGGAGGGACAGCCATAGAGCGAAGCATCGGAAAGAACCAGATGTGGGAGAAATTTTTAGAGTATTTCAATGCGAAGTACTTTTCGGCTACGGTCAGGAATGCACTATACTCTTAGTTCATGTACCTAGAGCAAGGAAACATGACCATAGACGCGTATAACGCGGAGTTCAATCGACTTAGTAGATTTGGTGCCCCCCTGATATCCAATGATCTGGAGAAGGCTACAAGATTCGATCATGGACTGGCGTATGAGCTACAGAGGTACACTACCACCCTGGCGAGGATCTCTTACGAGAAGGTTCTGTCTGAGGCTAGGATCCAGGAGGCTATTGGAAGAGGTTTGAGATATTCTAGTGTAGCTGCACCAGCTAAGGCACAACCAGAAGCAGGAGGACTGATCCATCATCCAGGAGTGCAGACGCAACAGAAGATTGTGTCGTATCAGCAGAGAGAGCTACCGATATGTCACTTTTGCAGAAAAAGGGACATATTGAGAAAGATTGAAGGAGAAGATTATGACAGTATTTGAGGTATGGATCAAACCAACATCAAGCTCAAGATTATTCCCAATACGTCAATAGAGCCCAACAGATAGTACAAAGGCCAGCTCCACCGGCTCTAGGTATGTCCGTAGCATTGCTTGATAATTTATAGCTTATTATGTATTATTTTAATTTTGAGGACGAAATTCTTATAAGTTGGGTAGGTAATAAACTCTCTCGACCAAATTTAGGTCTACTTAGCTTAGATTGGGAGACTAGTGTTAATTTGGGGCCAATTAGAATTAGAACATAGTGTATTAGATTTATTGTGTAATATTTGTATCACTTTGTGTACCTTACCGTTGCTTTGATATTTGGAGCGCTACACTAGCATTTGCTTTCAAACAAATTTCACACACTTTTCCTAGTCATGCCTGCCTTCCATTTTGACCTTTGTGTAACTCATAAATACTCTCTTTTGTGCTTTATTTTAGTCGCACAATATTCGTTATAAACGTTCATGTTTAAATCCAAATAAATTCAATTTTGCATCTTTGTCCGTTCCAATAGAAATTGGAGACACAACCTCGACCTGTTTTGTCCAACCCAATTTATGACAATATTCTATTCTGAGTCTGCTACGTCCATGGCACTTGTGTCCCACCCAATTTTAACCCTATGTATTTTCAATTAATTAAAGAGCACCACTTACACTAATTTTAATTAAATTGGTGTAAGGACCCAACCTCACCCAAAACTAGACCCAACACCAACCCAAACCCCCACTCACACCCTCAAGTTTCATACTAAATATCATACACCATTTTAGCCCACTATATCACACCAAACATGCTATTTTCCTCATCCAATCCCAAAACCCCACTTTTGTGCAATTTTATAATTATTAAGGGACTTTTATGCAAATATGCAATGAGGTGTCCCCCTTTCATTGGATCCACTCCATGAAGAACCCCCCCCTCTTTGACCAGTTCTACATTATTTTTCCCAATTTTTGAGTGTGCTACAATCCAAACCTTCCCCTACACAATCTCCACCCTCCATTTTAAACCTACCCATCTACACCCTACATTCCTTCATGTGAACATTTTTCCCATCCCAAGGAGCCCTAGCCGTCCCTAATCCCAAGGCCATCACCCCCTCTCTCTCCTACATATACACCTATTTCCTCTCTCTAAAACCTACATCATAGCCATATCATTGTAGAAGCATAAAAAATACGGTGGGAAATCTTACGCGTAAAACCCTCGAGACACAGGAAGCCCACATAAAACAGAGCTCCAGCACTGGGTGGCGTGAAACATGACTTCAGAGTCATTGGCGTACAATAGAGCTTCAACGCTAGTTCAGCGTAAAATATTGCTCCAAAACAGCCCGCATGATGCAGTATTTCCAAACTGCTTCGGCGTAAAAAGGTTACTACACCGCCACTTCGGCGTAAAACCTATCTGCTTTTAATGCGGTAGGAAGTTGTACGAGGATCTCTTCGTATTCCTCGAATGAACCTGTCAGTTGAAGCAGTGAACCTGACTCCTAACAAAGAGTACTGCACGACGATCGAGAGGACGGCTGCTATGATGATTCTGCACAGAGCCCCAAGTTGTCGTTTAGTGACATAATCCTTGATCTAAGACGTCGTTTATGCGTCCAAGGGATACGCTGCCTGTTTTACATAGGCAGAGATGAGCTTTTACGCTCAGGAAGAGACGAAACCAACTGCCACGTCAAAAGCTATTCTTCGTACAGAGCTCGAGGCACGTCTCTGCAATTAATGCGCGAGATGGGGGCAGATCTCTGCATTTAATGCACGAGATTTGGTTCTATTTTCAAAGACTGGGTGAGCTATAATTGGGACTAATACGTCCACATCATCATCCCCGTACATTACGCCAATCAGGCTATGTTCAGCTATAGGAATACGCCATATGCTATCTTCTCGAATTACGCCAACTCGGGCTATATTTTGAGCATCAAGATTTACACAGGACTTGGCTTCTACGCCTACATGACAGCTATTTGGCTTCTATACCTACATGATAGCTATTTGGCTTCTACGCCTACATGACAGCTATTTGGCTTCTACGCCAACATGACAGCTACTTGGCTTCTACGCCTACATGACATCTATTTGGCTTCCACGCCAACATGACAACTACTCGGCTTCTACGCCTATTTTATAGCTATTCGGCTTCTACGCCTATATGGCTTCTACGCCATCAGAACGACTATTTGGCTTTTACGCCAACGAGACAGTTATTTGGCTTTTATGCCAACCATCTCTACGCGAGGGACAGTTATCTACGTGGCTTGCATGCCGTGATCTTCGATGAGCGATTATACGCATTACTCCGTAATGGGACACGCGTCACACGCCAATACAGGAGATCGTTTATACGTGGGTAGCAGTTATTATAACCACCGCGTAAATGGTGCAGCTCTCTCCGCTGTTCGGTTTCTACGCCGACTGTAGCTGAATGCTATAAATAGAGACCTTCGTCCACGGAGGTCCAAGGTCGAAGAAATCGGAATTTGAGTCCAAGAACAACAGAGTTCAAGAGAGCATATACAGAGAGCTTTGGCAACGAGAGTTCAATCCCCCCTGCAGTCTTTGAAGCTTCTTTTTCGTCTTCTACAACACTTCTTCGTCATCGTGTGGTCCAAGGGACAAAGTGATCGACTGCAGATCAGACTCCTATAGCAATATTTCTCCAGAATCAAACTTTTGTACTTAATATCCTCGTATAGGATTAATTGTACTTCTTTTTCTTGTTTGTAAACCAAAGAAAGGGTTTCGTATAAACCTAGTTTTATTTATTTTATTTATTATCAAACACAAGATGGCGACTCCGCTGGGGAGTACTTTCTCATCTGACGAGAAAGCCATTGCTCAACACGATACTGTATCCGTAGGATCAAAGAAGAAGACCTTGGTCATCCAATTCGACCAATCAGCCTACGAAGACATGCTTCGAGCAGGGGGTAGCTCTCATTCCCTCTCTGTCCA